>OY821766.1:26734763-27097263 GCA_963682095.1 Potentilla sterilis
CCAAAAATCTTAATGGGCGGGTTTTCACGGGTTTTTAATGGACGGGTATTGGGTGGTTAACGGGTTCGCGGGCTGAAATGCCAGGTCTAGCTCGCCCCTCCACTGCAATTTGCAGGAAGAAGTTCGATCCGATTCCTGGAGTTCGACCCGATTTTTGGAGTCCGAACTGAATTGTTTTCACCCAACCCGACCTGGTTCGGCTCAACCCGGAACTTTTGATCCTACCCAGACGGTAAGAGGCATAGCCGACGAAATAATGTGATTTTCGTCGGTAATAAAAGTTATAGCCGACGAAATAAGGTCAATTTCGTCGGCTATTCTTAAATTTTGGGGGAAAAAAAAATTAAATTATGCTTTGGTTCAACTGAATATGCAATCTTCCAGGAGGAGGATGCCGCCGGAGGAGGAGGAGGAGGGAAGGAGGAGGAGGACGCCGGAGGAGGAGGACGCCGGCGCCGATTTGAGGAGGAGGAGAGTGGAGGAGGAGGATGCCGGCGCCGGAGGAGGAGGAGAAGGAGGAGGAGGACGCCGATTTGAGGAGGAGGAGAGCGGCGGATTGGAGACGTAGATCGGGAAAGGAGAGTGGAGGAGGAGTTTTTCAGGAGGAGGAGAGAAAAAAGGCGGGCTTAAAGATTTAAAGCAGAGAGAATAGCCGACGATTTAAAAGATTTCGTCGGCTATACTTTGGAAGATCAACAGCCGTCGGATCTGAGCCATCCAACGGCGGACAATAAAAAGGCGCGGATCGCAAGAGTTTAGCCGACGAAATATAATTTTCGACGGCTAAACTTAGAGAATAGCTGACGATTTACAATATTTCGTCGGCTATTCTATGAACATCGTCGGCTATACTTTGAAAACATATTAAACTGCCGTTTTGAGGCCCTAAACAAACTCGAAAGCCCGAAAAGGCCCAACATCGTGGCAAAGCAACGAATTTGATTCATGGCGTCATTCCCTTTCCGGAATGGTATCACAATCGTCATTCGGACGCCGGACGCCAAATCTGCAGTAAACCGGGTTTTGACTTGCAACGGTCAATCTGCTCTTCAACGCCAAATCTGGCCTCACCTTCAACAGATAATAGTTTCAAATCAATGAGACGCAACTAATCATATAAAAATTTTACAAAATTGATTTAACGAACGTCAGGCTACCCATAGGAAAACGAAAGTAAAAAACAGTTAACCGCAACATTCGGCACACAGATATTATCGAAATCTTGTCATTTTTTAACCGTAGACGTATTTCATTATTTCGGTCATATCTTATTTCACAACATTTTTGTATTTGAAGAGTCTACGTATAGTAACTATTTGAAACTATACATTCACTTAAACACTTAGTAAACAAGTTAAGGAACATTAGTGCATATGTTCTGATTTTGAATCTAAAAGTTTAGAAAATCTATTCCAACCGTCAGATATCACCATTTAGATTAAATACATGTATGGAAAAAAATCCAACTACATCTGACAACGTTAAAGGCTCGATCGGAACGGTCAACCGGGTCAGTCAAACCTCTAAACGCTTAGAAATGGTAATTGGACTGTCTAAATAACGTTTTTTGGCCTGACCTTCAACAGATAATAGTTTCAAATCAATGAGATGCAACTAATCGTATAAAATACCCACAGATTTTTCACGATTTCTCCCGTTTTTTTTTATTTTTTTTTTAAATGAGCAGCTGCTGTCTAGATCTGAAAATATATAGACTTATAGCCGACGAAAATGCCAATTTCGTCGGTCAAACTTTCAAAAGTTTTCGTCGGCTAAAGTTTCAGAGAAAGGCCGACGAAAATTCAAATCGTCGACTAAAATATGAATATAGCCGACGACTTTTTTTTTTTACCAACGAAAAAAAAAATCGTCGGTCATTCTAGGGGAATAGCCGACGATTTTTTTTTGTAGCGACGAAAAAAAAATCGTCGGCCATTCTAGGGGAATAGCCGACGATTTTTTTTTGTAGCGACGAAAAAAAAATCGTCGGCCATTCTAGGGGAATAGCCGACGATTTTTTTTTTTAGCGACGGCCGTTTTTTTTTATTTCGTCAGGAAAAGCCTTTTTTCTGGTAGTGATAGAAAAAATGAGAGGAAAGAAAAACAGGAAAGACAAATGATATGTTAAAAAATAAAGAGATGACATATGATTAACCTTTTCATAGGTAGAAAAAGCCTGTCGTGGACTTTTCGAAATCTTTGGTCTGGAGACTGGAAAAATATTAGAGTTTTGTGTGCATAATTTATACTACAAAGTCCATGATTATCTATGACTTACTAATTCCATAAGTATGAATGATATTTTGAAGACCCTCAAAATTCTATTCATTTTTAAAAGTCCATAATGAATACCCCAAGACTTTGGTAGACTCCATATTGATTTTTTTTAAATCCTAATTGAATACACCTAGATTTTTATGGATTTTTAAAAGTCTATATCGAATACTCCTGGACTCTCAGATTCCATTGACTTCTATTAAACTCCCACTAATTCCATACACAATACACCCCCTTAGTGTACCGAGCGTTTTGATATTTTGCCTTACATTTCTAATATCACCACTTACTTTGTAAAATTAGAAAAATGAAAAAGGAAATAACCTAACACTACCAGAAAAGGGGTTATAGCCGACGATATGGTAAAAAACGGCCGACGAAATAGTACCTCGTCGGCTATAACCCCTTATAGCCGACGAACTACTATTTCGTCGGCCACATCGTCGGCTATAATATTATAGCCGACGACTGCTGACAACTCGTCGGCTATAACTATAGCCGACGAAACGTTTTTAGTTATAGCCGACGAGGATGGTATTCGTCGGCTATAAGAGTTATAGCCGACGAAAAGTTTTTGTTATAGCCGACGAGGAGGGTATTCGTCGGCTATAACTCTTATATCAGATAGTTGCTATACGTAGACCGTTCAAATGCAAAAGTGTCGTGAAATAAGATACGACCTAAATATTGAAATACGACTACGGTTGAAAAATGGGAAGATTCCGACAAAATCTGTGTGCCGAATGTTGCGATTAGGTGTTTTTTACTTCCGTTTTCCTATGGGTAGCCTAACGGTCGGTAAATTTTTGGAGGAAAATTTTTATACGGTTAGTTGCGTCGCATCGATTTGAAACTATTCTCTGTTGAAGGTCAGGCCAAAAAACGTCATTTAGACGGGCCAATTGCCGTTTTAAAGCGTTTCGAGGTTTGACCATGCAGTTTGACCGTCCCGATCGAGCCTTTAACGTTGTCAGATCTAGTTGGATTTTTTTTCCTACATGTATTTAATCTTAACGGTGATATCTGACGGTTGGAATAGATTTTCCAAACTTTTAGATTCGAAATCGGAACATATGCACTAATATTCCTTAACTTATTTACTAAGTGTTTAAGTGAATGTATAGTTTCAAATAGTTGCTATACGTAGACCGTTCAAATGCAAAAGTGTCGTGAAATAAGATACGACCGAAATATTGAAATACGACTACGGTTGAAAAATGGGAAGATTCCGACAAAATCTGTGTGCCGAATGTTGCGATTAGGTGTTTTTTACTTCCGTTTTCCTATGGGTAGCCTGACGGTCGGTAAATTTTTGGAGGAAAATTTTTATACGGTTAGTTGCGTCGCATCGATTTGAAACTATTCTCTGTTGAAGGTCAGGCCAAAAAACGTCATTTAGACGGGCCAATTTCCGTTTTAAAGCGTTAAGAGGTTTGACCAAAAGTTGACCAGGGAATAGCCGATGAAATACTTAACTTCGTCGGCTAAACTCTTGCGATCCGCGCCGTTTCATTGTCCGCCGTTGGATGGGCGAGATCTGACGGCTGGTGAGAGCTTATAGTATAGCCGACGAGATTCATAGTATAGCCGACGACATTCATATTATAGCTGACGAGATACTTAACTTCGTCGGCTATAATCGGCCCGCAAAGCCCAACTCCGGCCCGGCCCGGTTTTGGCCCGGCCCGTAAGAGTATAGCCGACGAAATTCGTCGGCTATGACTATAGCCGACGAATTAAAATTAAATCGTCGGCTATAGTCCTTCGATTTAAACCGAGCCCTAGGCGCCTCTCCCTCATTTTCTGCTTAGAACCCAAATTTCCCAATCGTTCCCCACCCCTCCCCGACGCCGACCGACCACGACGGAGCCTCCCCGACGCCGATCGACCCTCCCCGGCCCCACCAGATACCTCCCCGCCCCGGCCCCCTCCTTCCCGAGCCCTCCCCGACCCGAAAGCCGCTGCCGGAGCCGCCCGAGCCGCCCTACCCGCCCCTGCCGCAGCCGCCCCTACCCGCCCCTGCCGCCCCTGCCCGCCCCTGCCGCCCCTGCTGCAGCCGCCCGTAGCCGCAGCTGCCCCTGCCGCAGCCGCCCCTGCCGCCGTCGCCGCCGTCGCCGTCGCCGCCGCACCGCACCACCGGTCCTCGTCCAGACTGCACCACCATGTCAGGTAGTCCCGATCGAGCCTCATTTAGGGTTTTTATTAATTTTGTCGAATTTTGTGAATTTTAGGGTTTTTGTTAATTTTTTGTGGAATTTAGGGTTTTTGTGAAATTTATGGAATTGTGTGGATTTTTTGTTAAATTTGTTAATTTTGTGGAATTTATATACTAATTTTGTGGATTTTTTGTTAAATTTACGGTTTTTATATACTAATTGTGGAATTTTGTTGAATTTATATACTAGTATACTAATTTATATACTAATTTATATATAATTAGGTATAAATATTTTTTTTCATTTTTATGACGATATATATATATATTTTTTTCGGAATATATATATATATATATATATATATATATATATATATATAATTAGGTATAAATATAGTTATGTATATATATAATTAGGTGTATATATATTTAAAAAAGTTTTTTATTTTTTTGTGAAATTTAAGGAATTTTGTGTTATATTTCGGAATATATATATATAATTAGGTATAAATATATTTAGGTACGTATATATATAATTAGGTATATATACATTGAATGATGTTTTTAATTTTGTTTTGTGGAATTTTTGTGCAATTTATGGAATTTATATACTAATTGTGCAGGAAACCGGCGCTTTGTAGACCGATGGCTTGGCAGACGGACCGAGAGCGACCCCGACGCTCAGGCAGGATCCAGCCGTGGGGGGAGCGGATCCAGCGGTCGTCGGGGCCTAGGCCGGCCTTTGAGTCGACGAGAGGAGACGTTGATGGGATTGACCCCGAGCGATCCACGTGGGGGCTCCTCGTATGAGTCGACGGGAGCGGGCCCTGACTCGAGTGTCGGAGGAGGACGCAGAGCCACCAGACCCCAGTGCACTTCAGCACTGTTCCAGGATCGGCAGCCGACCCCACCGCGCGCCGATCTGGACCCTCCAGAGATGCTCCCTGTCCCCCCACAGCGACATCATCCACAGCTACGGGGCCCACCGTCAGGGGGAGCAGGCCCCTCAGGGTCCACGCCCCGTATGTCTCCGCCATCGGGGATGTACATGGTCCAGTTCCTCCCTGCCATCCCTGAGTACGACGCTAGGGGGAGGCAGATTTGGAGGCACGACCGGCCCCACGAGATTCCCTAGGAGGAGGCCTACTTCTACAGTCCTTTCGACTCAGAGGACTGCCGCGGCCTGTGGGCCGTTCGTGAGAAGGACAAGCAGTACAACGACGCAGGTAATTGGTTAGTTTAATTAATTATTTAGATTGTTTAATTAATTATTTAATTAGTTAGTTTACATAATTATTTAACTATGTATTCATTTTAATTATGAAACAGGCGTCCTCGTCAATAAACCCGCGGGGACGAGACGGACCAGAGGGCCAGCGAACATGTCGACCCTGGAGAGGGAGCTGGCCGGTGGGATCAGAGAGATCCTGCCCGGTCCCGGTGAGGATGGACGCCCGATTGAGCGGAGAGACACCACCACCAAGTACATCAACGCGACGGGCATGCTCGTGCGGGACAGGGTCCCACTGTTGTGGCCCGACTGGGGCTCTGTGCCCGATGAGATCAAGGCGCGAGTGTACAATGCACTGTCGGTGAGTTAAATATGATTTTTATTATAGAAAATAAACAATTATGAATTCAGTCCTTATAACTATATAAAAATATTTTCTAATTAATTTATAATGTTGCAGCAATGGTTTAGAGTCCATCCTACCTTGGACTGGTGGAGAGACGAGCAGCTGAAGAACAGGTTATGTGTTTTGCTTTTTTTTGTATAAATATATTTATTGGCAGTGTACGAATATATCTAACAGTTGTGTTCTGTTAATATAGGTACTCCGAGTGGAAGAACGAGCTGTCCACGCACTACAGGACGTACCATGTGGAGCAGCGCTTGGGGCGAGCTGCAACCCCCCACGAGTTCCGGTACAGGGAGTACGAGTGGCTATGGCTGGTAGCCTACTTCGGGAGCGACAGGGTCTCGGTAAGAAAATTTAGCCTGGTAGTATATAACTTTTTAATGTTATTTAATAATTAAATTATGTAGTTACTTAATTCAATTAATTAGTTAGTTAGTTAGTTATTAGTTATTAAATTAAGTCAGTTGGTTAGTTACATAGTTAGTTAGTTCGTTACTAAATTAAATTAAATTAAATTAAATAAAATTAGGTAGTTAGTAAGTTAGTTAGTTACTAAATTAAATTAGTTAGTTAAGTAGTTACTAATTAAATTAGTTAGTTAAGTAGTTACTAATTAAATTAAATTAGTTAGTAACTAAATTAGTTATTAATTTTATTTTGGTTAGTTCCTAATATTTTAATTTAGTTACTAATTTATATTTGCGTTTATATGTTTGTTGTTATAATACAGAAAATCTCGCGGACGAACAGCGACAACCGCAGGAGGAACGAGCACCCCCACCACGGCGGCGCCCGCTCCTGGAGGCAGTGGGCAGAGATGGCGAGGAGGGACCGACCGCTGAGGCCGTTGTCGTGGATTCATGCGCAGATGTATCCGGGGCGTCCCGACCAAGTGGTAAGTATTCGTCCATCTTCAATAAAAGTGTTTCATGAAATTAATTTATATATATATATTTTTTAATTCGTTTATTATATTTTCTTGTCAATTAGGCGGAAATAGATGCGGAGACCGACGCGATCACCTTCGGGATCGCGCGAGACACTCTGGGAGACGGGGCGTCCGACGAGGCGATCGCGGAGTTTGCCTCCACGATCGACACCCTTGAGCCGCACTTGGCCTCTCAGATCATGCACGCGACGGTAGGGACGGGGAACAACTACTTCTACCAGAGAGGCCTAGGCGCGGCGGGAGATGGGGTTCTCAAGTTCACGCCGGCCAATCCCAGCACGCAGCGTGCGGCTTCGACGAGAGGAGACTTGCAGACGCAGCTGCAGAGGACTCAGGCGGAGTTGGCGAGGGCGGTGGAGGCGCTCCAGCAGGCGGAGTTGGCGAGGGCCGCGGAGGCTTCGGCGCAGCAGGCCAGAGACGCATCTGTGGCGGAGATGTACCGATGGATGCAGCAGTCTTGGGAGGCCCAGCAGGCTGGACTCCAGCCCCCGCCTCCGCCACAGATGCCCCAGTTCGTCGTCCCCACTCCCCCCCCGCATCGGAGTACGCCAGCCGATCAGGACAGCCATAGCCACCGGAACTCGAACGATCCGGTCGACGACGCTACGCGTTTAGGGGGTGATGATGAGTAGATATAGTGGGTTAATTTGTACAGTATGTAGGATATTAGGGATGGATTGATGTGGATATTTGTTGGATATTTGGATGTTTGTTTGTGCATTTTCTGCAGCCCCCGAAGACGAAGAGAAATTGGGCCCGAGTTAAATTTTTTAATTTTTTTAAATATTTAGGGGTTATAGCCGACGATATTGGCATTATTTCGTCGGCTATAAGTGCTATAGCCGACGATTTTTACCAAATTTCGTCGGCTATAACTGTTATAGCCGACGAAAATGACATATGTCGTCGGCTATACCCTCCCGGCTTCAGGCAAAAAAAAGCCGTTCCTGGTACCGGCGATTGTTATGGCCGACGATAGTGTCGTCGGCTAAAACGGACGTATAGCCGACGATAGTGTCGTCGGCTATACTTCGGGTTAGGGGCAGTTACGTAATTGTTAAAGCCGACGATCTTCTCGTCGGCAATGTTCGAAGTATAGCCGACGACGCTTTTTTCGTCGGCTATACCTGGTGTTTCATAAGCCGACGACTTACCCCGTGTGTCGTCGGCTATACTATAGCCGACGGAGCAATCCCGACGAGATAATAGCCGACGATACTTCGTCGGCTATGACTATAGCCGACGAATTAATGGAAACGGCCGACGAGATGGCGTCGTCGGCTATGACGCCTTTTCTGGTAGTGTAACCACTCATTCTTCGATATGGAGCATCAGCGACCCCAACCTCCATGTTTTCCTTCTTGCCCAAATCCTGTTGAATTCACGGTTTCGTTCACGCACTCATAGCATATGTAATGTAATTGGATTTTGACATATCACATGATTCAAGATTTCCTTATTTTAGTGTGCAAGGTTTATTATAATTGCAGCTACAACAACGTTTCCATGAGAAACCTGTTCAGATCCCAATGGTTGGAAATACTGATAACATTTTAATTAATATGTAGCTAGTTTTCTAGCAGCCTGACACCAGGAGTGTTAGAGTACAAGTAATATAATCCCCATGATATATATATATATATATATATATATATATATATATATATATTTTAGTGGAGAAAAAGCACAAGTAGTAGTATTATCAGCCAAACTCAAGCTTCTGCCGATAGATCGTCCTATGGCTTTATTCCCCCTTCTCCAAATCCATTCCTCGCTTCTCCCTTGCCCTTGCTCTTCTGTGAACAAGCGCTTCTTCATTATCAAGAAGGAGTCCATGGAAAGTGAATGTTTGAACACTCACGTGTACCGGATGCAATATTTTGATCTTAATGAGAGAGAAGCTCAGCAATAATAGGAATTATAATTAAATATAACTCGGGAATCCAAGGGAGCCTAGCTAGACCATGTCACCTTATGGTTGACAATCAGCTTCTTCTTCTTGGCTGTTCGTATGAACTCCCATACAGCCAACAGTGGGAGCACAGGACACAATCAGTAGCCCTGAAGCAATTGGTGCTTTCAGGGCTCTCTAGGAAAGCATGTGAATGGTTGTTAAGGTGTTGGTGGAGACTGTAGAGTGCTTCGAGTTGTCTTCATATTAGTTACGAGGACAAGGAAGTTTTACCAGAGTGATGGATACACGAAATATAAAGAGGAGAGGGGAGAAAAAGCTGCGGAGACTGACATGCATGAGAGAAAATGGTATCACCAAACCAATGAAAGATTGAAAGAGATTAGTGCATAACTGCATATATATATGTGTCTATCTTTTGAAAAACACATGAAGGCAATGTTCTGCCACCAAAAATGGCTAATGCAAAGTATCTTACTAAATTGATCTGAAGCTGTTCAGATATCTAACGGTTAAGAGGGGAGAAAAGAAAAGACACTGGGCCAAATGGGGAAATAGAGAAAAGAGATGAAACAGAGAGACTACTGGAGCTGCATTTTCAACTAAAAGAGCTAAAGCAGGTGGATGAACAGAGTTAAGTGCTGCAAGTATATATACTGGCAATGATCAAAAGGCCGGAAGCACAGAGAAAGCTAATGTTGTTATCCACGCACTCTACCTACCCAAATGTATAGGTTGTGAGTAGATAGGAAACAGAAAGCTTGTGATACTGTTTCCATGTTTTTTTTCTCTATAGAAAATGCACTACAGTAGGAAAAAAAAGTAAAAATTAAAAAATTAAAAAAATAAAGAAAGATTACCACACCACTTACACCAACTATATATTTTGAGAAACAGGCAACTCCTTCTAGCTAAGGAGGGCCAGCTTCCTTCTAATATCGAACATTGCTTTGTCAATGCTTCCTTACACATTTGCATGATCAGGGAACTTTCCTCCAATGCATTGCTTTAAAACTGTTCTTCAATGCTCTGATTCCACCAAAAAGAGACAGACACATGTATGTCATTTTACACTCATTTTACATATACTTAAATAAAACTACAATTTTACGTGAGCTGAATTACAAAACTTAGGACAAAATTTAATATGTATTTACACTGTTTATATAAATTTAAACCAAAATTACAATATTAACGATGTTTGTTCAAAAACTTGTAGAAATGTTGTAAGATGTGTAATTATCAATATTTGAACGAGATTACATAAAATATGACTCAATTTTTACTAATTTGAACCCTCAATTGTAAATGACGATACACACACATACAGGTGGGTGCCATAGAATTTCCCAAAAAGCTAGGTCTTCGATTCCATGCTCAAATCAGCCTCCTTAATATTAAAAAGAGCTAGAATGACACTAATGGCATCACTCTCTACCTCTACTCGACGAACACATGCACTCAAGCAGTTTAATCCACGCAACACCACAAGGGCTTCGATTCGGTAGCATAAATGAGCAAATATGTGGCTACATGCCATAAATATGTACCATGAAAATTATATCCATGAAAAAATGGTTACAATTTTCTTAGGGCCGTTTGGATTAGAGATTTTGATTTTAATTTGTATTTCAAGTTCTAAGATTTTTAATTTGTGAATTTCAAATCTGAGAATTTAAAATCTCTTTGTTTGGAAACTATGATTGATTGATAGATTTGAAAGTAAATATTTCCTTATGACCTAGTTTTGATTTGAAAACTTGAGGAGATGTGAGAGAGTAGGGTTGAAAATCTCTGCGATATATCCGATATTTCTACCGATATATCCTTTTTTCGGCTAACCGATATATCTTTGAGGTAAATATCTTCTCTTTTCTCGCATCTAAGATATATCTCCGATAACTTAAAATATCTCGGATATTTAAGATATTTGTGATATATCTCCGATATTTTAACGAAATATCTGTTAAATTTTTCAATAATTTTTTTTTCCTCGAGATTCAAGAATGTTTAAGAGAAGAGTAATTGAATAAGTAATCAGTGATCACCTCGAGGGATATAAAAAAAAAAATGAGTATTCTAGATTTTCCTTGTCCACAAGTGGTAGAAACTGCAACCGACAGCGGAATTAATGTGAATAAGGTATTATCTGAAGATATTAGAAACCAAGGAGTTAAATTTGACAGTTATGCTGCATTGGGGGGGGGGGGGGGGGGCACTGCAACTCTGGATAGTTCAGATGATGATGGTGGTAAAAGCGGAAAAAGTGGTGGAGATACAAGGTTCCAATATGGACAATCTTCTATGGGTGGAGACATAAACTAGTTTACATATGAAAGTAATTTTGATCATATCACCCAAGATGAAGACCACGGATCTAGAAAAACATCATCGGCATGGCAGTAAGACTTGATGTGCAATTGATGATCAAAGTACCCCATGAGATGTTGCTTAAGTTGCCTTAAGTTTTGATTATATCAGTTTAGACACAGTGCGTAGTGGGACGTCAAATGAATGCATGAAAGTAACAATCAATTTGATTATAATATTTTTGAATATGGTCAATATGGAGAAGTGCATGAGCAATCATATAGTTGGATTCATCCTTAATATCCCATTATAGGGGATACCGTCGGTAGTTCCAAAGAGATATATGATTATCATATTAATAACTACAATTCCTACTATATGAGTCAAATATCTTGATTAGATTATTGTACTTTCGTGGATTAGCGTGAGAAATTTGAAGCACCTGGAGTCACTTTTTGGTACTAAATGAAACTATTATTTGTATGTATTTATGATTTTATGTGTAAAATGAATAAATTTCATATTTAAATAAAAAAAATTCTTTCGGAATATCTCTGAATTTTTTTTTTCGGCCGACCGATATCTCTACCGATATCGACATTTTAATCCTTCTGTGTGAGAGAGAGAGAGTCATGAATTGGATGTGAAGAGAGGAGAGAGAAATTAAAGTTGACGAGTATGAGAGGAGAGCTTTAGAAACGTGTTTATCTTCCCGTGAGTGAGAAAGGATTTCAAATAATTAACTACTTCCTCCTAGCTATTTCAAATTCTTAAAGAAATCAGTGTGTGGATTTTAAGATACAGATTTTAAATCTAAATCCACCTTAATAGAGAAAGCCAAACAAGCTAATTTGGATCTGATGATTCTAAATCTATATCCCCACTTCCAAATCCTTATATCCAAACAGGAATCAGAAGAGTATTGCTAGAGTACCTAATATCTTATACCAAAATCGATTGTGAAATGATGCATGTGCCCCACACCACCTCAAAATGGGAGAAAATTTGAAGCTGGAAGAATATAAAAACGCATCATCTTGATTTTCTCGAGTGTACAACACAAATTGGAGATATAACAGACAAGACATGAGAGGATATATATGATTTCCTAAGTTCTTTTATCAATTTCAACCAAAATATTGGCAGAAGAGTAAAAACCTAAAATAGTACCTGGACTATTGCGAAAGATACTTTCTGGTACCTAAATTTTTTTTTTAGCCGAAATGGTACCTCAACTTTTGTATTGTAATCAAATATAGTACCTCCTTAGTTTTTCCGTTAAAGTAATGATGTGGCGTGCATTTAAAAGGGCACCATGATCCATACACTAAAATAATTAGTTTTTCTTCCAAAATTTGATTTTTTAAATTTGATTTTATATTTACTTTTTGAGTTTTCATAAATTTCCACCAAATTGTCTTAATTAAAGATAAATAAAGTGTATTTATAAATCTATTATATTTTTACTATTTACATAATTTTATAACTAAACACTTAGTTTAATTTATATTAGAACACTTACTTTTTTTATGTTACATATATTTTAGTTGCAAATTAAAAATGAAAACTAAATCTTGAAATACAAAACATAACTTGACGGAAAAATACAAAACATAACACAAACTTAATTTGTTTAGCAATAATAATAAAATAAATTTCAAAATTATTTTTTTGCCCATAGTTTATTGAGCCAAAAAAGTCTGAATACATGCCACGTCATCGATTTAACGGAAAAACTAAAGAAGGTACCATATTTGTTAACGAAAATAGTTGAGGTACCATTTTGAGTAACGAAAATTCTTAGGTACCAAAATGTATCTTTCGCAATAGTCCATGTACCATTTTAGGTTTTTACTCTTGGTTGAATTAAGTAGCAAAATTTGTGTTCATTATAAATTAATAACTACGAGGAAACATGAATTACATGAAGTACAGCAAACGCAATAACAAGAGAGCTTATTCCCTGCGTGAGGCAAACAAGTTAAGATTTTGGGGAAACAATGGAGGGTCAGACGCTAGTCAAACTTGAGTTAATTAGCTTTTACGGAGTTTTCTTTCAATCTCTGTCTACATCTCTTCCCCACCCTTTTCTCACAGTGCAAAGCTCCATGTTGACGACGACGACATCGTAGCCGGAGGAATTGGACGGCTTGGATCGGGAGGGGAGGTTGAGGATGAGGAAGGTGGCGGCGATTAGGGAGATGGATTAGATGAGGTGGGGTTTGGTGGAGGAGTATGGGCTTTGCAATTGGGTATAAGAAGGTCCCGAGATTAGATAGAAGGGACCTTGGGGAGGCCATGTGTCACAACCAAATTAAATGTATTTGTCTTTGCTATTCATGATCATTACTTTCCCTTCTCTCATAACTCAAGTTTGGGTTGTGACACCGTGATCATTGCAGAACTGAGGAACTGAAGAAAAGAGGAGAGATGAAAGAGAGTATGGGTAGTGGGTAAGGCTGGACACTGAACCTGGTGGAAATCGGTTGAACCAGAAAAACCGAGCCGAGCCGGCCGGTTCGGGCCGGTTTTTTTAAAAAATTAACACACTTTTCTTGGGCCGGGCCGGTTCTTCTATTTCCCGGGCCGCGCTCGGTCCATCAGGATTTTAGAGTATTAAGCCTGAAGGCCCGAAAGGGTAAAAAATTTTTGCGACTTCAATCTTCCACTTTCTTCGTCTTTGCGACTTCAGGCCTTCAGCAGTTAACACTTTGCCTCTTCTCCAGTTCTTCGGCACTTCTCCGGTTCTCCACTTCTCCATGTTCCTGTCTCCGGCAGTTCTCCAGTTCTCTGGGCTCGGTCCATCAGACTTCAGAACTCTTCGGCTCTTCCATGCTGCTCCACCTCTTCTACTCTTTGGCAGTTCGGCCGATCGTCTCTTCGCCTGTTTCGCCGTTTCAGTCTCACACTCTCACAGAGTCACAGTCTCACCTTCGTAAGTTCCTAATTCTTAAGTTCGACAATCTCTGATAGTTCTTGAGTTCTTCGCTTCTTTAGTTGGTAATTTACTGTAAGTTTGATAAATTGGTATGTGACATTGGTTGATAAATTGGTATCATGGTATGTCTGTTAGTCTGTTTGCAAATTGGTTGATAAATTGGTATGTATGTATGCAAATTGGTTGAGTTCTTCACTTCTTCAGTTCGTAATTTTCAGTATGTTTGTATGTCTGTAAATCATTGGAGCTTCTAGAAATATCAAATTAACCAATCAGTTTACGAAAAATGTCGGTGGATTCATGTGGAAGCAATTGTATTTTGTTGATGACTAAGAAGAGTTAACCTGAAGGGGACGGGAGATTCATTTGAAAGCGGTTTTGTGAATGTTGTCAAAGTGGAACCAATATGTTTACTGAACTATTCATGCAGACTTCATAAATTTTAACAGTCTTGTACCAATATGCTTGAATTTGATTGAAGAAACAGACTTTCTGATAACTTAAATTGACCAACTTCTACTGGAAACAAGTTTCAGAACCAAGAGCAGACGTGAATTTGAATACAGATGAATGTTCCTTAAGTATATTACAAAACTTGGAGTACCCCCAAGCTTACCTGAACTTATGGGAGACTACGAGGAATAGTACAAAACTTATAACTCTGTAGGCTTGAACCAAATCAGACTGTAACTCTGTATGCAATTGGTTGATAAATTGATAATTCATAATTGATTAGGGAAATACATCGTACTGCAGCAGTACTACTGCATATAAAATTATAATTTACCTCTTTAGTGTGGATGAATGATTGGAGCATTGGAGCAGCCGAGCAGTGAAGGACTAGACTACGGGAGAGTGGAGGCTGTGGAGCAACAGGCCAGCAGCATTGTTTTTTTTTTTATTTAAGTTTATTCTCTGGTTTATGTTGAACTGTAAACTGTTGGTACTTGGTGAGACCGTGAGATTTAAACTTTAAGTTTTATTTTCTGTTGAATACTTGAACTGCTGAGCTCCTGGGCATAAACTTGACTACTTGAGCTGGGTTAGGCGTTAGATTTTCTATGATTGTTGTCTTCGCTTCATCCATTTTGATTGAGTCTTTACATAATTTCATTTCAGGAATCTCATATTATATGTTTACAGAATTACAGGTGATGAAAATTGAAAAGTGAATATATCATTATATATTTATACTGCATGTTTACCGTAAGGATTGACAGACATTTTGATTTTCAGGAACATGTTGGCATGTTGCTAATTTGGGACCGAAAAAACCGACAGACCTGTCCGAACCGGCAAGGACCGGGCCCTAACTGGTTCTTAAATAATTTAGAAAAAAATCCAGTCCCGAGTAGTGGGTAGTGGGCACTGGTATCCGGGCAAAAGAGAGTTTGGGTAGTGGGCACTGGGTAGTGGATATTGGTTTTTTTTTTTATTTATTTTTTAAATGGATTTAAAGTTTAGTGTTTACTGTTAGGGTTTAGGAGTTTAATGCATTTTTTTTGTGTAGTTAATGTTATTTAGTTTTCTTTTATATAAACACTAATAGTAATATTATAAATTATTAAGAGTTGGACAGATGTAATTGTCGTCATTGTGCCATGTGTCGTATATGATTTTATAATAATTTTTAAAACACTTAAATATTTTGAAAATCTTAATAAATAGCGCGGGTACTCCAATTTTTTTTGAAAAGTTAGTACACTCTCACGGTGATGCACTCTATCAACTTATATAGAAAAATTTAAATATTTATCATCCCGCAAAACCGTTGCCCTAGAAGAGGATGAATGATAACTAAACTTGGTTACATAGATCGAGATTCAAACGTTAACAAAAATAGATAATTTTTTAACCGTAGTCATATTTCATAATAGTGATGACATCCTACGATCAATTTTTCCAAATTATATTTCCTCAAGATAGTTGCTTTGGAAAAACATAGATTTACATATAACCTAGTAAACAAGTTATATCACATTAATAGATATTATGAGATTCACTTGCTTAAAATTGAGAAAATGAAAATATGATCGTTGGATGTGATCACGATAGCAAAGTATTGTTATGGTAAAAATTTCACTTATCTTGGATTCTTGGTCGATTTTTTGGTCTCGATCATGAGGGCGCATGTGTCCTACTCCCTTCCTAAAGGCAGCCGTGTCGCCCAGAGATAAAGTTTGGATAGATAGAGTGCTCACCGTGAGAGGGTGGTAATTTTTGAGGAATTTTTTAAGCACCCGAACTATTTACAAAAATTTACGGAAGATTGCGGAATGTTTGAAAATAACAAAATAGTGCCACGTGACGCATTTCTTGTTGCGTGTTTGTCCAATTTTACATTTTCAAGTGATTTATAGCTTCAAAAAATCTTAATAAATAGCTCGGGTGCTCATAAAATTCCTTGAAAATTACCACACTCTCGGTACGATGTATGTGCCGGTGAAAAAAATTTGAGATATTTATTTTTCCATAACACAACTTCCTTTAAAGTGTAAGAATGAAACATGGATTGATCGAGTAGATCGAGACTCAAACGTTATTAAAAATATGTGATTTTTCTACCGTAGTCTTATTTCAATGTATAAATCATATCCTACGGTCGGTTTTTTCAAATTTCATTCAAACTGTGTAGTTAGTTTGGAAACATATGCATTTACATATAACTTGATAAACAAGTTATACCATAATAATAGGCACATTGGGATTCACTTACCTAAAATCAACAAAATAATAATATGACCGTTGGATTTGTTTACGATAGGAAAGTATTGTTATGGTAAAAATTTCACCTGTTTTGATCGATTTTTGGGTCTCGATCAGGAGATAAACCTCATGTATCCAGTTCCCTCCCTAAGGGCAGCCGTCTCGCCCAGAGATAAATTTCATTAATTTTTTATATGGATAGATAGAGTGCTCACCGTGAGACCGTGGTAATTTTTTAGGAATATTTTGAACACCCGAGCTATTTACAAAAATTTACGGAAGATTGTCGAATGTTTAAAAGAAAAACAAAATAGTGCCACGTGACGCCTGACTGCGTGTTTGTCCAATTTTACTTTTTCAAGTGATTTATAACTTAAAAAAATCTTAATAAATTGATCGGATGCCCAAACATTTTCATGAAAATTAACTCGTTTTGGGTACGATGTGTTGTACGTGCCCGTGAAAACAATTGAGATTTTTATCTTTCCGTAACACGACGACCCTTAAAGAGCAAAAATGAAATAAGGTTTGGCCGAGTAGATCAAGACTCAAACGTTATCAAAAATATGTGATTTTTTTCTATCGTAGTCATATATCAATGTATCAATCATATCCTACGGTCGGTTTTTTCAAATTTCATTTTGTATTTTGTAATTAGTTTGGAAACGTATACATTTACATATATTTTAATAAACAAGTTGTATCACAATAGTAGGCACATTGAGATTCACTTATCTAAAATTGACAAAAGAAAAATATGACTGTAAGATTTGTTCACGATATTAAAGTATCTTTATGGTAAAAATTTCACTTAATTTGGTTGATGTTTGGATCGTGATCACTTAGTAGACCCCATGTGTTATCTTCCCTAGCCTCCCTAACTGCAGTCGTGGCGCCCATAAATAAATTTTTTAAAATATTTATATGGGTGGACATAGCGAATCACTGTGAAAATGTGATAATTTTTGTAGAACTTTTTGAACACACTGAGCTAAAGATTTACGAGAAATTGCCAAATATTTATAAATAACAAAATTACAAAACTTTGCTACGTGGTGCGTTTCTGACCACGTAGACTTCTACCTCATAAAGTTTTTAATTTTCTAAATGAATAATTGCTTAATAAATAGTTTTGCTGTCTGAAAAATTTCCTGAAAATTGTCACACACTCACCATGTTTCGTTCTTTGTTATAATGTCTATTTATTGGTGATTTATAGTGTTTGCAATATGGATCCTCGTGATATGTGTTTATTATATATTGGGTTGATTGAGTTTACTTATGACCGAAAGTTGATGAAAATATGTACAATTTCTTACTTCGGCCGTTTCATGTCGTGCTGAGGACATCTATCGGTATGATTAGCTTAATCATAATTTTCGCCACACATTTGTTTGGCTGTGATTATTCAACATTTTGAACATAGGATTGCGTGTAGTTTATCTCACAACATGAAAACCGTATTTAGTTACCTAGCTAGTAAAAGATTCATCGATCTGGACAGAATTTGGCTATTTTTGAAACAGAAATAAAAAAGAAATAAAAATTAGGAGAATTATATTATTTGTTGTGAATACAAGGAGGCGCATGGCAGCACCATACTACTCCGTATCTCTCTTCATCCTCTCTCTCTCTCCTTTTACTCCGATCACTGCCAGAGCTAACAAACCATAAATCAAATCAAGGCCTACCAAATAAACTCAGAATTACATGAAGACAGATAGGAGATGACGACCGTCAACCCGTTTAATCGCATTAAAGAAGTGCATTATCCACGTGTCAAGCTCTGGTGGTGTGGATTTCTGTTTTTGGACTCCTTGAGTCAAGCACTGAATAATTTTCGCAATAACAAACTGAACACCAGAACCACACACACCCAAAAGTACACAGCAGGTGGGAGCCTCCATGGACTAGAGACAGACAGAGCCTGGCCAGCATAGGATACCTGGTTGTGGTAATCGAATTTGAAGGCATTAATCCCAGTGAAAAGACCATCATCCATTGTTTTGGTAACGGTTCGGCCGTCAGGGAGAATGTCACGCTGAGTGTAGGAGAAAGGCACATCACAGGAAGCCCTTGAAGCTATGAGACTCACCTTCATCTTAGATAGAGGTGGCACAACAACAGCATAATTGGCCTCCCTGGTATGTTCAACTGTGGTACTTTGTCCCCACTGGTATGCTGTGGTAGTCTCAGCGGAGAGCTCGATCTTTCCGTCAAGAATTAGTGGAATAGAGTTTACTTGGAGAGTTGTTTTAACACCCAAATTCAATGAAACGCTGCCATCCCAACTACGGGTCCTAGAGTCTTTTTCCGCAAAACTGAGGCTGATTGTGGAGTCTCTGTTTGGGCTGTGATTAACCGCTTGAGCTGTGTCCATTTCTATGACCTGCTCGTGGTAGATCCTGGAATCAGAGAGTCGGAAGCTGATATTGTAAATGTTCCTTGAAAGAACAAGCTCTTCCACCACCAACATTGATTGTTTAGAGATGTTAGGGTAGGCAGCGTTGAGACAGCTGGTTTTTCCCTCGGTGGTGAGTCCCCCGCAGAAGTTGTTGTTACCCAAGTTGCGAAGAGCAATGACATTGTCTTGGATTCTGACAGGCCAAAACATAGTATCGTCGGACTTGTTTTCGAATGATGCGTCGGCCCATATCCAATTAGGGCTACGCCTCCAGAACTTGGCATAGTGGCCGTCCTTTATGCGAAGGCTTCCATCAGCATTGACGAACAACTCCTTGGCCACCAGTGGATCCCCAACATCCTTGTTGGACTCGAACCTCTGATAAGGATGTTTTTCGATCCAACGGGAACAGAGGTAACTGCCATCTTCTAAGGATTTGAAGGCCACCCGTTGGGGAAGTATCACCAGCGTTTCCCAGTCAACAACTTCAAAAGCATCACCGCCGGCTGCTTCTAGATAAAAAGCATTCTGGAGTGTACCCGCACGCTTCCACAAGGATGTGAACCTCCGGAGTTGGACGTGGAAAAATCGGACCTGTGTTTGGCCTACTGCAAACCTAGGCTCGAACAAGGTGCATGAGCTTTTTGATTGGTCTTCTCCTGGTTTGTCTGCGGACGCAACTATCCAAACTGTGCCATCCCGGGCAGTTTGGTTTGTTACCCAGTACTTGTTGTTGTAGCAGCATCTTATGTGTACCAGGCCATTCCCAGTGTTTGCCATCTCCACTTCAAACTTTGCCTGTGGACTCACAACTTGTTCTACATTAGAACTCATGAACCCTACTGGCGCGTCTGGAACATCTTTTGTTAAGCCCAAGCATTTGTGATTGGAGGATGATTTCAGCACTACAAGTCTTGGAAGCCATGCCATGGTGTATATTTTGGCGCTTACACCGGTATCAATCAATATTGATGGATTTGATTGATGCAGCTTAATTACAAGCTAATTATTAGTTTATAAATCAATCACACCACAATCTAACTCAAAAGAAACTGGAATAAAACAAAGAAATTGGAAGAAAATTGATAAAGATCAATGCTACTGCGCGCTTTCTTTATTGATCAACTCTATACAAGTTTCTGGCTAGTATGCTCACAACAGGCAGTTAGAAGGTGGCAACTGGCAAGTACTATATTGGTTCAGGTATTACATTTACATACGTGAAGCAATATAAAGTGAACACAAATTCTCTCTCCATACGTTTGGTATTGTTCCATGAAGAGAATATATATATTTTTTTAACTGTCTATTCTTTTTCTTAAAGTTTAAGCTGGAAGTGTGTGAATATATGGTACGTACGTTAGGACCTTAGTCGATCTTGAGAGAATAATGCATGAGTCACTACAAGACTGAAACTCTTAGCCGACGAAATATTTTCGTTGTCTAAGAGTATTTTTAGTCGCAAAATCACTTAGACGACGAAAAAATCGTCGTCTAAGTTTCGTCGTCTAGAATTGGTCGTCTAAGTACTTAGACGACGAAACTCAAACACTTTCCTCGCCTAAGTGACCTCTTAGACGACGATTTTATTTCGTCGTCTTAAACTGTTCGTGACGACAAAAATCCTCTTAGGGGACGAAAAATTTTCGTCGGCCAAGTCACAACTTAGACGACGAAATTTTTTCCTCGCCTAAGTACCACTTAATCGACGACCAATTTCATCGACTAAGTACCACTTAGGCGACGACATAATGTTTCGTCGTCTAAGACGCGAAGAATTGGCGACGAAAATATCCAATTTGTCGCCTAAGTTTTCTATCTTAGACGACGAAACAATTATTTTCGTCGCCTAAGTTTTCCCTCTTAGGCGACGAAAAGAAATTCTTCGTCATGTAAGATAGAAAACTTAGACGACGAAATTGTATTTTTCGTCGTCTAAGTTTAAATCTTAGACGACGAAATAGAAGTTTTTTCGTCGCCTAAGTTGTGACTTGGCCGACGAATTAGTTTTGTTCTTCGTCTAAGAGATGAACTTAGGCGACGAAACTATAAAAGTTTCATCGCCTAAGTAGTTTAATTTAAAAAAAAAAAAAAATTTCATACGAATTTTTTTTTTATTTTCGTCGTCTAAGGTGTTTTTTCTTGTAGTGAGTACAGTACGTTTATTGTTGGTTTCATTAATTTCTATGACTTCTCGTATCCAAACACAGTTTAAAGTTATTTTTTTATTTGTTTGATACTAAACGGCTAGATTACAATGAGGAGCCTATTGGGCAACCGGCACCAAATAGGCTTGGCCAACATTGACTGCTTTAGCGCGCACCAACTGATGGAGGAATCAAAATGGTGACCGAGATTCGCCAATACATTTAAAACACAGTTTGATGTTGCTTTGCTCTTCTTGTAGTTCAATGTTTTTTCGTATCCAAGATCCCCAAGAAGAATATGAGCACATCATTCTCCCAAAAACAAAAAAAGAAGAAGAGAAGAATATGATCGACGAAGGATACAAGCACCTGCATGTTTTGGAGTAGGTCGTTAGTAATAGTACTGTAGCTTCTTTACAATGATGCAAGTACTACAGATTGCTTGGATGCCACGCCATGAAGGAAACTAGGCATCTCAATCTGATAAGCATATCGGACAAACTTTATCCGCTAATCAATTGAAACGAATCATAATGTCCGGGCTGGAAGAGAACTGTGAAGAAGTTTTGAACCATAATGATGCAGTAGAAGAATGGAGGGTTTACAAGCGATAAACCCAATTAGTAACAAGAGATCTCAAGCGAGGAATTCTAAAGATGAACTCTGGAATCCACCAGAAAATAAGAGAATTTTTTTTTTTTGATTAAATGATAACAGATAATACGTCCACGCCCATTTAAGGATGTTTAAATACTACTAACCAAACCCTAGGACAACTAACAACAAAACCCTAAAGCCCAAGGAAATAAATAAAACAAATCTAAAATAAATTAGAAAACATAAATTCTGAAAACATATAAAACTGTTGTTTTGAGGCCCTAAACGAACTCGGAAGCCCGAAAAAGCCCACACGTCGTGGCCCCAAGTGATGAGTTTGTCTCCTGGCGTCATTCCCTTCTCGGAAAGGTATCACAATAACCAATCGAACACCAAATGTCAAATCTGCAACTCACCAAACAGTAATTTTAATTACCGTTCTACCACTGATCGCCATACTTGCAACAAACCAGATTTTCCTTTGCTGTGAGCAATCAATTCCTCAACCTCCTCCGCCATGGGCCCTACATCACATAACATGCATATATGTTGGCTACCACATAACACATACATATAAAAACTTCGTTGACTCAGAACCTAAAAACAATCACGCACACAACAAAGCTTAGAAACAAAGAATTGTCTTATGGAATTTAAATCATACTAAACCTTTAAGAAAGTCCATTGACACATAACATGAAATCAGCCTTGAAATGTAATGTCAGGATTTCCAGCTTTGCTAACTTTCTGTCCAACTTTGGAGCATCATAACTTGATCATAACACCACCGATTTGAGCGATTCTTGTGGCTAAACTGTACAAATTACCATATTCAAATCTGGGCAGATAGATACAGAGATCAGCTTCATAGATACACATAATTCTCTATCTAAAACCGAAGGAAATCTACCAGCAAAAATTGTCTTCACAGCAACACCTCTTTGGCTTGGATTTCTGACTTCATCTTTGAGATTCTGGGAAAGCTATTTGGCTGTAATTGAAGTACAACATACAGGCTGGAAGTACATATAAACGCCTCCATCAAAACTTGATGGAGCATAAAATGTGACGTTCTTAATATGTTTTACCCTCGTTTATACTTTACTTTAACCCTTAGTATTCAAGAATCGTGTCATATAATAGAATTATAATGAAAATGTGCTAAGAATAGAGAAAAGAGCAGAAATTTGTCAAAAGCAGCAATTGGAGTCTTTAAATGTTTTGTTGGTTCTGTAAAACCTCGATTTTGTCTTTTATAAATTTTTCTTTTCTTATGTGCAGTAGGTATCTTGATGTTCTAGCAATGGAAGGAGTTGTGACAATCAGAGCAAAAAAAGCTGCCAGGAATCGCAAGTGAAATCCGGACTCAAATCAAGTAATTTCCTGGGCACATCATCCAACTTCCAATATTTCTCCAGGACGGCTCACATTGAACCTGATGAGAACCGCGAGGCTCACACAAATAATAACCCTACAAAATATCGTTAGTAGTATGAGCCAGTAGGGATCGTTCAAAGCCGGGGATTAAAGGTACCTGAAACATGAGAATGTTAGATAAAAATATATACATATAAACGTCACTTTTAATGGGGATAAAGGGATCAGCAGCTTTGCTGCCCTAAAGTTAAAGAACACGAAATTAAATCCTAATTCTACTATATACAAGTGATCATCATCTCTTACACCAAATAGTTCACATAAAAGACTCTTTAACAAGTAGACTCGCATGCAAGAAAGTAAAGAACAAATATTTAGCATGTTTTTAAGTTCAAATTAGTTTCGATCCCAATTAGAGCCTACGAGGTCATCTAATCATTTGATTACTACAGTTTTTAAGATTAACTACGAGTATAATCCTAAGGTTATGCTAACCGGTTTTACACGTTTAACATTTAAGCATATGAATCACAAATCGAAGACATGTAAATAAGCAAGGTTGTCAATCATCTTATTTAACATGCAAGTTCTGAGGGTTTTACTCTAGGCGAGAACACAAATCAAGACAACTACGAGTATGAATTATTCATGTTCTCTAGTTTGATGAAACCTAACATCTAGATTTACATGCTTCTAGCCAATACTAATGTAGGTTCCGGATAGGCGCATAAGTGTGCGCATGGTGTGCAAGGCAGGGAGGTTGGCGAGGCTAATGTGCAGCGGTAGGCAAGGCATCGAGCAGGCGCACAGATGGCATATGCCAATATCGGATACGAGGTGCTCGTATCCAATAAGGCATGTTGAAGGCACAAATTTTGTCGGATACATCTTGGATATGTGCTCGGATACGCCATCTTTGATCTTGGATACACGTCGGACACGAGATGCCCGTGTTCGATACGTCTCGGCGGTGTGGGTGTCTTCCTGCACGAGATGCGTCAGGGCAGAGGTAGTGCTCTCGGCATTCAGCAATTGCAGCTTCCTGTTCGGCACTTCCACGATTCTGTTTGGAAACTTATTTTTCTTTCTTGCTCGAACTGCTGAATTGCAGCCATCTTTTGGATGACTTCCCTAACTCCGATTGATCTGAAATTTTGAAACAAAACACTTTTGTAAGCCAATTATATGCATACCAAATTTCAACAAAGTTGAAAAAGGATAGGTCATTTTTCCACTCGTCTCAGTATCACAAAAAAGACAACTTTTGCATTATTTTCCAGATATCTCAAACTTAGTCGTTTTTCGGATTATTAACCAACTTTTGCCAAAACTCTACCAATTTAGCACTGAACTAAATTATGACTCTATCTTAGATAAATAAGGGTTAAACAAAGCATAAACGAGGGCATAATCATATTAATATCGTCGCACATTGTGCTCCTATTAACTACCCCACACTTATCATTTGCTAGTCCCTTAGCAAACTAAATAAAACTAAGACTCTAAACAAACTATTGCCCCTAATGATTTGTCTCAGGCTCGTATGTACACATAACTTTCAAGTTAATGCATGAGAATGCTAAGCACGAAAATTCGAAGCTTCATGAACATGTAACATCAATATGAACATATAAAGGCAAAAAGTAAGCATGTAAACATGTAAAGCTAATCCAATCCTCCTCACAAGACATACTCTATTCTTTTCTCTCGAAGCATGGCTATTCACTCAATAGTATATGCAAGTGAAAGATAATGAATTACGAAGAGTAACTTGCATATGTCAAAGAAACGAAAGCACTTTGTGAATAAATTTTTAAGGAAAAACCTCATATGATAACTATATGCATGAATGGACCAAAACCATATGCTCAACTCTTGAGAAAATCTCCACAAATCAACGTATGCCATCTTAAGAATCATGAAAACGTTAAAGGGTAATAACAATATGGGGCTCGGCTATAAGGCAGGAATTTTAGGATAAGTGGTGCTTTTAAAACGCCACCAAGTCTTGGCAATTCTTGATCCTCCTTATGGCTTCACTCCAAGGGTCGAATATTATCTTGTTGGACCCTTCCTTCATTCTTTTCTTCCCAAAATGTCATAAGCATGTACAAAGGTCAAAATTTAACATTGCTAGACCTTCAAATACAAACTAAACTCCAACCTCCCAACATTTATTCAAGGAATAAGACTTAGCGATTTTATTTTTGAAACCGTGTCTCTTTCTTTTTTTTCTTTCTCTCGGACATGATATTTTTCTTTTCTTTTTCTAAGGCACGGCTTATATACAATGTTTCGTATAATTTTCAAGCTTAGTCTACCCCACACTTGTTTTTCTTCATCACTTCACGCGAAAACTCCATGTCAATTCCACACTTTTGCCAAGTCTCGTAGACGAGGGTTTAGATATAATTATTCTAAGCATAGTAATTTTAATAAGGGTGATGAAAGAAAAGGCTCAATGTAGGCTCAAAGGAGTTTTTTAAGGAGTCCCACGATGGGCACAAATATGGCACATGTTTTATTTGGCAATGGTGGTAATCCTAATATAACGTTTTCAATCCTTTTCAAAATCAAGACAATTTTCATGACTATCAAGTTTCAAAAATCACAAGAGCGAGTTCTAGCAATACTAGAGTCCATGAAAAGCTATTGCATATAGTCATCGAATAATCAAAGAATTATGAGGTTTTATGCTTCCTATAAATCTATCGCATTTTTATCTTTTCATCACTCAAGAAGAAAGCAAGTTGGCTCTAAAGCTCACATAGGTTATTATGGAAACAAACTAGCTAAAACACACATGGTTTATTAATCAACAAGTCCTACATGCTCCTACCAATGCACATAATCCATGAAACTCACAATTTTAATTGTATGCACAACCATCATCTATGTATGCAAATAGGAGAAAAATATTATTGACATATTAGGGGCATCCTAAGACTTCAAACATATAATTTAAACACTCTATTTTTTTTTTGTATTACAATTTTCTGAAATTTTCTTTTCTAATCACACGAAAACATAAACGGAATACGCTATCCCACCCCACACTTAGACAATTACATTGTCCTCAATGTAAGCACAAAATTATAGCAACGAATTTCCTAAGCATGCAATAGTCTAACACATTCCAACATATCATCACAAACCAAAGAAAAAGAGAAGGGTTAAGAAATTTCAAACACTCGGTGATGGCTCCTTCACTTTTCTTTGATCAAATTGGGTTGCCTCCCAATTAGCGCTTAAGTATTCAAAGTCCTTAGCCTAGAATTTTCACCATGTGTTCATGTGTTCGGAAGTTGAGGCAGCAGCCCTTCTCGGCAGTAGCAGTTTCTCGGCAGGCAAGCTTCTCTCAGCAGGCAGGTGCGGCTCGGCTGCAGCTGAGGTGTCTTGCAAGGACATTTCCTCCACCGTGTGATTTTGAAATGAAGAGTAGTATGGCTTGAGCCGGTGTCCATTTACTTTGAAAGCCTTGCTTGTGATTGAGCTTTGAATCTCGATGGTGCCATGAGGAAAGATTTGAGTGACAATGAAAGGGCCAACCCATCGAGAGCGTAACTTACCCGGAAAAAGTCGAAGTCTTGTGTTTAATAAGAGGACTTGTTGTCCAACTTCAAACTTCTTCCCTCGAATCATCTTATCATGGAAAGCTCGGGTCTTTTTCTTGTATATCCAAGCGGTATCATAGGCTTCATTCCGTATTTCTTTGAGTTCATTGAGTTGAAGCTTCCTATGAAGGCCGGCTTTGTCAATGTCCATGTTGAAAGCTTTAACGGCCCACCATGCTTTGTGCTCAAACTCTACCGGTAAGTGACATGCTTTGCCATAAACTAACCGAAAATGTGACATACCTATCGGAGTCTTGTATGCAGTCCTATATGCCCACAAAGCATCATCGAGACGATCACTCCAATCCTTCGTTGAAGGTCCAACGGTCTTCTCTAAAATTTGCTTGATCTCTCGATTACTTACCTCAGCCATACCATTTGTTTGAGGATGATAAGGTGTAGAGACTTTGTGCGTAACCCCACATTTCTTTATTAAGGCTTCAATGGTGCGGTTGTAAAAGTGGGAGCCTCAATCACTTATCAAAGTTCGTGGAACTCCAAAGCGGGAACAGATGTTGGTTTTGAGGAATTCGACAACCACCTTCGAATCATTAGTGCGTGTGGCCTTAGCTTCTATCCATTTTGAAACATAATCAACCGCAAGCAAGATGTAGAGAAAGCCCTTACTTGATGGAAACGGCCCCATGAAGTCTATGCCCCATGAATCAAAAATCTCTACTTCAATGATTGGCGTGAGCGGCATTTGGTCTCTAGCTCCAATGTTCCTCATTCTTTGGCATCTATCACATGCTTTACAAAACATGAATGAGTCTTTAAAAATCGTAGGCCAAAAGAAACCACAATTAAGAACCTTCAATGCCTTCTTCTTTTGACCAAAGTGCCCACTACAAGCTTCACTATGACAAAAAGCAAGGATGGATTGATGCTCATCTTCTAGAACACATCGTCGAATGACTTGGTCACCACATTGCCGCCATAGGTATGGATCATCCCACAAAAAGTTTCGAGCTTGTTTCTTGATTTTCTTCTTTAGGTGGCTCGGCATGGCTTGTGGAAAGTGGCGGTATGCAAGGTAATTGGCAACGTCGGCATACCAAGGTGCACTTGTTGCATCGATCCGAAAAAGTTGTTCATCCGGAAAACTCTCCAATAAGGGTAGCCGATCCTCCTCCTTGATGATTCTACTCAAATGATCGGCCACCACATTCTCTACTCCTTTCTTGTCCTTAATCTCAATGTCAAATTCTTGAAGTAGAAGAATCCATCGAATAAGCCTTGGCTTGGCATCCTTCTTTGTCATAAAATATCTCAAAGCAGCATGATCACTATAAACAATGACTTTGGAATTTAAAAGATATGATCGAAACTTTTCCAAAGCAAAAATTACCGCCAAGAGTTCTTTCTCCGTTGTGGTGTAGTTGAGTTGAGCATCATTGAGAGTCCTTGAGGCATAGTAGATTGCACATGTCTTCTTGTCTATTCGTTGGCCGAGCACGGCACCCATGGCATAATCACTTGCATCACACGTCAACTTAAATGACAACTCCCAATTTGGTGACACAAGTATAGGTGCCGTACATAGCCTCTCTTTTAGCCGATTAAAGGCTTGCTCGCATGCATCACTCCACATAAATGACACATCCTTTGGTAGTAGCTCACTCATAGGCTTAGCATCCTTGGAAAAGTCTTTGATGAATCGTCGATAGAAACCGGCATGTCCAAGGAAGCTTCGCACCTCACGCACACACTTAGGGCTCAACAAACTTTGTATCAATTCCACCTTGGCTTTGTCAACTTCAATGCCCTTCTCGGATATGATATGGCCAAGAACTATACCTTGATTCACCATGAAGTGACACTTCTCCCAATTAAGTACAAGCTTAGTCTCTACACACCTTTCAAGTATCTCCTCCAAGTTCTCCAAACATGAGTCGAAGTTGCGTCCATATACGCTAAAGTCATCCATGAAAACTTCGATCTTACTTTCAATAAAGTCAGAGAAGATGTTGTACATGCATCGTTGAAATGTACCGGGTGCATTGTATAGGCCGAATGACATCCTCCTATATGCAAAGGTGCCAATCAAGCAAGGTTGTCAATCATCTTATTTAATATGCAAGTTCTAAGGGTTTTGCTCTAGGCGAGAACACAAATCAAGACAACTACGAGTAAGAATTATTCATGTTCTCTAGTTTGATGAAACCTAACATCTAGATTTACATGCTTCTAGCCAATACTAATGTTTCGGTTTTTAAGTCACATCCCTTAGATTACTAACCAATTTAAATCCTAAACATGCATCTAATACCACTGTCCTAATTATCTAACATACAAATCCACAAGTTAAAATTGCAAAACTACTTTACATAAACTTCAATAAAATCGGTTCATACAAAAGTTTAACAAAAACCAAGAATCTAAACAAGTTCTTACAAGATAACCAAACAAAATTAAATACAAAAGCCATAGGGGGAGTGGATCACACTTTAGAAACCTTGAAGACTTCCAAATCGTGGTGAAGAGGCTTGCTTGCTGCTCGGCAGAAATACAGATGAAAGGAACAGATTTTGGATGGTGGTGACGGTGGGTTTTGGCTAAGTATTTGATGTTTGGTGCTTGAGAGACTTGGTAGAGCTTTAGGCTAATATTTATGCTTGAGATGAGATGCCTTTTTCTGAGATTTCATTGGCTTTATATAGGGGAATAACCCTAGGGCTGCCGGCAACACAAGGAATGAGAATTCCTTTTCCTAGTTGGCTTATGTTTCCTTGTGGGAAAAGCAATGCATTCTTGTACTTTAATTCTGAATTTTCTTCATGGCTTGGGCTGCATATCTTCATGGTCTTCTCCTATGGATCGGCAGCTGACGAGTCGCCGAAGCGAGCATCAAGCAATAATAACCCTACAATCGTTAGTAGTATAGAATAAGTAGGGATCGTTCTAGGCCGGGGATTAAGGGTACCTGAGATATGAAATTGTTAGACAAACATATATACATATATACATCACAAACATCACACATATGGGGGAAATAGGATTCGGCAGCCCTAGGGCTGCCCTATACTAAGTACGGCATAAAAACAGAAAATAAAATCCTAGGTCTACTATATACAAGTTTGATCATCATCTCTCACGCATCACATAGCACAAAACACAATTTAACACAAAGATTCATATGCAAGAAAGTAAGAGACAAGTATTAGCATGCTCAAAACTTAACTTAGTTTCGACCACAATTAGAGCGATTAGCCTTTTAACCAATTGTTAGACATCTAATGTTTTAAGATCATGCTACTCGCCTTCGATCCTAAAGTTTATGCTAATCCGGTTTTACGCGTTTTAACATTTAAGCGCAAGAGTCTAAAATCGAAAACATGTAAACAAGTAAGGTTGTCAATCATCTTATTTAGCATGCAAGTTCTAAGATTAATAGCCCTTAGTGAATAACACAAATCATAGAGTCCGTCAGGTCCATCTAGTTTGTAATTACCCTAGCAGATTAAACCTAATACCTAGATTATGTTCAGAGACAACACCAAGTATCGATTTTCATGACCTTAGATTACTAACCAATTTAAATCCTAAACATGCTTCTAATACCACTGCTCTAATTATCTAAACATACAAAAACCATGTATTAAAAATCGCACAAGTCATCACATAAACTTCAATGAAAATTGCAATTCATGCTCATCATACAAAACCAAACGAAACAAAGTATTTTTTATAACAATACATGTGACTAAACCGAAATTAAAAACACAAGTCATAGGGATGGATCACACTTTAGAAACCTTGGAGAGCTTCGTCTTGGTGTGGTGGAAGAGGATCGGCAGTAGCTAGGCTAGGGATAGGGATCGGTGGTGATTGGTGGTGGTGATTTGGTGACTTGGTGTTTCTAGGGTTTCGGCTTAGAACTTTGAGTAGGAAATTTGGTAGAGTTTTGGCTAGTGCTTTGCAAGAGATGAGATACTTTTCTTCATGGTGCCGGCCTCTATTTATAAGAGAAGGGAAAGGCTGATTTGGGAGAGTTTTCCTTGCTAGAAACGAGATAGAAATCTTCAATAAATAAGGTTTCCCAATCCGAGTTGGAATAGGCTTTTCTCTCCTTATTGAACAAAGAAACTCTAGCTTGGCCGGCTTATGATTTCTTTTTGGACACGCATAGGAAGCTTCTTGGAATGATTTAGCACGCTCGCAGTCGCTTGGAGACATTACCGGAAATTCCTCTCTGCTCGCAAGTACAGACTTTGCTAGTATCGGGTACTGGCGAGGCTTCTTAGTGGCGAGTCTGGTGCTGGCGAGCGAACATGCATGCTAGCATGCGCGGATGGTTGGCGAGCGGACATGTACTAGCTGGTGAGCTGACCAGTTCTGGTGAATCTGTTGGCGGATGAAGCTTGGCGGATGCGACCTGGCGGATGAGCTTCTGGCGAGCAAGATCGTGGGCGAGCAAGCAAGGGCTTGGCGAATGAGACCTGGCGGATGATACCTTTGCATCTTCAGTCGAGTATAACTTTTTCTTCAATGCTCTGATTGATGCGATTTCAAATCTCAGATAACTAGACACAAAAAGCCATCTCCCCATAAAACAGTTTGATCAAAATCCTTGTGAATTGACGGGAATGAGTTTTTTAAGTTGGGACAAAGTCCCAGGAAAATCCTGGAAGTCCCTGGATTGGAATGCTCGGACTGCTGTTTTGCAGCCATCTTTTGGGTGACTTCCCGAACTCCGATTGATCTGAAATTTTAACACAACATTTCTCAGCATATGAATATCAAGCACGCCAAATTTCATAGAATTTGGACAAGGATAGATCACAGTTTCATTCATCTCAAAATCACGAAAAAGACATATTGTGCATTATTTTCCAGATTTCTCAAACTTAGTCATTTTTCGGATTCTTAACCATTTTTCACAAAACTCTACCAAAATTAACACTAACTACATTATGACTCAATCTTAGACAAATAAGGGTTAAACAAAGCATAAACGAGGGCATAAGCATATAATATCGTCGCACATTGTGCTCCTATCAACTACCCCACACTTATCCTTTGCTAGTCCCTTAGCAAACTAAATTGAACTACGACTCAAAACAACTATTGCCCCTAACAATTTGTCTCAGGCTCGTATGTACACATAGCTTTCAAGTTAATGCATGAGAATGCTAAGCACGAAAATTCCAAGCTTCATGAATATGTGACATCAATATGAACATATAAGAACAAAATGTAAGCATCTAAACATGTTAAAGCTAATCCAATCCTCCTCACTAGGCATACTCTCTTCTTTTCTCTCGAAGCATGGTAATTCACTCATAAGTATATGCAAGCGAAAGATAATGAATTACAAAGAGTGACTTGCATATATCAAGGAAACGAAAGCACTTTGTGAATTTTCATCGAAAAACCTCATATGATAACTATATGCACCAATGAACCAAAACCATATGCTTACTCTTGAGATAATCTCCACAATCAAATTTAACCATCTTAAGAATCATGAAAAGATCAATAAAAGGGATGTAATGGGGCTAGGCTAAGAGGTATTCGATATTTGGATAAGGAGGCTCAAAACGTCACCGTGCACTTTAGCAAAGCTCAAATCTCCTTATGTCTTCTCGCCAAGGGTCAAATTTCATCTTGTTGGACCCATACTTCATTCTTTTCTTCCCATAAAACATTACAACAATACTCAAGACAATAGCCATGCACACAATTTTTCTTTTCTTGCCTATGCCGTGCCCTTTTTATCATAACTCTCGGCATCATATTTTTCTTTTTTTTTTTTTTTGGTCCGAGCTAAACTGTTCTCTTTTCTTTTCTTTACTAAGGCACGGCATGCAAATACATTTTTCATATAAATTCATGGCTAAGTCTACCCCACACTTGTTCTTCTTCATCACACACGCGAAAACGCTTTCAAAAATCAAGCTTTGCCAACACATAAGGTAAAGGCATCACTATACTAAGCTCATGGAAAGTGTTTAAGGTTGATGAAAGAAAAGGCTCAACGTAGGCTCAAAGGGGGTTTACTAAGGTGTCCCACGACGGGCACAAATAGGCACATGCTTTATTTGGCAATGGTGGTAAACCTAAATGATCTTTATTCAATCACATTCAAAATCAAGGTATTTTATGATATAAACGTTTCGAAAATCAACAAGAGTAAGTTCTAGCATACTAGAGTTCATTAAAAAGCTATGGCACATAGTCATCGAATAATCAAAGAATTATGAGGTTTCATGCTTCCTACAATTCTATCGAATTTTATCTTTTTATCGCTCAAGAAGAAAGCAAATTGGCTCTAAAGCTCACATAGGTTATTTAAGACATAAACTAGCTAAAACATGCATGCTTCGTAATCAACAAGTCCTACATGCTCCTACCAATGCACATAATCCATGAAACTCACAATTTTAATTGTATGCACAACCATCATCTATGTATGCAAAGAGGAGAAAAACATCATTGACATATTAGGGGCATCCTAAGACTCGAAACAAATTTAAACACTCTATTTTTGTAGAACAATTTTCTGAATTTTTCTTTTCTAACCTAAGCACACAAAATCAAAAACAAAAACGGAATACGTTATCCCACCCCACACTTAGAAAATTACATTGTCCTCAATGTAAGCACAAAACAATATCAATGAATTTCCTAAGCATGCAATCGACTAACATATTCCAACATATCATCACAAATCAAAGAAAAAGAGAAGGGTTAAGAAATTTCAAACTCTCGGTGATGGCTCCTTCACTTTTCTTTGATCGACATGGGTTGCCTCCCAAGTAGCGCTTTGTGTTTATAGTCCATAGCCTAGACTTATCACCGTGTTTTTGCATTTGTTCATCGTGCTCCAAAGCATTCCAAATCGGTAAGAAGAAGATCGAGGAGTAATTCATTGCACGTCGTGTCCGATACGGTGCGGTTCTGCGTGTCTAGTGAAATTGGCGTGTCCGGCTGTTCTGCTTGCGTATCCGGCGTGTCCTTTGGCGTGTCAGCCTTGTGCTCGGCCTTGTGTGGCTGTGTGTCAACCCTGCCGGCAATGGCAGGTCCGGCAGGGGGTGTTGGCTCGGCTGAAACCGGTGGCTGCTGCTCTGCAGCATGAAGGTTGGCCGGTTGTGCTCTATATCCGGCAGCTCGGCTTGTTTGTGGTGTGGAATTGGATGGTAGCTCGGCAATATCATGTGGTGGGGGATCATCGAAGTCGGATGCCTCAACGAAATATGGTTTGAATGAATCGTAGTAAGGCTTAAGTCGGTGGCCATTAACTTTGAAACGCTTGGATGTCATACTATTCTCAATCTCAATTGCACCATGTGGAAAAACTTGAGTAACAACAAAGGGACCAACCCATTTAGAGCGAAGCTTACCCGGAAAAAGTCGAAGTCTTGAATTGAATAAAAGAACTTGTTGCCCAACTTCAAACCTTTTACCCCGGATCATTTTATCATGATATGCCTTTGTTTTCTCCTTGTAAATCCAAGCGGCATCATAGGCTTCATTACGGATTTCTTCAAGTTCGTTGAGTTGAAGCTTCCTATGAATGCCAGCATCATCTATGTTCATGTTGAAGGCCTTGATTGCCCACCATGCCTTATGTTCTAGCTCAATCGGTAAGTGACATGCTTTTCCATAAACCAACCGAAAAGGGGACATACCAATCGGTGTCTTGTACGCAGTCCTATAAGCCCATAAAGCATCATCGAGATGATCACTCCAATCCTTCCTTGAAGGTCCAACCGATTTCTCCAAAATGTTCTTGATCTCTCGATTACTCACCTCGGTCATTCCACTTGTTTGGGGGTGATAAGGTGTAGACACCTTATGTGTGACTCCATACTTCCTCAATAAGGCTTCAATAGTGCGGTTACAAAAATGGGATCCTCCATCACTTATCAAGACCCTTGGAACTCCAAAACGTGAAAAGATGTTGGTCTTGAGAAACTTGGCTACTACCTTGGCATCGTTGGTGCGTGTAGCCTTGGCTTCGATCCACTTTGACACATAATCAACCGCAAGCAATATGTAGAGAAAACCCTTACTTGAAGGAAACGGTCCCATGAAGTCAATACCCCATAAATCAAAAATTTCTACCTCAATGATAGGCGTGAGCGGCATTTGGTCTCTAGCTCCAATGTTCCCCATTCTTTGGCATCTATCACATGCTTTACAAAACATGAATGCATCTCTAAAGATCGTCGGCCAAAAGAATCCACATGAAAGCACCTTCAAAGCCGTCTTCTTTGGTCCAAAATGACCACCACAAGCTTCGCTATGACAAAAAGCAAGGATGGATCGATGCTCATTCTCCGGCACACATCTTCTAATAACTTGATCACCACATTGCTTCCATAAGTACGGATCATCCCACAAGAAGTGTCGAGCTTGCTTCCTTATTCTCTTTTGTTGGTGGCTCGGCATCTCTTTGGGAAATCGGTTTGTGGCAAGAAAATTTGCAATGTCGGCATACCAAGGCTCATGTACTTCAAGTCGAAAAAGTTGCTCATCCGGAAAGGTTTCACATAGGGGCAGCCGATCCTCCTCATGCACAAGTCTACTCAAATGATCGGCTACAACATTCTCTACTCCTTTCTTATCCTTAATCTCAATGTCGAACTCTTGAAGCAAAAGAATCCATCGAATAAGCCTCGGCTTAGCATCCTTCTTTGTCATAAGATATCTTAAAGCGGCATGATCACTATAAACAATAACCTTGGAATTCAAAAGATATGATCGAAACTTTTCCAAAGCAAAGATTACCGCTAAGAGTTCCTTCTCCGTTGTTGTGTAGTTGAGTTGTGCATCGTTGAGAGTCCTTGAAGCATAGTAAATGGCGCATGGCTTCTTCTCAATTCGTTGTCCAAGTACCGCTCCAAGTGCATAATCACTAGCATCACACATCAACTCAAACGGCTCATCCCAATTAGGGGAAACTAGTATTGGTGCCGAGCATAATAGCATCTTCAATCGGCAAAATGCCTCCTCACATGCCTTTGTCCACTCAAACGTCACCTCCTTTTGTAACAAGTTGCACAATGGCTTGGCAATTGAAGAGAAGTCCTTGATGAATCGTCGATAGAACCCCGCATGCCCAAGAAAACTTCGCACGTCCCTTACATTTCTAGGGCTCGGCAAGTGTTGTATAAGTTCAACCTTTGCCTTGTCAACTTCAAGTCCTCTTGCCGAAATAATATGGCCAAGCACAATGCCTTGCGTGACCATGAAGTGACACTTCTCCCAATTGAGCACAAGATTTGTCTCTACACACCTCTCAAGTATCTTCTCCAAGTTCCCCAAACATGCATCGAAGGTGCCTCCATACACACTAAAATCATCCATAAATACTTCGATAATGTCTTCAATAAAATCCGAGAAGATAGCATACATACATCTTTGAAAAGTGCCGGGTGCGTTGCAAAGTCCGAATGGCATCCGCCGATAAGCAAACGTGCCAAATGGACAAGTAAAAGTGGTCTTCTCTTGATCGTCCGGGTGTATCATGATTTGATTGTAGCCACTATATCCATCAAGAAAGCAATAGTAAGAATGACCGGCCAACCTCTCTAGCATTTGATCCATAAACGGCAAAGGCATGTGATCCTTCCTCGTTGTTGCATTGAGCTTCCTATAATCGATGCACATCCTATGACCGGTTACAAGTCTTTGTGGCACAAGCTCATTCTTCTCATTCTTGACAACCGTTACACCACTCTTCTTCGGCACAACTTGCACGGGAGATATCCACTTACTATCCGAAATTGGGTAGATCACCCCACAATCGAGCAACTTGATAATTTCTTCTTTCACAACCTTCATCATGGGAGGGTGAAGTCGACGTTGAGCTTCCTTTGTCGGCTTAGCTCATTCTTCCAACAAAATACGATGAACACAAGTAGTAGGGCTTATTCCCTTGATATCCGCTAAGGTCCAACCTATGGCGGTCTTGTACTTCTTAAGCACTCTTATCAAATCAACCTCTTGCTTCTCACTAAGCATTGAAGACACAATAACCGGTAGTGTATCTTCTTCTCCAAGATAAACATATTTCAAGTGACTAGGGAGCTCTTTAAGTTCTAACTTTGGGGCCTCTTCCACACTTGGTCGAAATTTTGTTGTGGCACTTGGAATTGACAAGAACGAGTTCCGCGGATAAGTTGGCGTGGCATCAAGCTCGGCAGCCACCTCTCTAAGGCTCGGCAATATGGCACAATGCTCGGCATGGTTTCTTGGCTCGGCAATCCCATGCTCGGCATGACTTGGCTCGGCTCCATTATACACTCGTTCTCCCCTCTTGTCAAATCCGACCCCTTGCTCAATCGCTAATTGCTATGCGTCGAGCGAGGTCGACATAACTTGCTCGACCTCCTCCAAAACATCAATGGCACAACCCTCCTTCAAATCAACATTGGGAAATCTCATGGCGTCAAACACATTGAATTTTATCACTTCACCATCAAATTCCATAGTTAGGTTGCCCTCGGCCACATCTATCTTTGTGCGCGCGGTCCTCATGAATGGTCGCCCTAAAAGCAATTGAGTGTTGTTGACCGGCGAATCCTCCATCTCAACCACATAAAAATCGGCGGGGAATATCAATTGGTTGACTTGCACCAACACATCCTCTACATAACCCTCCGGATATTTGCTTGAGCGATCCGCAAGTTGAATGATGACATTATCCTTCTTGAGAGGCCCTATACTCAACGTTTGATACACATTGAGTGGCATGACATTGATCGATGCTCCCAAGTCCAACATAACATCATCGAAACGTGTATTGCCTATGACACAAGGCACATTGAAGCTCCCCGGATCCTTCATCTTTGGTGGCAACTTCCTTTGAATAACGGCCGACACCATCTCGCTCATAGTTACCACACGAGTCTCTCTAGTATGCCTCCTTGCCGTACAAAGCTCCTTCAAAAACTTAGCATACTTCGGCACTTGCTTAATGCATTCCAACAAAGGGATGTTGACTTGCACTTTCCGGAAAATCTCCAACACCTCTTCATCGGACTTGTCCTTCTTTGTTCTAGCAAAACGTGAAGGGAATGGGGCACTAGATGATGGCACACCTCCCTTTGTATGATTTCCGGCCATACTCTCCTGCTTCTCGGCAGAATTCCCCTTGCCGGTTGCACCTCTACTCCTCTCGGCAGCAACATTGCCGGCATCATCATCATGTTCGGCAACATGGCTCTCCTCGGCATCCCTCTTCTCGGTATTTCCATCATGGCTGCCGGTAATGACAGGTCCGGCAGCCCTCTCATCCTCATTAATACCTTTGAAAGTCACTCGCTTCTTCTTTGGACTTGTTGGAGAAACCAACTCTCTTCCGCTTCGAGTTTGAATCACTTTGGCTTGCTCGTTCCTCGGATTAGGAATTGTATTGCTTGGCAACTTCCCTTGCTCATTAAATCTTCCCATAAAATCCACAACTTGCCCCATTTGAGTCTTGAGCTCACCAATGTCCTTTTGATGATTTTGTTGCCCCGCGAGTAATGCTTGAGTAGCACTTGACAAAGATTGAATTAAAGCATCATAGTTCGGATTGCTTGGCGAAGCTTGGTTTTGGCTCGGCCCTCCTTGGCCTTGGTACGGCACAACTTGTGCTTGGCTCGGCATCCCTCCAAAATTCCCTTGGTTCGGCTGATAAGGTTGCCGAGGCACAAATGGTGGCCTCGGTGCAAACGGCGCTCCTCCCTCTCTCGGTTGCATAGGTGCCCTAAGCACGTTATCATTGTTCGCCCATCGAAAGTTCGGATGATCATTGAACCTTGGATTGAAATTGCCAAATCGTTGGCCTCCTTGAAAACCAATGGCATTGCACTCCTCTACTCCCTCATTAACTCCAAATTGAGGGCATTGTTCGGTCTCATGGCCCTCGGTGCAAATTCCACATACACTAGCACGCTTCTTCATCAAATTACTCACCAAGTCGGTGAGCTTGTCCACTTTATCTTCTAACTTTGAGCTTGAAGACGTCTCATGCACTTTCTCATTCCTTTGCACATTGCCTCGTGCCATGCCAAATTGTTGGTTGTTCAAGGCACGAACTTCTAACAAACTTCTTGCTGCTCCGGCGTTCAACTCCAAAAAGCTACCTCCCGCGGCCGAGTCAAGAAACTCTCTCTCCATGACGCGCAATCCCTCATAGAAATATTGTAGCAAGAGTCCATCGCTAATGCCATGCGATGGACACAAAGAAACTAGGGACTTGAACCTCTTGTAGTAGTCGAAGAAAGTCTCATCTCCGGCTTGCTTCACACTAGTAATTTGCTTCCTCAGATCAGTGATACGTGAAGCAGGAAAGTACTTGAGCAAAAACTCATCCATCATAGTACTCCACGAAACAATGCGACCACTAGGCACCTCAAACAACCACTCCTTTGCTTGATCTTCTAATGAGAACGGAAATGCCTTCATTTTGAAGTGTTGCAAATCGGTCCCTTTTGGACACATGGACTCCGTGGTGAAGTTAAACCACTGTAGATGCTTGTTAGGGTCCTCACTCGGCATCCCATAAAACGATTTCAGCTTATGGAGGAATCCACTCCTCAATTCAATCTCTCCAGTCTTGTCAGTTTCCAAGGGAGGATAAGTGATATTCGAAGGAGCAACACCAGCTCCAGCAACATGACTATTCTGTGATCTGATTGATGCCATGATCTCTTCTTCTTCTTCTAATTCGGCAAAGGCCTCAAATTCTGGGTTCTGAAGATCACACGACGATGACACAAATGAAGGTGAACTCGGCAAGGATGATGACACTGATGAACTGGTTGGTGACGATGGTGGTAATGGCACAAAACAAGCAATAGCGAGTTCTTGGTCTAAACGTTGCAAACGGCCTTGAAGATCTCTTGTCCAAATACTAGATTCGGACATGCACTATTTCTGAAATTTTGCAACATTCAAACAAGTTAAAACATCGTAAAAAAATAGAAAGTAAGAATATACATCATTACAAGCCACGGCATTGGCGATTACACAACAAATTTCAAACAATAACACATATATACATTCGCAATGGCATACACATCACACGGCACAACATAAAATTTCGGCAAAGCATACATACAATCGGCACAAGAGAAGAAAATTTGACAAGTTCATGAGCATGTAATCGCTAAGTCTAATTTCTTTTTCAATTTGTTCTAACTCTCGAAGTACGTGGAGCAGAGGAGATAACGGTGCAATGGACTGATACAGCCCCCGGTAGTATCATGCTTAATCCGATATACCTCAAGAGTTTGAACCACACAACATGTTTTATCTTTGAAGAAAATAGGCCACATATGTCAAGTTATGTTCTAGCGTCTAAAGTGAGGTGATGCTTCGGCACAAGCTGTCGACTAGGTCGTGCGGATTTTACGTTTCAAAGGTCATTATAATCACGGAGGGCGAACCCCCTACAGGAACCAGGCAGGACTCGTTGTTGGACACCACGGAGGGCGAACCCCCTATCGACTCACTCACCGAGAATGAACATCAGTCTATGGGCCTTGAGATCCAGTTAAACAAACCTGAGAACCATATCTATGATAATAACTTCCCCATACTTTGTAAAACAAACACGGATCCCTAGCGGTCTCAAGTGTTGATTAAAACCGCCCTCAACCTCATAGAAGTAATACTATTACCGAAGAAACGCTTATATGCGTGGGGGGGAAGTATCCCGCGTTTCCCAATCTACATAGAAACGGCCTCCGACATAGCACCATTCACATGAAGGGTTTTGGTTATGATCAACAAAAGAGGCTTCACCTACATGTTACACTTTAGAAACTACAATAAACTCAAACATACACAACACTATCAACTCCCTAGAAATTAAACTAAGTGATTACCAACATACATCAATATACATCATGCAACTTCCAAAATTTAAACTCTACATGCCGAAGCATATTTCTACTTTACAAAATCCCAAAATAAACTTAAAATTTACACTTTACACATTCACAACAAAAATTTCCAGCAACATTATATACACAACAATAACATAAAACAAGCTTTTATAATCCCCGGCAACGGCGCCAAAAATTGACGAGTCGCCGAAGCGAGCATCAAGCAATAATAACCCTACAATCGTTAGTAGTATAGAATAAGTAGGGATCGTTCTAGGCCGGGGATTAAGGGTACCTGAGATATGAAATTGTTAGACAAACATATATACATATATACATCACAAACATCACACATATGGGGGAAATAGGATTCGGCAGCCCTAGGGCTGCCCTATACTAAGTACGGCATAAAAACAGAAAATAAAATCCTAGGTCTACTATATACAAGTTTGATCATCATCTCTCACGCATCACATAGCACAAAACACAATTTAACACAAAGATTCATATGCAAGAAAGTAAGAGACAAGTATTAGCATGCTCAAAACTTAACTTAGTTTCGACCACAATTAGAGCGATTAGCCTTTTAACCAATTGTTAGACATCTAATGTTTTAAGATCATGCTACTCGCCTTCGATCCTAAAGTTTATGCTAATCCGGTTTTACGCGTTTTAACATTTAAGCGCAAGAGTCTAAAATCGAAAACATGTAAACAAGTAAGGTTGTCAATCATCTTATTTAGCATGCAAGTTCTAAGATTAATAGCCCTTAGTGAATAACACAAATCATAGAGTCCGTCAGGTCCATCTAGTTTGTAATTACCCTAGCAGATTAAACCTAATACCTAGATTATGTTCAGAGACAACACCAAGTATCGATTTTCATGCCCTCACCTTAGATTACTAACCAATTTAAATCCTAAACATGCTTCTAATACCACTGCTCTAATTATCTAAACATACAAAAACCATGTATTAAAAATCGCACAAGTCATCACATAAACTTCAATGAAAATTGCAATTCATGCTCATCATACAAAACCAAACGAAACAAAGTATTTTTTATAACAATACATGTGACTAAACCGAAATTAAAAACACAAGTCATAGGGATGGATCACACTTTAGAAACCTTGGAGAGCTTCGTCTTGGTGTGGTGGAAGAGGATCGGCAGTAGCTAGGCTAGGGATAGGGATCGGTGGTGATTGGTGGTGGTGATTTGGTGACTTGGTGTTTCTAGGGTTTCGGCTTAGAACTTTGAGTAGGAAATTTGGTAGAGTTTTGGCTAGTGCTTTGCAAGAGATGAGATACTTTTCTTCATGGTGCCGGCCTCTATTTATAAGAGAAGGGAAAGGCTGATTTGGGAGAGTTTTCCTTGCTAGAAACGAGATAGAAATCTTCAATAAATAAGGTTTCCCAATCCGAGTTGGAATAGGCTTTTCTCTCCTTATTGAACAAAGAAACTCTAGCTTGGCCGGCTTATGATTTCTTTTTGGACACGCATAGGAAGCTTCTTGGAATGATTTAGCACGCTCGCAGTCGCTTGGAGACATTACCGGAAATTCCTCTCTGCTCGCAAGTACAGACTTTGCTAGTATCGGGTACTGGCGAGGCTTCTTAGTGGCGAGTCTGGTGCTGGCGAGCGAACATGCATGCTAGCATGCGCGGATGGTTGGCGAGCGGACATGTACTAGCTGGTGAGCTGACCAGTTCTGGTGAATCTGCTGGCGGATGAAGCTTGGCGGATGCGACCTGGCGGATGAGCTTCTGGCGAGCAAGATCGTGGGCGAGCAAGCAAGGGCTTGGCGAATGAGACCTGGCGGATGATACCTTTGCATCTTCAGTCGAGTATAACTTTTTCTTCAATGCTCTGATTGATGCGATTTCAAATCTCAGATAACTAGACACAAAAAGCCATCTCCCCATAAAACAGTTTGATCAAAATCCTTGTGAATTGACGGGAATGAGTTTTTTAAGTTGGGACAAAGTCCCAGGAAAATCCTGGAAGTCCCTGGATTGGAATGCTCGGACTGCTGTTTTGCAGCCATCTTTTGGGTGACTTCCCGAACTCCGATTGATCTGAAATTTTAACACAACATTCCTCAGCATATGAATATCAAGCACGCCAAATTTCATAGAATTTGGACAAGGATAGATCACAGTTTCATTCATCTCAAAATCACGAAAAAGACATATTGTGCATTATTTTCCAGATTTCTCAAACTTAGTCATTTTTCGGATTCTTAACCATTTTTCACAAAACTCTACCAAAATTAACACTAACTACATTATGACTCAATCTTAGACAAATAAGGGTTAAACAAAGCATAAATGAGGGCATAAGCATATAATATCGTCGCACATTGTGCTCCTATCAGCAGCCTGTTGCATAATGGATTAAATGTGCATAGATCAATCGCAACCTCCTAGTTCACCCGGGAATGCAAATTTCCTACTTCCGCTAGGTTTCCTTGTCTCCCAAGGTTTGTTTGCACGTGCGTGGCACTTCCTTGGTCTTCACACGCCTGCGTCGGCTCTTAGCATCATGAAGAATAGTCGCAGCCATGGGCAGTCTCATAGAAACACACAGAATATCATGGAGACCTCGGAAAATTGATATCGGCAGGTTTGCTGCTTCTCGGATGTAGGGTGTTGAGCGCATGAGCGTGCAATACTTGGCGCGCGCGGGCATCTCAGCAGATTTCTTCTTACGTGCGCAGCTGCGCACCTGGTCTTCTTGGCAGGTTCTGAATACGGGCATAAGTGTGGGCATGGTGTGCAAGGCAGGGAGGTTGGCGAGGCTAATGTGCAGCGGTAGGCAAGGCATCGAGCAGGCGCACGGATGGCATATGCCAGTATCGGATACGAGGTGCCCGTATCCGATAAGGCATGTTGAAGGCACAAATTTTGTCGGATACGTCTTGGATACCTGCTCGGATATGCCATCTTTGATCTTGGATACGCGTCAGACACGAGATGCCCGTGTCCGATACGTCTCGGCGGCGTGGGTGTCTTCCTGCACGCGATGCGTTGCGGCAGAGGTAGTGCTCTCGGCATTCAGCAATTGCAGCTTCCTGTTCGGCACTTCCACGATTCTGTTTGGAAACTTACTTTTCTTTCTTGCTCAAACTGCTAAATTGCAGCCATCTTTTAGGTGACTTCCCGAACTCCGATTGATCTGAAATTTTGAAACAAAACACTTTAGCAATCTAATTATATGCATACCAAATTTCAATAAATTTGGAAAATGATAGGTCAGTTTTCCACTCGTCTCAGAATCGCGAAAAAGACAACTTTTGCATTATTTTCCAGATTTCTCAAACTCAGTCATTTTTCGGATTATTAACCAACTTTTGCCAAAACTCTATCAATTTGGCACTGAACTAAATTATGACTCTATCTTAGATAAATAAGGGTTAAACAAAGCATAAACGAGGGCATAATCATATTAATATCGTTGCACATTGTGCTCCTATCAGAACCAAAATGCGAGCCATGTATGCATAGAAAGCTATATGAGTCTAATTTCTAGAACATTTCTAATCGTATCAAAAGCTATTTTATGGAAGGAGTTATGCCATATGCAACACAAAAAGGTCAAGTCTCTCGAGAATAAGAAGTTCCTGGACTGCCAAGATAAGAAGAGGAATTCATGTGCCAAAAAGGGATCCAGATGCCCCAAATGAGATGTTGCTGAGCTAAATCAAGATTAAGAAAGTCGGCAAAGCTAAGAGAAAAGTGCAAATAAGGAAAGAAGAAGTTCTCTAGTCCTCACAGAAAAAGGGAAAGTGTTCCTAACCCAACTAGGAAAGCTTGCAGCTGCGTCTTTGGACTATTTATCCATCAAGGAATCTGCTAAGTCCATCAAGAAATCCATAAGGAATTGCAGTTGTGATCCATGAAGAAAATCGGAAGAAGTATCCTAGAAGAACGAAGAATGGAAAGAAGATCAAATCTGACAAGGAAAACCTTTTCCTTGCCGATTCACTCTAGGTTTTCTGCCGATTCTTGCTCCCCTATTCCTCGATATAAAGGCACCACTTCTCTACAAAAAAATCATCTCATCTCAAGAACAAGTACTAGCTTTAAACTCTACCTAGTCTCTCAAGCACCAAACAGAAAAATACTTAGCCGATTCCTGCTCCACCACCTTCCATAAAACCGTACCTTTTTCCTACCTTATGCCGAGCATTCCATCACATCTTGCGAACTCTTCAAGGTTTCCAAAGTGTGATTCTACTATCCCATGACTATTGTATTCTTTTATGTTTGTGTGTGTTGTATGAACTTGTTTCGATTCTTGGTTTTTATTAAGCTTTTGTATGAACACCAATTGCATGATTTGTAGTTTATAAAATCGTTTTTCAATTTTCTCAAACTTATCCTGCTGGCAGATTTGACATTCGAGTGATGATTACAGAATATCTCTCTCTAGAAAATAGCTATTGAAGTGATTCTAATTGAGTTGAAAACTAGACTCCTATAGCTTTCCATCCATATATGGCACATCATCTGGTTCGAAGTGAGCTGCCCAGGAGAGTCCGTTGAATTTGGATAACGTGCACAGGAATTCTGCCGAATTTAATCAGGATTTACTGTGATTTTCTTCCTCTTTTTCTGAATTATCTCTTCCGATTTTCTTCATGAATCATTATTTCATGGACTTCTTGATGGACTCAGCTCATCTTTTGTTAGATAAATAATCCATGAAGCAACCGAAAGTTCTCCTTGGTGGACCGGGAATGCTTTTGTCTTTCGGCAGGAAATAGGTTTTCTTTCTCGGCAGATTGACCTTCGTGTGTTCCGATGGGCATAACTCCTTCCTCAAGAGAGCTTTTGCTACGATTTTAATTGCATTAAAAACTAGACTCATAGAGCTTTCCAAGCATATGTGATTCGCCTCCTGCTTCCTTGTAAATCGTCCGAAATAAATTCAGTAATTTGGGAACATTCGATTTGCATTTGATTAGAACATTCGATTCTTGGCATCTTATTTTGCTTCCAATTCAGTGACTCCTTGTCAACTGCATATAAGAGAAGAAAAATTCATCAAAAGTAAAGTTTATGTTTTACAGATTCAACAAATTATCTGTAAAACTTGCAATTTGGCTTTTGACAATCTTTCTGCCTTTTCTTCTATATTTAGCACATTCTCACATATAACTCAACCAAAACCCATGACTCAATTACATGAATCTATATTACAACAATAAGGGTTAAGCATTAGATAAATGGGGTTAAAAACACATAAAGAACGTCGCATATTATGCTCCTATCAACTACCCCACGCTTAGCTTTTGCTAGTTCCTTAGCAAAACAAGTCACAAAACTCTACCACAACTACTGCTGCTCCTAAATGATTGTCTCAGAATTTTTTAAACACATAGCTTTCAAGTTTAAACAATCTAATGTAAGCACATAAATTCCAAGTGTCATAAATATATTTCATGGCATGAATAAGTCAGAAGTGAGAAAAATAAGCATGTAAACATGTTAAGTTGATTTAATCCTCCTTACTAGGCATACTCTCTTCGTTTCACACATGATTTGGCAATATTCACTCAAAGTATATGCAAGAGAACAGATTGTAAGACAACAAATAGCTTGCATATTTCATCAAATAAAGCACTTTGTGAATAATATTTTCAGGAAAATCTCATGTAACAATTATGTACACAAATGGACCAAAACCATTTGCTTACTCTTGAGAAAATCTCCACAATCAAAGTTTACCAATCTTAAGAATCATGAAAAGATCATAGAGGTAATAATGGGGTTAGGCATAAGAAATTCTCATTTAGGATAGTGGTGATAAAATGTTACCAAGACTTAGCAAAGCTCAATACTCCTTATGACTTCATTATATGGGTCAAATTTTATCATGTTGGAACCAAACTTCATTATTTTCCTTCCCCAAACTATGTAAAAACGGACAAATGTCAAGTATAACAATGGTAGACCTTCAAATACTACACAAACTCCAAATTCATAATCAAGAACTCAATCCATGCTTTTATTTTCTTTTGTTTGCCGAAAATTTTCTTTCTTTTCTTTTTCTTTCAGATCGAAATTTTTCTTTTGTGTCCGAATCTTTTCTTTTTCTTTTTGTTTCAGCAAACATATATTATTTTATTTTTTAATTTTTTTATGCAATTGGATAAGTTTACCCCACACTTGTTTCGAATCATCATTCCAAAATCACAATTCCACAATCGAATTAAGCTTTACCAAGTCTTGATAACAAGGGAAAGGATAAAACTAGTCTAAGCTCAATGAATGTGTATCATGGTGATGAAATAAAATGGTTAAATGTAGGCTCAATGAGGTTAAACCTAAGGAGTCCCACGAAGGGCACAAATTAGGCACATGCTTTATTTAGCTTTAGTGGTAATCCTAACAAGATCTGTTCAATCATATTCAAAATCAAGACATTGTCATGAATAATAGTCTCAAAATTCATCAAGAGCAAGTTCTAGCATTCTAGAGTCCATTAAAGAGTTATGACACATAATCATTGAATAATCAAAGAATAATGAGATTTAAAAATTTTCTGCCCAATTTTAATAACTCATGAAGAAAGCATGTACGTAGGCTCTAAAGCTCACAAAGGATGTTATGGAACAAAATCAATTCAAACATGCATACTTTTCATATATCAATCAAAATCTCACATATTCATACCAATCACATAATCCATGAAACTCACAATTTAATTCTTATGATCATGCAAAACTATCATCTATGCATTTAAAGATATAATCATCATAGACTTATTAGGGGCATCCTAAGACTCAAACAAACAAAAACCAACGAATTTTATTTTTATTTTTATGTATTTTATGTATTTTATGATTTTTATTTTCTTTTCTTTTTATGACTCAAACAAAAGACTCAAAACAAAAACAAACATGTGAAACATGTACTCTCTACCCCACACTTAGAAAATTACATTATCCTCAATATAAATAAAAAATAATGTTGTAATTTCTAAGCATATGATAAAATCCACAAGTTCCACATTTACACAACAACCAAAAAGAGTTTAGGGATAAAGAAAATTCAAACTCTCGTTGATGGCTCCTTCATAAGTTTGGTTGAAATGGGTTGCCTCCCATGCAGCGCTTAATTGTTTATAGTCCTTTAGCCTAGACTCTTCTTGTGTTCATTCGGATCTTGGGGCTTCTTTCACCTTAAAAGCTTTACCTATTTAAATACTTTGAATTTCAATAGCACCATGAGCAAACACATTAGTAACAATATAAGGTCCAACCCAACGAGAACGCAATTTTTCAGGAAATAATTTAAGACGAGAATGAAATAACAAGACTTTTTGACCAATTTGAAACGTTTTTCCTCTCAAGTGCTTATCGTAGTATATTCTTGTCTTCTCTTTGTAAATCCAAGCGGCATCATATGCATCATTCCTGATTTCTTCTAGCTCGCTCAATTGCAATTTCCTGTGAAAACCTGCATCATCAAAATTCATGTTAAACTCTTTAACCGCCCACCATGTCTTATGCTCAAGTTCTACTGGGAGATGACATGCTTTGCCGGAAGTAAGCCTAAAGGGAGACATCCCTATAGGTGTCTTGTAGGCTGTCCTATACGTCCACAAAGCATCATCAAGTCTGACGCTCCAATCCTTCCTTGTTGGGCCAATAGTTTTCTCCAATATCCGCTTGATCTCCTTATTTGATACTTCTGCCATTCCACTTGTCTGAGGGTGATATGGGGTGGAAACCTTGTGAGTGACTCCATATTTCTTGAGCAAAGCCTCTATAGTTCTATTGCAGAAGTGAGAACCTCCATCGCTTATAAGCACACGTGGTACTCTGAACCTGGAAAATATGTTAGTTCTCAAAAATCCTGCAACAACTTTGGAATCATTAATCCTTGTGGCTTTTGCCTCCACCCATTTAGATACATAATCCACAGCTAATAAGATATATAGAAAGCCTTTGGTTGAGGAAAAATGTCCCATAAAATCAATACCCCAAACATCAAATATTTCAACAATAATTATAAGAGAAAGGGGCATTTGATCTTTTGAACCAATATTACCTGTTCTTTGGCATCTGTCGCATGTTATACAAAATGTATAAGCATCTTTAAAACTTTTAGGCCAATAGAATCCGCTATCCTATACCTTAAGGGTTGTCCTCTTTGGTCCAAAATGACCTCCACATGCCTCAGAATGACAAAAAACAAGGATCGGCCTATGCTCTTCTTGTGGTACACAACGTCGAATGATTTGATCACTACAATATTTCCAAAGGTATGGATCATCCTAAATGTAGTGTCTTGCCATCTTTTTAATCCTTGTCTTGGTTGCCTGCAAAAATGTACTAGGAAAAGTCTTAGTAACTAAATAATTCACAATATCGGCATACCAAGTGTTGACAGTAGCCGTAGAGAGGCTACAGCAGGCCCACAGACCCGCAGCAAGTGCACCAGGGCCCGGCCCAAGGCTCAGAACCGGATCACCAGCACCCAGCCTCGGGGCCCAGCACTTTATCCTGCCTCCAGGGACCCTGGGGCCGGGGGCGCCAGCCTGCCAAAGAGGGCACCAGAAGGTACAAACAGAAGGGAGCCAGTCCCACATCGAAGGGTGAGGCCAGCCCTCACCCCCAACCACCTATATAAGGGCCCCAGCTACCCTCTTTATTAGGTAACTTGTCTCTCTCCCTGCTTACATACGTGCCTTGGTTATATATATTCCAACTATACTAACTTAGGCATCGGAGAGGAGAAGACCGGCCCGCCCGGTATTCCCCTTAGTGAGCAGGATTGCAGGAGATCGAGTTGGATTCACCGAGTATCTACTAGACCCCCGGGTTTAGGCAGAAACAATTGGCGACCAAACCTACAAGCAGCGGATCGCCCGGCACTATGACAGAAGGGTCCGGGAGAGAAAGCTACAAGTCGGGGACTGGGTCATGAAGAAGGTCCAGAAAAAACCGTTGGCCCTAGAACCAACATGGGAAGGGCCCTATCAGATCACCGCGGCCGTGGGACCGGCAACATTCCACATTATAGACACCGACGGCATCTATTCCACCCGGCCGTGGAATACCCAGCACCTACGGTTCTACCCTAAGTGATAGTGGTCACAAGAGCGACAACAGTGTATTTAGCATGAATATTGCAATACGCAGTTATGGCATTAAAGAATAAACTACAACAGTTACAAGATGTGCATGTACAAGGTAAACAGCTAGCTACCGCCTCCGGAGGACCCAATCCCCGGCCCGCCACCTTTTAGAGCTTGCTCCTGCTCCACCATCTCGGTTAGGGCTATATCAGCCTCCATCTGCTCGGCATCAAGCCATCATTTCTCCCTCCACTCCAGATAAGCGTCGCTAATGCCCTTCTCCCGGGCCGCGTCCAGCATCTCTTCAAGCTCCACCGACTCCCGGAAGTCGTCGACAGCCTTATCGGCCACTTCAGCAAGCTGGGATTCCGTGAGCTTCTCCCTTCCTTGGGCGACTACTGGAACCTGGCTCTGGAGCTCCAAAACCTTCGCCTCCAGCTCCGCGATTCTCCCTTCCCGGGCAACAGCCTGGGTCTGCAGCTCCAAAACCCTCGCCTCTAGCTCCGTGACCCTCCCTTCCCGAGCAGCAGCCTGCCGATCGGTCTCTTCCTGCTCCTGTAGGAGTTCATGATGCAACCGACCGGTTAGTTCTTTCTCTCGCACGAGCTCGGTGCCCAACCGACCAACCTCCTCTCTTTCCTCCGCAAGCTTGGCTTCCGCCACGTCCACCCGTACGCCCAGCTCCTCCACCCGCCTCTCCAAAACCGCAGCAGCCTCCCCTCTGGGCTCCGCGGCATAAAGGCTATGAACCAGCTGCCAAAGGTAAACAAAGGAACATTAGCTCGTGTCACTCCAAGAGAAAAGGAAGCACAAAAACACTTACCCGAACAGCTAGTTCCACGGGCTTCGTCCTGCTCTCGCCCGATGGTCCAGTCCCAGGGTCCTCCCGGTCAAGTCCCAAGGTTTCGATGGTAGCGACCACGAACCTACCAATTTCACCACTGGAACTGCGACTGGCTTCCGGCACCTGAGTCCTTCGACCACCCACCTCCACGGCCGGAGCCACCACCCGCTCGATTGGCCCAGCCGAACTTGACGCCCCGGCGTCAAGTACCCTTGCCCTCTTGGGCGGAGCTTCACCAAGGCTGCTTCGGCGGCGCCCGAACATTTCTGCCGTTTCCCTCTCCCGCGAGGTCCGTACCGCCATCGGTCGCGCCACGGGTTCTGGACCAGATAACCCCACAGACCGCCCTTCCCGAATAAAGAGTGGGGAGTTATTCTCACCGCCCGGTCGCCTCCCATAGTGAGCATCCGGAAACACGAGCGGCACCGGCCTGCCATGCTCCCTGCGTTTCTGGGTAACCGTATCAATAATGATCTTCGCGGCCGTCTCCCCCGTCTCCATCAATCTAGAGGCTACAAGCTCTTCATCCGGTTCGATAGTCTCCTCAATTTTAAGCGCGAGCCGGGGGGCATTAGCTGCAAACCGATAAGTCGAGCGGTCAGCACACAAGCAACCATGCAAAGGCAAAGTACAAGACACCTTACCAGGTTTTCTCCCCATCTCGCATATCTCCAGCACGTTCCATCAGATGAAATTATAGGAGCTCCGGCTCAAATGGTCCCAGCCAGCAAACAACTGGTATAACCGTTGCTTCTCCAAGTCCTCCAGCCGGAACGACTGGTCCCCGATCGATTGATAAGCCCCGGGCACCTGATAGCCCTTCCAATTATGCTGCCACTTCCCACCGGCCAGCACCACCGACCTCCTCTAGACATCTGAAACCGACGACGGCAGATGCGTGATGGCAGCACCGTATTCCCGCGCGGCAAAATTCACACAACCGATGCACTGGGCCTTTCTGCAATAGGAGATCTTGTACAGCGCCCGAAATTCATTAACCGTGGGCCAGTTCATATGGCTCAGACTAAACAGGCACCCAAGCCCAAGCAACTGCCTCCACTGATTGCTCGTAAGCTGGGCCGGGGAAAGATTTAGTGAGCTCAGCATGTACTGAACAAATCCCGGCAGCGGCAGCGGCAGCGATAGTCCATGTCGGAACTGATCGTCGAAAACAGTCCCCCAGCCCGGCTCCGGATTACAGGCCAGTTCTCCGGGACGCAGGCCTAGAAGTTTAACAGAAGAATCGATGTCCCACTTCGCCCGAAACTCCCTAATCTCTCTTTCATCCATGCTTCTGACTGGCTCATCGCAGAGAATCACCCTGTCACCGTCCAGCAACTCATGCCTTCTGGGACCGCGGCTTGCGCCGCCATAATACGCAGATCTCCCAGACGTCATAATCCTAACACAAAAATAATTCAGATCTGCAGCAAGGTGGACGAGGAGAGCAGAGGGCAAAAGGTTTAGGCAAAGTGCGGCAGGAGGAGAGCAGAGTGGACAATAAATAGGGCAACAAGAAAAGCAAGGCAACCCCAGCCATTGATTCCCTCCATCTCAGGCCGCTCCCTGTCGACACGTGTCCCAGCATGGATAAGGGATCCCATCTATCATAACTGATGGGACTGATGGGCTCTCCCCTTCATCGCATGTCCGCCACCTGTCCCACTTACAAGTGGCATTTAAGGAGATGGGAGCGAACAACGAGGCGTCCACTCCCCTCGTTCCCCCAGAAAGTCAACTCCGAATCAATCCGGCACCATGCCAGTTCACGATTATGATCATTCAACCGGCTGCATGGCTTCTTCATTGTATATCTTGAAGACCTCTCACCGGTTGTAATTTTTCCAACCGCTTCGAGAGCATCTATCCAGGTATGAACCCTCCTTCTAGCACCATCTTCGTTGCATATCACTGGGGGACTCGTCTCGATATGGCATGTCGCCCGGTCGAGATCCGCCCAGCACTACGGCATTCCACCGGCCCTGTGACATTTAACCCACTCCAAGGCATTCTACCGGTTGTCACCTTCCTTCGCCTACGGGCAGGAACGAGCCAACAACAACTCAAGGCTTCTAAACGCATGGGCTTTATAAACCCGGGCGAGCTTACATCTAACCCATGTACTCTTGTCCAGCAAGATAAAAACCCTGCATCACACTGAACTGTGATACATTTGGGGATACATGGCGAGACTCGTTATCTCAACGCCACTCCACTGGGCAGATTATTTCTCTAACACAGAACAAGTCTCCCCGTAGGCTAACATACCCGCACATTACCTCAACGCTTAACCAACAAAAGCTGAGAAGAACTAGCAAGTGTTAACCGATGCCTCGGTACGGCGGGGTACCTGTTGGCTTAGTCCACGCACCAACAGGCCCTCCCGCAGGCTAGCGTCTCTGGGACTCATCTCGATATGGCAGGACGCCCGGTCGAGCTCCCGTGAACTCCGCCTCGCACCGATATGGCAGAACGCCCGGGCGAGGTCCAGTCTGCAAGTTCATCCGGGACTCGTCTCGATATGGCAGGACGCCCGGTCGAGGTCCCGTGAACTCCGCCTCGCACCGATATGGCAGAACGCCCGGGCGAGGTCCAGTCTGCAAGTTCATCCGGGACTCGTCTCGATATGGCAGGACGCCCGGTCGAGCTCCCGTGAACTCCGCCTCGCACCGATATGGCAGAACGCCCGGGCGAGGTCCAGTCTGCAAGTTCATCCGGGACTCGTCTCGATATGGCAGAACGCCCGGGTGAGGTCCAGTCTGCAAGTTCATCCGGGACTCGTCTCGATATGGCAGGACGCCCGGTCGAGCTCCCGTGAACTCCGCCTCGCACCGATATGGCAGAACGCCTGGGCGAGGTCCAGTTTGCAAGTTCATCCGGGACTCGTCTCGATATGGCAGGACGCCCGGTCGAGCTCCCGTGAACTTCGCCTCGCACCGATATGGCAGAACGCCCGGGCGAGGTCCAGTCTGCAAGTTCATCCGGGACTCGTCTCGATATGGCAGGACGCCCGGTCGAGTTCTCGTGAACCCCACTCCATGCTCATAGTACCACAACACTTAAGCACAGTACTATTTATATTACAAACGTGCTTTTCAACTATTGCTTCCCATCGGTAACAGGTACTCACCTCCGTCACGCCCAATCTTTAACGCGGACTTGGGGGACTGGGCACCGGTAGGTTGGTAACCCTGCGGGCCTGCGGGACAAGAGTAAGACAGATTTAAGTCCCCATTCAAGATTGCACTTGACCGGGAACTTGGGGGACTTGTTGACAGTAGCCGCAGAGAGGCTACAGCAGGCCCACAGACCCGCATCAAGTGCACCAGGACCCGGCCCAAGGCTCGGGACCGGATCACCAGCACCCGGCCTCGGGGCCCAGCACTCTATCCTGCCTCCAGGGACCCTGGGGCCGGGGGCGCCAGCCTGCCAAAGAGGGCACCAGAAGGTACAAACAGAAGGGAGCCAGTCCCACATCGAAGGGTGAGGCCAGCCCTCACCCCCAACCACCTATATAAGGGCCCCAGCTACCCTCTTTATTAGGTAACTTGTCTCTCTCCCTGCTTACATACGTGCCTTGGTTATATATATTCCAACTATACTAACTTAGGCATTGGAGAGGAGAAGACCGGCCCGCCCGGTATTCCCCTTAGTGAGCAGGATTGCAGGAGAGATCGAGTTGGATTCACCGAGTATCTACTAGACCCCCGGGTTTAGGCAGAAACACCAAGGTTCCTTTGTATCCACACGAAAAAGATGCTTATTCGGAAAAGATTCTTGCAAAAGCAACGTCTCCTCCTCTTCATGACGTCAATTTCTTCCTCGCTTACCTCACCATGCTTGGCTTCTTCCTTGCCGTGAGCAGCCCTCTTGGCTTTTCCATCGTCAATCACTTTCTTCTTTATTGCCGGTTCCTCCAATACTTTGCCACTTCTTGTAGTCACGGCTTGAGCTTGCTCCTTCTTGGGATTTTTAATCACATTAGGGGGCAGCTTCCCTTGCTCACTGAACTGTCCCATAAAATCTACAACCTGCCCCATTTGGTTCTTGAGCTCGATTATGTTTTTGGCATTGGTTTGCTGCCCTACCAACAAAGCTTGAGTGGCGGTGTTCAATTGCCTTTGCCCCATGGCTAAGGATTTCAATAACTCATCATAATTAGTGGGGGCTGCCGGCAGCATAAATGGTGCTTGAGGCTGCATTGCTGCTTGGTAAGGAACTTGAAGTCTTGCTACAAACTGCCCTCTACGTTGATAAGCATTCGGTTGAGCTTGAATAGGATCCGGGCGAAGCACGTTCTCATTGTTAGACCATCTAAAGTTTGGATGATCTCTATTCCTTGGATTGAAAGTATTAGAGTAAATATTTGGACGTTGCTGCCCTCCTTGGAAACCTACGGCATTGGCCTCCTCAAAATCGCCATTTGGTGCCACAAGTAGACATTGATCAGTTGCATGTTCATGTGTACATACCCCACAAACTTGAGCACTTTGTTTCTTCATCAGTTGAGCCATCATGTTGGAAAGCTTGTTAACCTTCTCCTCTAAAGCCGAATTAGTCTTGGTCTCATGCACTTGCCTTGGCTTGTTCTGAGGCCCAAATTGTTGATTTTTTAAAGCTGTCATCTCTAATAAATTAGTAGCATCAACGTTGCCTTTCTCTAGAAAAGAACCTCCAGCTGCTGAATCAAGAAACTCTTTGTCAAAGTCACACATCCCTCATAAAAATACTGTAGAAGAAGACCCTCACGGATGTCATGTGTTGGCCAAGATGCAATAAGAGCCTTGAAACGCTCATAGTAATCATAAAATGGTTCATCATGAGCTTTCTTGATTCCAGTTATTTGTGCCCTCAACTGAGTTACTCTAGATGCTGGAAAACACTTGAGTAGAAACTGATTTACCATTGAATTCCATGATGTAATACGACCTGAAGGCACAGTGAACAGCCATATCCTCGCCTTGTCTTCAAGTGAAAATAGAAAGGCTCTCATCTTCACATGTTGTAAATCAGCTCCTCTAGGACACATGGACTCACAAGTGAATTGGAATTGTTGCAAGTGAGCATTAATGATACGCCCCGAACCCTGTCCAATTTCTGAGTAAATTCATTTAAATTTTACGCTCTTGAGTATTGTTTTATTTTCGTGGTTGAGCGGAAATTGGTTGAGACGAGTGGGAGAAAACGTTAAATTAAATCGCTGGGTGAGTTTCGTTTCGTCGAAGAAAATTTAAAAGGTTGTGTCGGAAACTAAATTCTTTCCGAATTGGGCCTAGTATAAAAGGAGGAATGTTTCCCTTTTTGGAAACATTCATTTTTCTTCTCTTTTTTTCCCTTCTCTCTCTCTTCTCCCCCGTTTCTTTCTTCTCTTCCTCTTTTCTTTCTCTCCCTTCAGCCTGAGCTCCCACCTACACCACCACCACCGGTGCAACCGGCCACCATCTCGACCCCACCGGCGCCGGACGACGAGTTCCAGCCACTGCACCCCGCCAGCAGCTGCGGCCTGGCGTCTCCGCCACCGTGCAGCCAAGAAGAACCCGGAAACTTCTTCCCTGTGGTGATTGAGCTTCCCTTGGTTGGCCACCTCTTGGCCAGAATTAAAGGGGGAAAGGTTGAGCTCGGTGTGGGTAGCAATTCCACCAAAGAAATCGGACCAATTCGATTTGGGTAAGGAAATTTCAAGAATTGAAATTTTTAGGGTTTGTGAAGTTTTTGTTGATTTTGGTTGAGGTTGTGTTTTGGGAGGTTGGTTTCGGATTTGTGGTGTTGTTAGGAGCTGTATTGGTGAAATTGGAAGTTTATTTGAGTGTTTGGGTGAATTTTGGTGGTGCGGGAGGAAGGGCCGCCAGGACAGCCGCCATGTGCGGCGGCTGCAACGGAGGAGGGCGGCGGAGAGAGGGAGGTGAGGCACTTGGGTTGATGTTTGAGGTAAATTGGGCCTTGGCGGAGCTGCCGCTGCTATGGCAATGGTGGCGGTGCAGCTGCCGCTGCTGCGGTGGTAGCGGCGGCGAGAGAACGGAGGCCGATGTAAAATAAGTTCATATATATTTGGGTGTATGGACTTTGTTCTTATATATTTGGGTGTAATCGGAGGAATCGTACGAGTGAGGACGATTTTGATTTAAGTTTCTGAATTGTTATCGAGTCTAAGATTTTAAGTATATTCTTTGACAGGGCGAGGAGAGGCTCATCGTGAGGAGGACTCGAGTCAGAGGTCGACTTAGTCATTGTGAGTGGACTTTTGTTTTGAATTTGATGCATGCATAATTATTCGATTTTATGAAAGTTTATATATATATGTGGGAATTAATATGGAAATGTTTTGGCTTATCGAAAAATAATATCTTTATTGAAATGATGATTTCTTGATAACGATTTTCAAATGGTTTATAAATTAAACAAAGTAACTTGACATCATGGAAATTATATGTTTATTTATATGTAATCGGAAATGGGATTTCCGTGGACTATACGATTTTAATTATTGATATTGCGATTTAGTAATAGTGTTGATTTTACATTTGTTCTTTGAGGCCATGCTTTAATTTGATTATATTATGGGCCTTAGATATACGGTCGGGGACCGTACCATTTTATGATTTCATAGGGGAAATGTATTTTAAATTGATTTCGGATTTTTCACCATATAAGGGTCCATTTATGATTTTTGCTAGCTAGCTTATTAACCTCATCCCACGCGAGGTGACGACTTGACCATATAGGTCAGATTCACGCTCGGTGGTTGACGGAGTTGTTGTGTAGAGGTTTAGCGTGGGACGCGGACGCTGTAGAGAGTCTTAGAGACTCTGACCCTAGCCTTGGAGGCTCATTATGATTATGGTGGTTAACATTCCCCTATTTTTATTTAATTGGTATTCATTGGTCAATGGGATTGACCTAGTTATCCGTTTATACTTTATATTTGGTTTTCGGAACTTTTGATATTTTATATGACTTTATAATTCTCGAACCAGCGGGGCTGGGGAGTTTTGTATTGAGAGTGATAAAGAGAAAAGTTGTTTTAACGCATGCATCATGATTTTATTTATGTAAAATGAGGAAAGTAACAAATTCTCTTTTGTTATATTTACATATATATATAAGAGTACTGATTTTGTCCACTCACGCTAATATTTTGAGTTACTTTTCCTGGGCCCTTTGTTTTTGAACTGCCTAGTGTGCAGAGCTGTTCGGCATTAGTAGGAGGCAAGACTTAAAGTTCCTTCCGCTGTCTGAAATCCGTAGGTTATTAGATTAGCCTACCTGTAGATTATTTCCATTGTCTAGTCGCTCTGATACTTGTTTTCGTTGTAAATCCCGAATGTTTAACTTTGGTTGTAACTTGACGTTTGGTTGTGGATATTAATGCATTTTTTGTGCACCTTTGAGAATTGTGTGATTTTGTTGGTTGTTTTTGAGAAGTTGTTTGATTTGGGGGAGCAGGAGGCTCCTTGAGTCAGGTTGGGTGCTTTTAGAAGTGTTTGGTGATTTTGTTACAGGTTTTGGGTTGTCCATTTTAAAGGAGGTTATGCCGAAATTTTCTCTTTTTCGGTAAAACTCCCCTTAAAGTGGTCCCCGCGGGACTCATCCTGGATAACAGTGTTGTTATCCGGGGTGGGTCCTGTCAGTTTGGTATCAGAGCATTAGGTCCTCTCTTTGAGTCATGTTACCTTGTATACTTGATAACATTTAGTATCATTGAGTTGTGATCCGACCGCGGCGGATCATATACTCTTTGTTATTAGGTGGGCATTAAGTATATAAGTTAGCCGTTCTGGTGTGCTTATGTACACTATTATGAGGTTATTTTCTTTCTCTTGAAACTATGCCTCCTAGACGCCGAACTCGTGAGGTAATCTCCCTAGTGAGAAGGGAGAGTAGTGCAGCTAGAGGTCTAACTGGCACTCTAGAGTGTTTCTTAAGCCGAGTTGTATATCACCTGTACCTGATTGGTCGTCAGGGTAGTAGAAGAAAAGCGGATAACAAGGCGGGAGCCATTGAATTTAAGGGTGAGCTTAGCAGTGGCTTTTCTAAGTGAGACAGCCTACCATTGATGGTAGAGTATTATATCACATTTTGGAGAAGTAGGAGGTTTGACATGGGAGCAGTTAAGGCCCACCTCAATGCTCGGTATTGTAGACCAGCCCACCTTAGCTAGTTGAGTCCTGATTCGAGTTTGAATTGATTGACTCTTTCCTGGTATTGCAATTTTTTTATCTTGGCTCGTGATGACAATTGACTATTGTCTTAAAGAACTAGCAAACGTTTTGTTCTTATTCTATACTTGTATTCTATTTTGGTATTAGGTTGCCGGAATTTGCTGAAATTCTTTATTATTATCTAGCTTTTATAAGCAAAATTTCACCATGAAGAGTTTACATTTTACCATGTTTACCTATTTTACCAAAAGGAGAGTTTGTTCAATGTGTATTAAAAAGTTTGTTGTTGAAGAGGTTTCTCTTTTAAGCAGTGGTGCAGTTTTTAATGTGCATGTACCTATTTTAAATTTTATTTGATTCATTGTTAGACTTGAGCATTTGGTTTTGAATTATACCCTGTTGAGAATTTTTACAACATGAATAAAAGCCCATGAATTTCAATTATTTTTTCCTTCAAACAGAGTATGAATATGCATTGAACTTGATCATTTTACCCTAAGTTAGTCTCTTCCTCATGAATTATGACTTATTGACTCTCATTTGTATAAAAGGATCTCTGAGTGTTCTTGTCTATTAACGGTCTTTTATCAAGTACTGGAATAACTTCCACTTGTGAAGTTTCGTAAAGGCAAAGTTCTACCGTTTACTTGTTGTACTAAAAATTTCTTTAAGTATGTTTAATCTTTATTTGTTGTTCATGGGTAAAATTTTATGTCTGAGATTCTGCAGAATTTAAGTTATTCTGCACAACCATTTTAAAATATCCATTGCTTATCATATTGATACCCAAATTTTCTGAAATTTGGATATGTTGATCCTCCAATTGTTAACTTTTGACTTGGGAAATTTTAGTTAATTTTGATGACAAATAAATACTCGGTGGTAGTTCGAAGATGGGTCTGTATCTTGGTATGTGTCCAGAATTTTCATTAAACCTCTTTGGTTTTTAATCCATTTTGAATGATCAATTGTGCGAATTAATTTTGGTGCTTTTTATGTGTGAAACTATACTTCCTAATAGCCATTTTAGAATTGATTTCGTGACAATTAGACTTACCAAGAATTTTTGGTGAAAATTTCTAAGTACCTTGTTGCTACTATATTCTTTTGAAACTTGACATTTTCAGTCTGTGTGTCAAAATTTTGTCTCACTTCTTGAATTTCAAATTGCATGAAATTTTAGTATTCACTACAAGAAAAAAGGGTTTTGCCGACGAAAAAAAAAAAACGGCCGACGAAACACTTTTTTCGTCGGCAAAAAAAAAATTTCGTCGGCCATTCCCATAGAATGGCCGACGATTTTTTTTTTCGTCGGTAAAAATGAAAAATCGTCGGCTATACTCCTATAATGGCCAACGATTTAAAGTTTTCGTCGGCTATAAACTTTTGGAAGAATGGCCGACGAAAATTTTTTATTTCGTCGGCCATAAGTTTTTTTAAAATAATTATTTTACGAACAATGGCCGACGAAAATTAATTATTTCGTCGGCCATACGTTTTTTAAAAATAATTATTTTACGAACAATGGCCGACGAAAATTAATTATTTCGTCGGCCATACGTTTTTTAAAAATAATTATTTTATGAACAATGGCCGACGAAAATTAAGCATTTCGTCGGCCATAAGTTTTTAAAAAAATAATTATACGATTATTTTTGACAGAAAACGACAAAAGAATAGCCGACGAATACTAGGTTTGATTTCGTCGGCTATGATTAAAAAAAAACAAAAAAAGAGCAGTTTCCATTTTCTATCACTATCGACAAACCATTGCTTCATCCTTCAAATGCAAATGTGTCGTAAAATAAGACATGACCAAAATATTGAAATACGGCTACGGTTGAAAAATGGGAAGATTCCGACAAAATCTGTGTGCCGAATGTTGCGGTTAACTGTTTTTTACTCCCGTTTTCCTATGGGTAGCCTTACGGTCGGTAAATATTTTGTGGAAAATTTTTATACGATTAGTCGCGTCTCATCAATCTGAAACTATTCTCTATTGAAGATCAGGCCAAAAAACGTCATTTAGACGGGCCAATTTCCGTGTTAAAGCGTTTAGAGGTTTGACTCACCCGGTTGACCGTCCCGATCGAGCCTTTAACGTTGTCAGATGTAGTTGGATTTTTTTTCATACATGTATTTAATCTTAACGGTGATATCTGACGGTTGGAATAGATTTTCCAAACTTTTAGATTCAAAATCGGAACATATGCACTAATGTTCCTTAACTTGTTTACTAAGTGTTTAAGTGAATGTATAGTTTCAAATAGTTACTATACGTACACTCTTCAAATGCAAATATGTCGTCAAATAAGATATGACCGAAATAATGAAATACGTCTACGGTTGAAAAATGACAAGATTCCGATAAAATCCGTGTGCCGAAATAATGAAATCAGTCAAAACCCGGTTTACTGTAGATTTGGCGTCCGGCGTCCGAATGATGATTGTGATACCATTCCGGAAAGGGAACGACGCCAGGAACAAAACATATAGCCGACGAAACGTTGTATTTCGTCGGCTATTCTCCTTCTAAATCTTTTAAATCTTCCTCCCGCCTTTTTTCTCTCATCCTTCCCCCCCCCCTCCTCCTCCTCCTCCGGCCTCCTCCTCCTTCCCCTCCTCCGGCCTCCTCCTCCTCCTTCCCCTCCTCCTTCTCCTCCTCCTCCTCCTTCCCCTCCTCCTCCTCCTCCTCCTCCTCCTCCTTCCCCTCCTCCGGCCACCTCCTTCTCCTCCTCCTTCCCCTCCTCCTCCTCCGGCCACCTCCTTCTCCTCCTCCTTCCCCTCCTCCTCCTCCGGCCACCTCCTTCTCCTCCTCCTCCAGCCTCCTCCTCCTTCTCCTCCTCCTCCTCCTCCGGCCTCCTCCTCCTCCTCCTCCTCCTCCTCCGGCCTCCTCCTTCTCCTCCTCCTCCTCCTCCTCCTCCTTCTCCTCCTTCCCCTCCTCCTCCTCCTTCCCCTCCTCCTCCTTCTCCTCCTCCTCCTCCTCCTCCGGCCTCCTCCTTCTCCTCCTCCTCCTCCTCCTCCGGCCTCCTCCTCCTCCTCCTCCTTCTCCTCCTCCGATCCGGTATTTTTTTTTGCCCAAAATGCAGTTATAGCCGACGAAATTGACATTATTTCGTCGGCTATAACTTTAAAATATTAATATATTCCGACGAAATAGCCCAATTCGTCGGCTATACTTCAGAACAAATAGCCGACGAAACCAAATTTCGTCGGCCATACTCGAACAAATAGCCGACGAAATCATTTTCGTCGGCCATAATTCGTCGGCCAAGGTTGGAATGGCCGACGAAATTTTTTTTTTCGTCGGCCATTGGTATTACCGACGGCGTATTACCGACGACTTATGGCCGACGAAATTTTCGTCGGCAGAGGGTATAGCCGACAAAAAAATGGAATGGCCGACGAAAAAATTTTCGTCGGCTATTCGGCCGTATCTGGTAGTAATTTCTCCCTTTAAGGTGTTTACTATGAATCTGGAAAGTTTTTAATCTTTCTGTTGACGAACGGAAGCTCAGTGAATTTCTGGAGCCAATCTAACATTCAAGTATTCTTAATTCTGATGTTACTTTAGTACTGTTTTTCTTCAAAAATATCCAGATTCAGCTATATATCTATTGATTTAGTTGGACAGAAAAGAGTTGTGGTACGCATTAGTATGTATAGTACTTATTGAATTTTAACGGTTTTAGACAATGTAAAATGGGTTTTATGATTCTACCTCTACTTTTGGGATTTAAGAGGAGCACTTTTAATCACGTGTCGACAAAGTTTTCGCTCCTCGTATCTTATTTTCATGTCCAGATTTGTTTATCAAAGGTTGATATTTCATTAATTTTCCCTATATCAGAGTATCTGTCGAAACTATTTCAGCGTTCTACGTAAACTCGTCATGGTTACACCAATTTGAATCTTACATGATCTTTGTTAATTATATTATTAATATTTCTATTTTGAGGATTAAAAACTACGGATATATGCTTTATCATTTTGGGTTCATTTATTTATTGGAACTCAGTTTACCCTGACTTTTATCAATTTGATTTGCCTTGTATTTGTACATTTTTGTTAGAGTCATGTTATATTTCAAGCTAGGCGAGTACTGTAAATTTCAAGTTCAAGTGTATATTTACTGTATTGATTTTATAAAAGTATTGGAACAACTAAAGTTATATTTCCTGATAAAGAAAAATGATATGTCTCAAGGATTATTTCTTGATTGAGTTTTAGTTTATGAAAAGAAGGAACATTTTATTACCTCGTTCTATTAAGAATCCTCGACTAATTTGGTTTGGAGAAACCAGAGATATTTCAGAATGATATGAATTGTTTTAAATTATTTTATTTGGGAGTTTAGTTTAGTAGGGAAAACTATTTTAAAATCATTGAGGTTGTGCTTTTTCCCTTAAAGAAGAATTGATTTGTCGATTTGGTTAAACTCAGCACTTTCACTCTTTTGAATATATTGGTTTTTCGTTCCTAGAAAAGAGCATATTGGTTTCCTAATCGAGTTCAAAGTTTTCTATTCCTGTTTTGGCTTTATGGTGGCAGTTCCTACGTGCTTTTATTCACATGCAAGTTTATAATCTTTCTTATTAAACTACAACGATCATGCAATAACTTATTTGCATCTTTAAAAGCTTGAAAACTTTGTTGCTAGTAGTATGATCTGGGGAGTTCAATTATGGTTCTGCATGCTTGTTTTTATTTTTGGAGGTGGTAAACTTGTGGCCTTAAAGTGAGTTGTGGGAGCTTATGTGAAGGGCACAGTGACCCGTAAGCTCAGGGTGTTATGGGCACAATGACCCTAATTTCTTAAATTCCGGACTTGTTTGAAACCAAAAGTCATTTTCTTTCTCGGCTACTTTCTATAACTTGCACGTGTTTATACTTTTATGGGTATGGTTGTATTGAGAGTCAAGGTTTACCCAGTTGTGTGAAGTGTCAAACACAGCTTCTTTTAGAGAGCTGATTTCTCACACTTTGGTGTCAATCTCAGTGTCTTTTCCTATGTACACTAGTTAAACTTAATTCCCTTTTTGGTTATTCTCTTATGCCTGGATTTATCAACTCGAATTCGTAACATGTATTTTGAATACCTTAGCTCATCTATGAGTTTACCAAATTTCTTTATTCTCAAACGGATTTGTTATGTGAAATTCTATTTTCAGATATGCTAATTGATTTCAGCTAAATGATTGCTTTTCCTTTGTTTTATGGGATTAACTTCTAACTTGTAATGGCCGGAATTTTTCAAGTTCCACAAAGAAATTCTATGATTATCCCTCATTGTATATTCTCTTGTTGCAAATTCTTAGAGAACTTATACATATGGTTATTGCATGTTCAGGTTTGTTTTTCAAAAAGTCGACAATTGATAACCTTCCTTTCTCCAGCCTTAAAGTAGGCTTTTGTCCAACTGAGTTAGTAACTTTTTGACTAGTTAACTTGTTTTACAGTAACCGTGTTGATCTTACTACTTATTGTAAACAAGTTTGGATATCTCCGAGCAATTTCTTGTGAAGTATATTCTTTTTTTTATTAAAAATCATTGTTGCAGGCTCTTATTTACTCTGTATTGTTCAGTCCTTATTAAGCAATTGATTTGAGGATGTTTTACCGTCAACCTTCATTATTCGTATGTATCTATGTTCTGCGTTTAAGAGCAACACTACCAGAAAAAACAGTATTACCGACGAAAAAAAAAAACGGCCGACGACATAATATTTTCGTCGGCTATTCCCAAGAATGGCCGACGATTTTTTCTTTCGTCGGTAAAAATAAAAAATCGTCGGCTATTCCACAAGAATGGCCGACGATTTTTTCTTTCGTCACTAAAAAATATTTTTCGTCGGCTATACCCTAGAATGGCCGACGATATGGATTTTCGTCGGCCTTTCTCTTAAAGTATAGCCGACGAAAACTTTAGAAAGTTTGGCCGACGAAATTGGAATTTTCGTCGGCTATAAGTCTTTATATTTTCAGATCTGGACAGAAGCTGCTCATTTAAAAAAAATCGAAAAAAAAACGGGAGAAAGAGTGAAAATCTGTGGGTATTGTTGAAATCCGTCCTCTATTACATTGTGGAGCTATATCTAGGTACGTATATGTGTATATATGTTGATTTTGAGTTTTAGTTGAGTTGATTTTGAGTTTTAGTGATTTTGATATAGTAAGTGATTTTTTGTTTTGTTGTTGTTTTAGTGTTAGAATGTATGTATATATGTTGATTTCGTCGGCCAAAACTATATTGAAAAATACATATTTTATTTTAGACAAAAAACGACAAAAGAATAGCCGACGAGTACTAGGTTTGATTTCGTCGGCTATTCTTTAAAAAAAAAACAGACCAGCTTCCATTTTCTATCACTATCGACAACCCATTGCTTCATCCTTCAAATGCAAATGTGTCGTGAAATAACATATGACCGAAATAATGAAATACGCCTACGGTTGAAAAATGACACGATTCCGACAAAATCTGCGTGCCGAATGTTGCGGTTAACTGTTTTTTACTCCCGTTTTCCTATGGGTAGCCACACGGTCGGTAAATATTTTGAGGAAAATTTTTATACGATTAGTTGCGTCTCATCGATTTGAAACTATTATCTGTTGAAGCTCAGGCAAAAAAACGTCATTTAGACAGTCTAATTACCATTTCTAAGCGGTTAGAGGGTTGACTCACCCGGTTGACCATCCCGATCGAGCCTTTAACGTTGTCAGATGTAGTTGGATTTTTTTTCATACATGTATTTAATCTTAACGGTGATATCTGACGGTTGGAATAGATTTTCCAAAGTTTTAGATTCAAAATCGGAACATATGCACTAATGTTCCTTAACTTGTTTACTAAGTGTTTAAGTGAATGTATAGTTTCAAATAGTTACTATACGTACACTCTTCAAATGCAAATGTATCGTGAAATAAGATATGACCGAAATAATGAAATACGTCTACGGTTGAAAAATGACACGATTCCGACAAAATCTGCGTGCCGAATGTTGCGGTTAACTGTTTTTTACTCCCGTTTTCCTATGGGTAGCCTCACAGTCGGTAAATATTTTGAGGAAAATTTTTATACGATTAGTTGCGTCTCATCGATTTGAAACTATTATCTGCTGAAGGTCAGGCAAAAAAACGTCATTTAGACAGTCCAATTACCATTTCTAAGCGTTTAGAGGGTTGACTCACCCGGTTGACCATCCCGATCGAGCCTTTAATGTTGTCAGATGTAGTTGGATTTTTTTTCATACATGTATTTAATCTTAACGGTGATATCTGACGGTTGGAATAGATTTTCCAAAGTTTTAGATTCAAAATCGAAACATATGCACTAATGTTCCTTAACTTGTTTACTAAGTGTTTAAGTGAATGTATAGTTTCAAATTTAATTGTTATATATTTGTTATAATTTAGGTATATAAATTGTTATATATTTAATTTTAATTATATAAATTGTTAAATTAATTATATATATAAATTGGTAGTCTAATTATATATATATATATATATATATATATATATGTTAATAAAGAAATATAGTTATATTTGTATATAAATAGTTATATTTAGGTTAATGGTTAGTATTATTTAAAATGGTCGCGGCTGCAGATGACCGATGCATTCAGACAGTTCTTCGGAGGCCGTCGTTCCAGATCGAGAGGTTCTGGAAGTTCCGCCAGTTCCGCAGACTCCGACAGGACCCTTAGCCAACCTGAGAGGACCACCAGCCAGCCGCGGAGGAGTGTGGATTCCTCCCAGCCGCGGAGGACTGTGGATTCATCGCAGCCGCGGAGGAGTATGAGTTCTCGGCACCAGACCCTTCTCCAGGCGGGGCGGCCGTCGAGCAGTTCACTTCCGCCTGTCGGGCCAGATGCTCCGAGGTTCAGTCGGCAGCTATTTCAGGACGAGATAGCTGCAGACGTTCCTCAGGTTCGTATGCCTGAGGTTCATCAGGAGCCGATGACGAGTCTGACGACGTCTGCTGGTGACTCGACTGACGGTCCTACTCTCCCAAACCAGCTGTACCTTCCGTACAACATTCCTGCGATACCGGAGGTCGACTATCGTGGTGTGCCCATATGGCCTGATATGCCTCAGTACGTGAGTGCTGCGGAGTCATACCAGCATCAACCATTTGAGAACCCTGACCTCCGGATTTCGGCGAGGAGAAAACGAAGGTCGACAGAAGGGTCATCGAGTTCAGGTAACATTCGATTTTATTAATTAAATGTTTTATTAAAATTAACGCACTAATATTTAATTTTATTAACCAATCGTCGTTTTTGTGATAGGGACAGCCGCTAGCAGTTCAACAAGGAACACGAGAGGTGTCATATGTTTTGACACGCTTAGGAGAACTGTTGATCTGAGGGGGAGGATCCAGATCAACGAACCTCCTAATCAGGAGGTTCAGGGGAAGAAAAAACGCGACTACTCGGGTTGCGTGGGGGCACTGATTAGGGACAGAGTCCCTATGTTGTGGACCCGGTGGGCTGATGTGCCCGAAGAGATAAAGAGGGAGGTGAACAACGCCGCGTCGGTGAGTAATTTAAAAAATTTAATTTATTTATCGTAATATTTAATAATTTTCAGTATTATTACAATTGTAAAACTAATAAAATATTATTTTTCAAACATTCTTCGAGATTGCCGAACACAAGCGGGATTGGGCGGACAGCGTGCAGAACTCGAGGTACGTTGGGAATTCCTAATCTTATAATTATTAATATTTTATGATTATAATAATATTTCTAATGTACTTTTGTTTTTTTCGTAGTTTCAAAGAGTGGAAGAACGAGCTCCGTTCCCACTATAACGAATACGACAACCTTGGTCGTATGGGTACTCCCAGGGAGTTCATGTTCAGGGAGTACGAGTGGCGTTGGTTGAAGACAGTAGACTTTAACAACCCAGTTATGCAGGTAAATACTAAACTTCACTACAAATGTTTATTTTGTTAAAATTTTAATTATTAGTTTAATTATTTTATAATTATTACACTAATATTTTTTGATGCATTTTTCTAACATTTTATTATTTGTTTGAAACAACGTTCTCGGATAAACTCTGAGAACCGCCGCCGGAACACAACCCCCCATCATGCTGGTTCTAGGCCGTTTGCACAATATCAGGAGGAGGCGCTTAGAGATCATCCTGATAGCAACCCGTACGTGGAGACGTTCAAGATCGCTTATCCACAAGCGACAGAACAGCTCGTAAGTCGTTCATTACAATTTTAAAATTTTAATTATTAATTTTACTTAATTATATATTTGTTAGAATATTAATTTTTTTTTCCCGTCCAATTAGGAGAGGGTGAACCGGGCCGAAGAAGAGGTGTTCCAGCAAGTAGTTCGGGAGACACAACCGAACATTTCAGAGGCAGATATGGAAGAAGCCCTGCGCCAGGTCGACCGGTACAATGTCCAAACGGCAGCGAGAATGTTCGACGCAGCCTTCCCAAACCGCTCAAACAACTACTACTGCCGGGGTTTAGGAAGTTCTGGACTAGGGCTCCTGAAGACCACTAAGGGGGGTCAAAAGAAGGGAGGCGGGGAGAGCCAACATGTGAGGGGGGAAGTGCGGAGATTGGCCGAAGAAAATGCAAGGTTGGCGGCCGAGTTCCAGAGATCACAGGAGCAACACCGCAGAACACAGCAGCATTATTTAGATCTGTCCAGTTGGAATGCTGAATGCGAGAGAATTCAGCGACTCAACTACGCCGGCCAACAAAACTGGTGGTATGAGATGTTCGCCGCACAACAACAAAGCCTTCCACCCCCTGATAGGAGCACAATGTGCGACGATATTACATGTTTATACCCTCGTTTATGCTTTGTTTAACCCTTATTTGTCTAAGATAGAGTCGTAATGTAGTTAGTGTCAATTTGGTAGAGTTTTGGTGAAAAATGGTTAAGAATCCGAAAAATAACTAAGTTTGAGAAATCTGGAAAATGTTGCAAAATATGTCTTTTTCGTGATTTTGAGATGAATGAAACTGTGATCTATCCTTGTCCGAATTTTATGAAATTTGGTGTGCTTAATATTCATATGCTGAGGAATGTTGTGTTAAAATTTCAGATCAATCGGAGTTCGGGAAGTCACCCAAAAGTTGGCTGCAAAACGGCAGTCCGAGCATTTCAATCCAGGGACTTCCAGGATTTTCCTGGGATTTTGATCCAACTTCGAAAAATCATTCCCGTCGACTCACAAGGAATTTGATCGAACTGTTTTATGGGGAGATGGCCATATGTGTCTAGTTTATCTGAGACTTGGAATCGCATCAATCGGAGCTCCACGGATGGAGATATGCCGGAATTACTGCAACAAGGTCAAATCTGCCGATTCCAGGAACCTACTGCCCCCTTTTTGTGTTTTCTGTTTTTGATGGACCCAATGGTGTACAAATGCATATGTGAAGATGGTCCAAGCTTTATGAAGGGAAGAGGAAGACACTAGGCCATGGCATCGAAGAAAAACATGAAGAAATCAAGTCTCCTAGTCAAACTAGGAGAAGCTGCCGATTTGAGGCAGATCGGATGCAACTTCAAGCTGCCGGCAATATGATGCATTTTTGGTGGATCAAAGCTTATCAATTGAAGTCCAAGACCATATAAGAAGTCCATGAAGATGTGAAGCCCAAGCCTTGAAGAAATTCAGAAAAGAAAACCTAATTGGACTAAGAAAGGAAGGTTGCAAAACCTTATTGCACTAGGTTTTCTGAATTCCTTTTGGCTTAAGGGACTGCCGGCAGCCTCTCTCCCTATCCTCTATATATACCCTCACTTTTTCATTCTGAAAATCATCTCATCTCAAGCATAATACACTAGCCTAAAGCTCTACCAAGTCCTTTCAAACACCAACACATAAATACCTAGCCGAACCATCACCACCATAACCATATAACCGAACCCTTCCACCTTGGTTACTGCCGATTTCTGTTCTTGCCGAGCACCAAGGAGCAGCAGCCGATCCATCTAGTCACCTTTGAGGAGTCTTCAAGGTTCTTAAAGTGTGATCCATTCCCCTATGGCTTTTGTATTTATTTATGTTTGGTTGTTTTGTACGAATTTGTTTCGATTCTTGGTTTTTCTTGAAACTTTGTATGAACCGAATATTGTATGTTATGCATTGTTTTTCTGAAATTTAACTTATGGATTTTGTATGTTTGGATAATTAGGACAGTGGTATTAGAAGCATGTTTAGGATTTATTTTGGTTAGTAATCTAAGAGTGCGCCTTATAAACCGAAGCATTAGTATTGGCTGGAAGCATGTAAATCTAGATGTTAGGTTTCATTTAACCGAGTAATACGAATAAGTCATACGCTGGAGTAGTTTGTTTTGTGTTGCTCACCTAGGGTAAAAACCTTAGATTACTTGCATGTTAAATAAGATGATTGACAACCTTGCTTGTTTACATGTCTTCGATTTAGACTCATATGCTTAAATGTTAAAACGTGTAAAACCGGTTTAGCATCACCTTAGAAGTCATACGCTGGAGTAGTTTCTAAGAATTTAAGAAGTCTAACAATTGGAAAACTGCTGGAGGCTCTAGTTGTGTCGAAACTAATTTAGGTCTTGAACATGCTAAATATTTGATCCTTACCTTCTTGCATGCAAATCTATGTGTTAAAGAGTCTTTTGTGTGAACTGTTTTGTGTGAGAGATGATGATCACTTGTATATAATAGCTTAGGATTATTTTTCTGTTTTTTTTATTTTCGTGTCTAAGTATTAGAGGGCAGCCCTAGGGCTGCCGAATCATTATACCCCAATATGTGACGTTTTTGTATAGATGTAAATATGTTTTGTGTCTAACAATTTCATATCTCAGGTACCCTTAATCCCCGGCCTAGAACGATCCCTACTTGCTTATACTACTAACGATCTTTTGTAGGGTTTATTATTGCATGTGAGCTTCGGCTCCCATCACCCCCGCCCCCGTTTCAGCCGTTAGTTGAACCTCCAATGCCTCAACCTCCCGAGTTCGGTCAGCAGGATGACGAGCATGATGGAGAGCAGGATGCTGGGGATGACGTCGTAGACTTTAGTGGTTTAGGTGATGATTAGGGTTATATTTTATGTATATTAGAACGAATTAAATAATAAGTCATTTAGACGTGTTTCATGTTGGTGTAAATGCATGGATTGTTTTTGTGATTTGCATGTTGCTTGGAATGGTAATTTAGAAAATAATTTAATTTTTTTTTTCACCAAATGTACGAATAGCCGACGATTTTGGCATTATTTCGTCGGCTATAATCACTATAGCCGACGATTTTTACCAATTTTCGTCGGCTATAAGTCTTATAGCCGACGAAAATGACATTATTTCGTCAGCTATAACTAATTAATGCCTATTAAAATATTAATATATTTTGACGGAATAGCCGACGAAATAGATGAAATCGTCGGCTATAGTTCAGAACAAATAGCCAACGAATTTCGTCAGCTATTGTTTACGATATCGTCGGCCATACTTGAAAATACCCGACGAATTTCGTCGGATATTTTGCCAGGGTTTGGTCGACGAAATGATGTTTCGTCGGTAAAGTCGTCGGCCATACTCGCATATTGCCGACGATTTCCTTTTTTTCGTCGGCCATTGGTATAGCCGACGGCGTTTTTCCGACGAATTATAGCAGACGAAAATTTCGTCAGCAGAAGGTATAGCCGACGAAATTTTGGCATAGTCGACGAAAAAATTTTCGTCGGCTATGCCCTCGGATCTGGTAGTGCAAGTGTATTTCAAAAATATTTGAGTATCTAATTTTCCCTGGCAGGAAAGAGTTATTTTGAAAGAGTTAACTGTTGCCAAATTTTTAATCTCTATTGAGAGGAGATATTTCAAGTTCTAAAAATTTGATCTATGTTTTACCTCAGTTGCAGAAAATATGAATCTATTATTGGTTTGTTCTTGCTATTTGCGGTGTATTTATAATCGATTTATACAAGCTTTGTTGATAAAATGAATTTCTTGGAGTTTCAGCATGTTTGGTGGGTTGTTTAGATCCTCAGTGGAGTAGAACTACTTTTGTGTCGGGAATTCATAGTCCTTGGGTGTAGCAAGGGCGTAAATTTCGAGGACAAAATTTTTATAAGGAGGGGAAATTTGATACGCCCCGAACCCTATCCAATTTCTGAGTAAATTCATTTAAATTTTACGCTCTTGAGTATTGTTTTATTTTCGTGGTTGAGCGGAAATTGGTTGAGACGAGTGGGAGAAAACGTTAAATTAAATCGCTGGGTGAGTTTCGTTTCATCGAAGAAAATTTAAAAGGTTGTGTCGGAAACTAAATTCTTTCCGAATTGGGCCTAGTATAAAAGGAGGAATGTTTCCCTTTTTGGAAACATTCATTTTTCTTCTCTTTTTTTCCCTTCTCTCTCTCTTCTCCCCCGTTTCTTTCTTCTCTTCCTCTTTTCTTTCTCTCCCTTCAGCCCGAGCTCCCACCTACACCACCACCACTGGTGCAACCGGCCACCATCTCGACCCCACCGGCGCCGGACGATGAGTTCCAGCCACTGCACCTCGCCAGCAGCTGCGGCCTGGCGTCTCCGCCGCCGTGCAGCCAAGAAGAACCCGTAAGCTTCTTCCCTGTGGTGATTGAGCTTCCCTTGGTTGGCCACCTCTTGGCCGAAATTGAAGGGGGAAAGGTTGAGCTCGGTGTGGGTAGCAATTCCACCAAAGAAATCGGACCAATTCGACTTGGGTAAGGAAATTTCAAGAATTGAAATTTTTAGGGTTTGTGAAGTTTTTGTTGATTTTGGTTGAGGTTGTGTTTTGGGAGGTTGGTTTCGGATTTGTGGTGTTGTTAGGAGCTGTGTTGGTGAAATTGGAAGTTTATTTGAGTGTTTGGGTGAATTTTGGTGGTGTGGAGGAAGGGCCGCCAGGACAGCCGCCATGTGCGGCGGCTGCAACGAAGGAGGGCGGCAGAGAGAGGGAGGTGAGGCACTTGGGTTGATGTTTGAGGTGAATTGGGCCTTGGCGGAGCTGCTGCTGCTATGGCAGCGGTGGTGGTACGGCTGCCGCTGCTGCGGTGGTGGCGGCGGCGAGAGAACGGAGGCCGATGTAAAATAAGTTCATATATATTTGAGTGTATGGACTTTGTTCTTATATATTTGGGTGTAATCGGAGGAATCGTACTAGTGAGGACGATTTTGATTTGAGTTTCTGAATTGTTATCAAGTCTAAGATTTTAAGTATATTATTTGACAGGCCGAGGAGAGGCTCATCGTGAGGAGGACTCGAGTCAGAGGTCGACTTAGTCGTTGTGAGTGGACTTTTGTTTTGAATTTGATGCATGTATAATTATTCGATTTTATGAAAGTTTATATATATATATATATATATATATATATATGTGGGAATTAATATGGAAATGTTTTGGCTTATCGAAAAATAATACCTTTATTGAAATGATGATTTCTTGATAACGATTTTCAAATGGTTTATAAATTAAACAAAGTAACTTGACATCATGGAAATTATATGTTTATTTATATGTAATCGGAAATGGGATTTCCGTGGACTATACGATTTTAATTATTGATATTGCGATTTAGTAATGGTGTGTATTTTACATTTGTTCTTTGAGGCCATGTTTTAATTTGATTATATTATGGGCCTTAGATATACGGTCGGGGACCGTACCATTTTATGATTTCATAGGGGAAATGTATTTTAAATTGATTTCGGATTTTTCACCATATAAGGGTCCATTTATGATTTTTGCTAGCTAGCTTATTAACCTCATCCCACGCGAGGTTACGACTTGACCATTATAGGTCAGATTCACGCTCGGTGGTTGACGGAGTTGTGGTGTAGAGGTTTAGCGTGGGACACGGACGCTGTAGAGAGTCTTAGAGACTCTGACCCTAGCCTTGGAGGCTCATTATGATTATGGTGGTTAACATTCCCCTATTTTTATTTAATTGGTATTCATTGGTCAATGAGATTGACCTAGTTATCCGTTTATACTTTATATTTGGTTTTCGGAACTTTTGATATTTTATATGACTTTATAATTCTCGAACTTTTGGCTGGGGAGTTTTGTATTGAGAGTGATAAAGAGAAAAGTTGTTTTAACGCATGCATCATGATTTTATTTATGTAAAATGATGAAAGTAACAAATTCTCTTTTGTTATATTTACATATATATATAAGAGTATTGATTTTGTCCACTCACGCTAATATTTTGAGTTACTTTCCCTGGGCCCTTTGTTTTTGAACTGCCTAGTGTGCAGAGCTGTTCGGCATTAGTAGGAGGCAAGACTTAAAGTTCCTTCCGCTGTCTGAAATCCGTAAGTTATTAGATTAGCCTACCTGTAGATTATTTCCATTGTCTAGTCGCTCTGATACTTGTTTTCGTTGTAAATCCCGAATGTTTAACTTTGGTTGTAACTTGACGTTTGGTTGTGGATATTAATGCATTTTCTGTGCACCTTTGAGAATTGTGTTATTTTGTTGGTTGTTTTTGAGAAGTTGTTTGATTTGGGGGAGCAGGAGGCTCCTTGAGTCAGGTTGGGTGCTTTTAGAAGTGTTTGGTGATTTTGTTACAGGTTTTGGGTTGTCCATTTTAAAGGAGGTTATGTCGAAATTTTCTCTTTTTCGGTAAAACTCCCCTTAAAGTGGTCCCCGCGGGACTCATCCTAGCCAGGTCAGGTCTGGGTCCACACAATTCACCCTAAAGCCGGGTCATCACAATCCACCCCCCTTAGGGTCCGACGTTCGCGTCGGCACACTTCCGGCCGAGGACAGGCTCTGATACCATTTGTCACAGCCCGACACACTTTGAGATATTGTCCGCTTTGGGAATCACCCCTCACGGTTTTGTTTCTGGGAGCTCACAAGCTACTTCCCCGTAGGTCACCCATCCTGGGATTGCTACGGGACGAGCAAGCTTAACTTCGGAGTTCCTATCCCCTCCGAAGCCACTGCGCCCCCAAAACGCGTCTCATCATATTGTGCTAACCCTGCACATATAAGCTTCGCATCCACACTCTCTCGGGCGATGTGGGATTTGTGACCTACCTACCTGCTAACTTCCTAGCCAGGTCAGGTCTGGGTCCACACAATCCACCCTAAAGCCGGGTCATCACTATTAGGGTCTTCACCTACTTGTCCATGAAACTTTGGCAACTCATGCATAAAACCACTCCTAAGCTCAAAATCCTCCGACTTGCCTGGTGCAACGGCTGGATAAGTAATGTTGGAAGACACCATGCCTCCATTAGCTCTAGTGACATGCCCATTCTGCTCTCTAATTGATGCCATTGGTGGTGGGGGATCTGGTAAATTGAAGTTCAAATAAGCAACTGGAAAGGGACTATGTAGCAACTCAAACTCTGGATCTTCGTGAAACAAAGGATTAAGTTCACACGAAGCCTCTGATGGGAATGGTGTCAACATTGGAGGTGCAACAAAGTCACGATAAAAAAGTGATGATGTAGGTGACGTGAATTGGTGCTCAAATGATGGTGTGCTTGGCGATGCTTGCTCGGTCACTCTTTGTCCGCAGATGCTAATCAATCGATCCTCAATTTCTCTGGACCAACCTTCAACTCTGGACATTCATGTACCTGAGATTTTGAAGATCAAGTGATTAGGCAATGAATTCAAAGAAAAATAATAACAAAATTCAAAAGTATAGTTAGAACCAGTTGTATATGTTAGTAGAATTTCAAACTATACAAATGTATCACACGAACAAGTATCACAAGAATTACACATGTATCATGAAAATTTGTACAAGTATGGGATATAGGATCGGTTCTAATTTCTAAAGTATTCGAAGTATGTGAAAATGTAAAGTTGCCAAACCTATAGTTTAAATTGCTTTTAAAATTTGTTCTAACTCTCAAGGTACGTGGAGCAGTGGAGATAACGGTGCAATGGACTGATACAGCCCCCAGTAGTGTCATGCTTAATCCGATATACCTCGAGAGTTTGAACCACATAAAACGTTTTATTTTAAGTATAGAAAAACCACACATGCCGAATTCATTTTAAGTTTCGAAGATCGTTGGACGTATGGCCTAGGTGCTATCGTCTAAACACAATCGTTTCGTGGTTTCAGAAGGCTAGAATGAAAGTTCCAAAATTGGATCAAGGTAAGACTCGTTGTTGGTAACCACAGAGAGCGAATTCCCTATCGACCCCTTCACCGAGAAAAGTTGTCAGTCTGTGGGGCTTGAGATCTAATTAAACAAACCTTGATGCCAAAATTAGAGATAAACGAACTAATAGGCGAACATTTATGCCCTTACTCATATAGGAACAATCATGTCGACAGTACCACAAGTGTTAATAAAAGCCGCCCTCAACTTCATAAAAATAGATCTGCCAAGTCATCGCTCATATGAGAGTTGTGGGGCCAACAATAGAAAATACTATTATTGATCAGGGCCATGTTTCTCAACCTCATAAAAAAAGATCTGCCAAGGCATCACTCGTATGAAGGGTTAAGACTAATATCAACAAAAGTGACCTTACATATTCCTCTTCCCCTCAAACCTCAAAACAAAATCAACACAAATAATTCTCTACACTTCCTAGCAATTTAAATTAAGTGTTACAAACATACATCACATATTTTTCATCACATACTTCGGCAACTTCAAAAACCAAAACCAAAACCAAAACCAAAAATTGGAAATCCTATTTACTATTACATGTCCGAAAATCCTATTATACATATCCCCGGCAACGAAGCTAAAAATTGATGAAGTTTATTTCCAAGCACATTGTACCTGCAAAACAACTTCATACATATATATATTACCCTTCTTGTGTCAATTGTAGTATAAGACAAGTAGGGATCGTTCTATCCGGGAAAATCAAGGGCTTTCAATCACATGAAGCATCACAAATTAATATGGGGGTCTGAGATTGGATTCTATAAACTACTGAAATTTACGAAAATAATAAAAATAAAAACCTAAACTATTATTTACATATGATCAACTTCTTCTACACATAACACATCACACAAAACTCACACAACACATAACAAATCGCACAAAGAATTATAGTATCAAATCGGCATGCTCACAAATTCAATTCTAGTTCCAGTTTAATTAGAGCCTTCGCGGTTATTCAAACTATTCAAAACTCCACAATTATTTAGAACCAGCTTCGCGCGTAATCCTAAACATAGTGCTAATTAGTTTAAAGGCACTTCGCGTAAAAATTAAACCAAGAAACACGTAAGCACAATGAGTCGAATTGGAAACATATTAGCAAGTATGGCGTCACCTCATCTCATATCGATATGTAAATTTTCAGAATTACTCTAGCCCAATGAACCAACACAAGATCAATCAACTTCGCCTATAACAAACCTCATGTTGTATTCGGCAAGTGAAACCAACACACAAGGTACAACCATGATCATTGGCTGCCCTCATGCATCGATTTATATGCATATGAATTCAGAAAATAAACCAAAATATGAACAAGATTACATGCGATTTCAATAAAAAAAAAACCCTGATTAATTCGTTACATGCTATGTTCAGAAATTAAATAAATAGAAAACCAAAACACATAACTGAATTTTAGAAGTCTAAACTAAAATTAATAAAACCAACAAAGCATCCACAAATCCTTACAAACTTCTCAGAAAAAGTTGAGTAATTATACAGAAAAATAAAAGCCATGAGAGATGAGTGAATCACACTTTGATGAACCTTGAAGAAGCTTCGACAATGGTGTGGATTTGGTGGAAGAGATGGTGCGATCTTGATGTATGAAGGTGGAGGATTCGGCTAGTATTTTTCTTTGGAAGTGTGGTGCTATTTTGACAGAGTTTTGGCTTTGTAAAAGTGAGAGAGAAGAGATCCTATTTTCTGTATAAAATTGTGTTATATATAGGAGAAAAAGGGTGAGGGGTTCGGCAGCAACTAGGGTTTACAAAACCTAGTTTTTCTCAAACTTATCATACTGGCAGATTTGACCTTCGAGTGAAGATTACGGAATATCTCTCTCTAGAAAATAGCTATTGAAGTGATTCTAATTGAAAACTAGACTCCTGTAGCTTTCCATCCATATATGACACATCATCTGGTTCGAAGTGAGCTGTCCAGGAGAGTCTGTGAATGTTGGATGACGTGCACAGGAATTCTGCCGAATTTAATCAGGATTTGCTGCGATTTTCTTCCTCTTTTTCTGAATTATCTCTTCCGATTTTCTTCATGGATCATTGCTTCATGGACTTCTTGCTCAGCTCATCCCTTGTTGGATAAATAATCCATGAAGCAACCGAAAGTTCTCCTTGGTGGACCGGGAAAGCTTTTGTCTTTCGACAGGAAATATGTTTTCTTTCTTGGCAGATTGACCTTCGTGTGTTCCGACCGGCATAACTCCTTCCTCATAAGAGCTTTAACTGCGATTCCAATTGCATTAGAAACTAGACTCATAGAGCTTTCTAAGCATATATGATTCGCTTTCTGGTTCCTTGCAAACCGTCCGAAATAAATTCTGAAAGTTGGGTGATGTGCACTGAAATCTTTTGAACTTTCTGGATTTGCATCCGATTAGAACATTCGATTCTTGGCATCTTATTTTGCTTCCAATTCAGTGACTCCTTCCCATGCTCAATTATTAATATGTCAACTGTATATGAGAGAAGAAAAAATCCATCAAAAGCAAAGTTTATATTTTACAGATTCAACAAATTATCTTTGAAACTTGCAATTCGGCTTTTGACAATTTTTCTGCCTTTTCTTCTATATTTACCACATTCTCACATTTAACTCAACGAAAACCCATGACTCAATAACATGACTCTATATTACAACAATAAGGGTTAAGCATTAGATAAATGGGGGTAAAAACACATTAAAAATGTCGCATATTATGCTCCTATCAAATTTCGACATGTAAGATTGCCACCACAATAAATTGCACTTGTATAGAACGACAATCTTGGTTGCCTACGAATTTAAAGAATAAACCAAGTATGAGACAAGAATGAAATCAAAACATGCTTTCCTGTAACCTAACCTAAGACTTATTATATATTACGTTTACATACTACTTAGAGTTATTGAATCCGAAACTTGAACTTCATGAATACAAGAATAAGACTCAACACAAAACTAACATGCAAAAACCAAATATTCAAATCATACATATATAGACATACATATAAATACCATAAAAACATAAAACCTTCATCATAGACAAAGAATTGTAAAACTATAAAATACCAAGCCTTAGAGATAGAGGAGTTTGGATCACGCATTCTAGCCACTCGCAATGGTATTTCTAATGCACGAAAAGGTGCTTGCTCATTTTGAGTCTTCAGAACATGAATCGGGTGGAAGATATTAAAAGTGGTGGTTGAGTGAATTTCGGCTTGCTATTCTATATATATTCCTATGGCAAAATATTTGGTAGAGCTTAAGGCTTGTGTTTGTGTACAACATGTGATGATTTTTCTGTATGAAAGTCGTGTCTTTATATAGAGAAAAGGCTAGGGGATTGCCAGCAGCAACAAGGAATACAAAACCTAAACCTAGTTGGTCAAGTCTTGAAGATTCTAGAATTTCTTGTCCAATTTCTTCATGGATCTGAGACTTCTTGGACTCCTTAATGGATCAGCACATTTCTTGATGAATCAAAGTCCATAGGCTCAGCTGCAAGTTCCCCTAGTTGGACTAGGAAAGCTTTCTTCTTGAGCCGGCAGGATTCTTTCCTCTTCCTGTCCGAGCTAGGAAACTGCTTCTTTCCATATTTTGCATTTTCTTTTAGCTTGGCTGACTCTCCTATTCTTCATTAAGCTCAAAAACTCTCATTTGATGCATTTGGATTGGCCTTTGGTGCAGCAACACAGAAATTCCTCAAAATGGGCAATAGGTTCGGCAGACTGGACCTTCCTGCATTGTGACTGGCATAACTTTCTCCTCATAGCAGCTTTTGATGTGATTCTAAATTTTGTAGAAACTAGTCTCATAAAACTTTCCGTGCATATATGGCTTGCCTTCTAGTTTCTTGGGATTCGTCCTAGAGAAATTCTGGAAGTTGGATGATGTGCCTAGAAAATTACTGGAACTTGATGGATTTGTATTCGGTTTGCTTTGCAATTCCTGGCAGCTTCTTTTGCTCCAATTATTATACCTCCTTCCATGACTCAATCTTCAATATGTCTACTGCATATATGAGAAGAAAAATTCATCAAAAGCATCATGAAAGCTTTACAGAATCAACAAAACATTTAGAGACTTCAAAATCGGCTTTTGACAAATTTCTGCTTTTTTTCCTATCTCTTGCACATTTTCACTAAAACTCTACCAAATACTCACGAGTCTATCTAATGACTCGATTCTACAATAATAAGGGTTAAATCAAAGTATAAACAAAGGTAAAACACATTAAGAACGTCGCATTTTATGCTCCTATCAGATCACTTATAAATATTAGTTTTAGGTTTTTAATTTCGTGTATAGGTCTAGAGTAGTTGCCGATCCATCCTCTTTCAATCCCCCCTAAGTTTCATTTCAATCTTTATATGTATATATGTGTGCTTGTGTGTTAACGCTTTTAATTCAATTGCCCTTGTTGATCCCCAGATAGAACGATCCATACTTATCTTATGCTAACGATGATTTTATAGGGTATTTAAATTGCGCGTTGTTATGCGACTCGTCAAAACTTCATTGAACAAATACCAAATTGAACTCCAAATGTGCAAGAAAATAAGGGATAATGCAGTTTTCAGGATTTTCCTTCTTCATGAGTCATTTTGCAGCTATTCATTCTTTAACTTCCAGGCTGTTGCTGATCCAATTGAGCATTCTAATATTTACATATGCATCCATACTTCATGTCTCATGCTTCGGTTGCATCAATTAAGCTCCCATTCTTCCATATTTGCTTCTCAAAGTACCTAAAACAAATAGAAATTAATAATGATCTTTTTAAGGGAAATAACCAAGTAAAATGCAAAGATTGAGTCATTATTACGTAGCATTTTTATACTCCTATCATATACCCTATTGAATCACTTTCCCTTGTATTTTCTTAGAATAATTACAAATTTTTGGACCAAACTAGCATTGTAATTATTACTTTTATAAGGGTATCATCCGAAAAATTGATAAGAATTTTGTTTACATTCCTTGATCTTTCCAAACACAAGAAATCAAATTTATGGTAACTAAAATTTTCCATACCCATGAAAATAGCAAAGAATTCATTTATGTCATACCTAAAGAATGACAATGAGAGTACTCCGAGAGTAGAGAGAAGGGAGCTCGATTGTTGGAGGGTGTTGGGCACATTGGCTTCTTTCTTCTACTCAGAGTCACGGAATAGATAATACATCGGTTTAATTTAAGATATTGTACATATGGTTTCTAGCATAGTAAATGACTAGAACAACAACTCAACAAGAGAGAGTCATTCAACTTTCAACATAATTTTTGTCCAAACACCATCTCTGAATGCATAATTTAAACCTAGTTTACGAGTCTAATAAAAAAATATATAAACATATTTACTCTATATGCTAAATTCATAGCAATGTTTTGGCTATTATTGTTTGTTGTCTGATAGGAGCATAAAATACGACGTTCTTAATGTGTTTTACCCTTGTTTATACTTTGTGTTAACCCTTATTATTGTAGAATCGAGTCATATAATAGAGACATGAGTATTTGGTAGAGTCATATTCAAAACGTGCTAAGTATAGAGGAAATATGCAGAAATTTGTCAAAAGCTGAAATCTAGTCAAGGTAGGAGCCTTTAAAAGTTTCGTTGGTTCTGTAAAACCTTGACCTTGTCTTTTATAAATTTTTCTTCTCTTATATCTAGTAGATATCTTGATGATTTAGCAATGAATGAGTTAGGACAATCGGACCAAAGGAAGCTGCCAGGAACAACAAGAAAAATTCAGACTCAAATCCAGTAGGTTCCTGGGCACATCATCCAACTTTCACGGACTCTCCAAGATAGCTCACTTCAAACTCGAGTGTGAGCCATATATGCAGAAAAATCTACGGGATTCTAGTTTTCAAATCATTTTGAATCACCTAAATAGCTATTTTCTAAAAAGAGTTATGATGGATTCATCACATGAAGGTCAAATTTGCCGAGCAGGAGAAAAGTTCATGGACTGATGAGGAGAAGAAGTTTGGTAGCAAGGAAGAGTTCCCAAGCCAACAAGGAGATATTTCTGAGTCTAAAAAGGAATAGAAATGCAATCCTAGATAGAAATCGGAAAAGAAATCCTAGAAAAACACGAAGAGGAAAGCAAAACCAAAACCGGCAAGGAAAAAGATTTATTGTCGATTTGCACAAAGATGTTCCTGCCGATTCTTGTAGCCCTTCTCCCTCTATATAAAGGCACAAATTCGACACAGAAAAAGCATCTCATCCTACATACAAACTCAAGCCTAAAACTCTTCCAAAGCCTCACCATAAATCGTATACAGAAAATAGTTTAGCCGAACCACCACCACCATGTAAATCCGTCCCACACCCTTGTCGAATTCCTTTGGAGGTTTCTACAAGGCGTGCTCTATCTTCTCATGGCTTCTTTATTTTTCTGTAATTTTACAATACTTTGTCTGTGAAGATTGTATGTTTTTATGGTGGTCGAATTTGTTTTTATTCTTCGTTTACGAACTTCGAACGCATGCGAATTTTGTATGACAAATTGTAATCTTTTTCATGTAGTATTTCATGTCTAGATAATGAGGACAATAGGTATTTGATGCATATTTAAGACTTAAAATTGGTTAGATCTAAGGTTGGGGAAGAAAAATCAAACACCAGTTATGTCAAAGAATATAATCTAAGTTCTAGGTTTCATATGCTAGAGTAATTTGATTGAGTCATACGCTAGAGTTGTCTTGATTCATGTTGCTCGCCTAGAGTTAATAACCTTAGAACTTGCATGTTTAATAAGAAGAATGACGCATTTACTTGTTTGCATATCTTCGATTTAGACTTTGTGCTTAAATGTTAAAACGTTTAAAACCGGATTAGCTTGATTTTAGGATTATACTTGTAGTTAATTATAAATACTTAAGATGTCTAACGATTAGATGACCTCATAGGCTCTAGTTGTGTTGAAACTAAATTAAGTCTAAAATGTGTCAATACTTGTTCCTTACTTTCTTGCATGTGTGTCATACATGTTAAAGAGTCTTTTGTGCCAATTGTTTTGTGTGAAAGATGATGATCACTTGTAAATATTAGAGTTCGGATTTTAAATTCGTGTCTTAGGTATTTTAGCCGTACTCTTTCAAAACCCCCCTTTAAACTCGTTTCAATGTTTGTTTGTGTATATGTGTATATGTTTGTTTTGTTAGCACTTTATAATTCGATTGCCCTTCAATATATCATGACTGAATATCAATGTCAGAAAATAACTTTTCCACAATATTAAAATGAACATACGGATACAACCTCAAAATTTAGGTCTTGTTGGTTGTTTTTTATTTTTTCTAAGAGGGAAGTTCTTAAAAAATATGATAAACTCAAAGATATAAATTGAACCAGCAGAAGCTAAAAACAGCCCTAAAAGCATCAAATAAATCTGCCACCTTGCAAATTTCAAACAAGAGTAAAGAACTTAGACATATAGTTGAGGTGCACAAAAATTATTGCACAAAAACAGTGAGAATGAGAGATGTTGATAGTAGCCACAGAGGGGTTACATAGGCCCACAGACCCGCAGCCAGTACGTCCGGAGCCGGACTGAGGCCCGGAGCAGGATCACCAGCACCCGGACCCGAGGTCCAGCAGTCTACCTTGTGACCAGGGGCCCGGGGACCGGGGACGCCAGCCGGCCGAACAGGCCACCAGAGCTGTCCTTTTGTGTACGAACAGAAGGAAACCAATCCCACATCGAAGAGTAAGACCAGACCTCACGCTCGACCACCTATATAAGGGCCTCAACTACCCTCTTTAATATGTAACTGATCTCTCCAACTGCTTATCATTCTTGCTTAAGTTACCTATTCAGTCCAACGGTACTAACTTAGGCATCGGAGAGGAGAAGACCGGCCCGCCCGGTATTCCCCTTAGTTAGCAGGTTCGCAGGAGGTGATCACATTTAGATTCATCAGTTTCCACCAGGCCTACGAGTTTGTGCAGAAACAATTGGCGCCGTCTGTGGGAAGCTGTATAAAAGTCACGTAGGCATCACCAAATGGCAGAAAGCTCAGAAGTGGGGCAGGAAAGAAATACAACGGAGGATCAGCGGGTCGCACCAGAGCAAGTGCTCATCTCCACCCTGGTCGATGTACGGGAGCAGCGCGGCGACCAGGCCAACCAGGATAACGTCAGCTATGGGGGGCCAAGCGGCACGCCGGGGGCATGCAACGATAGCGCGCGCGGGAAAGGCCCAGTGGTAGGCGACCAACCAACGCACCGGGGCTTTTCACTGACATTCTCGGACGATCCGAGCGACAAAGAGGAAAGTCTGCTCGGTGACAGCAATCGGGACACCGCGTATAGCCCCGACCGGCACGATATGATGGGGGAGATACAGGCGATGAGGGCAGAAGTCGGTCGCCTGCCCGCGGAGAGCGACCGGAATAGAGCAAAATCCAATGCTCGGTATAAGGAAATAGAGACGGTAAACGCTGCCCTGGAAAGAGGACAGCAGCGCAACGCCGCTATGGCAAGGGCACGTACACCCGCGCCAGGCCAACCTCAGCGCCTTGAGGCGGGACAGTCATCGGGAGGAAGGTCTAGCGACCCCAGGAGGGCGGAGTCCCCGAGCGGCGCGGTCTTGCCAATGAGCACGCTGGCACCCCCGCAGTCGCATGAGGATGAAGTCGTGACCCTGACCGCACGGGCATTACAGGTACTCACCGACTCTGTGTCGGATCTAAAGGCCCAAATGGAGGCCAACGAGAGAAGGGCGGCGCGGCCGATGGAAGACGCGCGATTCAATGAATGTATGGGCCCCTCCTCACACCGGGTTCTGGAATCAGGGAGGTCTGGTAACCAAAAATCCCTAAAGCTCACGTACTCGGGATCTGGCTGCGCATACCAACATTTGGATAGTTTCCGGTCCCAAACGTGCGCCAAGGGCTATTCCGATGCAGTGTGCTGCAACATATTCCAGGAAACCCTGTCTAGAGAGGCGATCAGCTGGTTCTATGAGCTCCCGGCAAACTCCATCGAGGCGTTTGAGCAACTGGCCGACCGGTTCGTAGGCCGCTTCATCGTCCGGGTCGAAAATTTTCCTACGCCGTACGGGTGGAACTCCCGCAGGGGTATGACGAGCTAATGGCGATGGCCATCAGGCATGCTCAGGCGGATCATGAAACGTATGGGCATCACCTGTTGAAGAGAAAGCGGGAGGAGCACCCCCCGGCCATCCGAGAAAACAAGGCCAGCCAGTGGAGCGAGAACCGAGGCGCCCAACCAAGCAGACCCGGCAGAAATTGGGGGAACCAACCGCAGCAGAAGCCCTATCATGACAAACCCCAGGGCGAGCACAAGCCGGCGCAGTACCGGCAAGAACTCCCCCTGGCGATCATGCCAGCAGAATGTCAAGAGGTCTTCACCACTCTAACCTCTTCATACGAGGACATCTTGCACGAGAACGGGAACATCATTCCCCCACCGCCGAGGAGCAAGTACCTAAAATGGAAACTCACCCAGGCGCGAACAGGCAAGTACTGCTCCTACCACGATGAAGCTACCCATCGGACGAACAATTGCTTCGCCCTCAAGACAGCGGCGGAGGGTTTGGTTAACAGCGGTCAGCTTCAGCGGTATATAGGGGAAAGGAGAGTAGATCCCGACCGGGAGCAGAACCAGGTCTGGTAAGCACGCCCGGACCCAGTAAAGGGTTAGGTGCTAGAAATTTCAAGCAGTTAGTTTGGCATATTAACGGTTCAACCAACGTAACATTATAAGATATGTATGCCAACTATTTTGAGAGAAATCCAAGGAATTCCACCGGTGTAAAAATGTATATCCAAAGGGTATAATACAAAAAAAAAACTGTTCCAGCAGATTTACAAAAGAGAGAGAGCAAACAAAAATCTTAAGGAGCCGCGTCTCCCTCTTCAGCGGGCCCAACCTACCCACCAGCTTCCTCAATGGAGCCACCGCATCCTCTCTAACGGGTTCAGATGGTCGAAGCCCGCCTTCCCCTTTCGCCTGCTCCTCTTCTGCCAGCTGCCCATCAGCATTGTCATCGGCCCCTGCCTTTGGCATTCGCGAGGTATCCAGGTACCCCTTCTCTTCCCACTCCACGTAGGCATCGACGATACCCGACTCCCTAGCCTTTTCCAGGAGCTCAAGTGTCACGTCCCGAAATTTCGAATAACAAAAATCCGAAATTCATAAACGTGATTAATCACAATTACACTCAAATACTTAAAAGTTATTATACAAATAACTAAGTATTACTACAGAGTTCACTGCGTGGCACCAAATACTCAGAATATTACATCAATAAAACAGGAATGTAAAATAGAGTCTCACGCTAACACTCAATAACAATAAAACCCAGCTAGACAAAGGACCCCACCTTCTAGCCACTCAACTCCGACGCCTCCTTCTGGCTGCTGGTCAACTCCTGCAGGTCTAACCCCTACACCATCAATTGGTGCACCGGGTTGTAAACAACGAACCCGGTAAGCTTTCAAAGCTCGTGTGAGAAAAACAAACAAGTTCAGGATAAAATAATTAAATCAACAAGGAAAACACTCCCAACCAACCACGACTCGTACATTATAAAATTCTCGATGCACAATCAACCAAAAGAGTAAGATTAGGGGCTCACTGACCATCGTTATTCCCTTACAAATCACACAAGGCAAACAGGCTAGAACTCTAACTGATCGTAACCAATCACCCGGCCAAAGGCTTGGTCCCGACATACTTGCCATAAGGATCCCTTTCACCACTTAGGCAAGATCCTCTCCTCACACATGTAAGATCCCTTTCACCAGTTAGGCGAGATCTCACATTGATAGTTGGTCTCCGTACCAACTCAATCACACTTTCCACAACTCACATAAACCCAAAACACACCCTCAATATATACATATAAATCACACGTCCACATCAATTCACTTCCACATCAATCAACATATATATACCACGTAAATATATATATACGTAGCCATTCACTCAGGAACTGCCCACTAATACCAACTATAGTTCATTGATCGTAAAATACTTTTAAAATCATTTTTATAATAAAATTATTTACTTACCAATGAACCGTAGTAGATCAAGTTCATTCAATTTAAAACAAATATCATTTTCGCAAATTCATTTTACATATAACAATATCGATATAATAATTAACTCGTAAAACGCTCGTAAATAACTCGTATTAAATTTGTATTTAACACAGGGACAGTGAGGTTTACTCACCTTAATTCACCAGAAATGGCAAATATCCGTTTAGGGTCGAGTCAGATCAAATCGCTACAGTTTTCGGGTCGGGTCAACTTTCGGTCAAAAGTCAACGGTCAACATCTGGTCAACCCGGTCAACGGTCAGTCGGGTCGATCAACGTGGACCGGGTCGGGTCGAACGTGAACCGGGTCGGGTCGGGTCGAACGGGAGAAATCCGTTCGATCCGTGCGATTCGACGTGAAATGGCGCGATCCACCTACACAGGGAGGCGCGCAAGGAGAAACCCAAACGAACGGTGGGTGGCGCACCCCCGGGCGTCGCCTGCAGCGCCGCCGCGCATGGTGGCAGTCCGTCGAGGCACCGCCGCCCCATCCTCCGTGCTCCTCCGGCTCCGATCCTTAGCTCAAACTGAAGAGGGCGTCGAGATGAACACTTTGACAGGTCGCACGCCTCGATTGGTGGCCGGACGAGAGAGATCGACGCGAAAGAAGTTCCGAATTCGAATTGGAGATGATGAACAGTGTTTCAGGATTTTTCTGATTTTCTAAAATTTCTTATATTTTGACTTTTTCAGATATTTTACTTGTTGACAGTAGCCACAGAGGGGCTACAGCAGGCCCACAGACCCGCACCTAGTGTACCAGGGCCCGGCCCGAGGCCCAGGACCGGATCACCAGCACCCGGCCTCGGGGTCCAGCAGTCTATCCTGCTACCAGGGGCCTGATAGGAGCACAATGTGCGACGATATTACATGTTTATACCCTCGTTTATGCTTTGTTTAACCCTTATTTGTTTAAGATTGAGTCATAATATAGTTTAGTGTTAATTTGGTAGAGTTTTGGTGAAAAATGGTTAAGAATCCGAAAAATGACTAAGTTTGAGAAATCTGGAAAATATTGCAAAATATGTCTTTTTCGTGATTTTGAGATGAATAAAAATGTGATCTATCCTTGTCCGAATTCTATGAAATTTGGAGTGCTTAATATCCATATACTGAGGAATGTTGTGTTAAAATTTCAGATCAATTGGAGTTCGGGAAGTCACCCAAAAGTTGGCTGCAAAACGGCAGTCCGAGCATTTCAATCCAGGGACTTCCAGGATTTTCCTGGGACTTTGATCCAACTTCGAATAATCATTCCCGTCGACTCACAAGGAATTTGATCGAACTGTTTTATGGAGAGATGGCCATATGTGTCTAGTTTAGCTGAGACTTGGAATAGCATCAATCGGAGCTCCACGGATGGAGATATGCCGGAATTACTGCAACAAGGTCAAATCTGCCGATTCCAGGAACCTACTGCCCCCTTTTTGTGTTTTCTGTTTTTGATGGACCAAATGGTATACAAATGCATATGTGAAGATGGTCCAAGCTTTATGAAGGGAAGAGGACGACACTAGGCCATGGCATTGAAGAAAAACTTGAAGAAAGACGTTCTCCTAGTCACACTAGGAGAAGCTGCCGAATAGAGGCAGATTGTATGCCTTTGTGTGCTGCCGGCAATTGGGGTATTTTTCGATGGACCAAGACATGTCAAATGAAGTCCAAGACCATATAGGAAGTCCATGAAGATGTGAAGCCCAAGCCTTGAAGAAAAATTCAGAAAAAGAAAACCTAATTGGACTAAGAAAGGAAGGTTGCAAAACCTTATTGCACTAGGTTTTCTGAACTCCTCTTTGCTTAAGGGACTGCCGGCAGCCTCTCTCCCTATCCTCTATATATACCCTCACTTTTTCATTCTGAAAATCATCTCATCTCAAGCATAATACACTAGCCTAAAGCTCTACCAAGTTCTTTCAAACACCAACACATAAATACCTAGCCGAACCATCACCACCACCACCATATAGCCGAACCCTTCCACCTTTGTTTCTGCCGATTTCTGTTCTTGCCGAACACCAAGGAGCAGCAGCCGAGCCACCTTGTCACCTTTGAGGAATCTTCAAGGTTTTTAAAGTGTGATCCATTCCCCTATGGCTTTTGTATTTATTTATGTTTGGTTGTTTTGTACGAATTTGTTTCGATTCTTGGTTTTTCTTGAAACTTTGTATGAACCGAATATTGTATGTTATGCATGGTTTTTCTGAAATTTAACTTATGGATTTTGTATGTTGGATAATTAGGGCAGTGGTATTAGAAGCATGTTTAGGATTTAATTTGGTTAGTAATCTAAGAGTGCGCCTTATAAACCGAAGCATTAGTATTGGCTGGAAGCATGTAAATCTAGATGTTAGGTTTCATTTAACCGAGTAACACGGATAAGTCATACGTTGGAGTAGTTTGTTTTGTGTTGCTCACATAGGGTAAAAACCTTAGATTACTTGCATGTTAAATAAGATGATTGACAACCTTGCTTGTTTACATGTCTTCGATTTAGACTCACATGCTTAAATGTTAAAACGCGTAAAACCGGATTAGCATCACCTTAGAAGTCATACGTTGGAGTAGTTTCTAAGAAATTAAGAAGTCTAACAATTGGAAAACCGTTGGAGGCTCTAGTTGTGTCGAAACTAATTTAGGTCTTGAACGTGCTAAATACTTGATCCTTACCTTCTTGCATGCAAATCTATATGTTAAAGAGTCTTTTGTGTGAACTGTTTTGTGTGAGAGATGATGATCACTTGTATATAATAGCTTAGGTTTATTTTTCTGTTTTTATTTTCGTGTCTAGTATTAGAGAGCAGCCCTAGGGCTGCCGAACCATTTTTACCCCAATATGTGACGTTTTTGTATAGATGTAAATATGTTCTGTGTCTAACAATTTCATATCTCAGGTACCCTTAATCCCCGGCCTAGAACGATCCCTACTTGCTTATACTACTAACGATCTTTTGTAGGGTTTATTATTGCGTGCGAGCTTAGGCTCCCATCAATTTTTGGCGCCGTTGCCGGGGATTATAAAAGCTTGTTTTATGTTATTGTTGTGTATATATGTTGCTGGAAATTTTTGTTGTGAAGTTGTAAAGTTGTAAATTTTAAGTTTATTTTGGGATTTTGTAAAGTAGAAATATGCTTCGGCATGTAGAGTTTAAATTTTGGAAGTTGCATGATGTATAATGATGTATGTTGGTAATCACTTAGTTTAATTTCTAGGAAGTTGATATGTTGTGTATGTTTGAGTTTATTGTAGTCTCTAAAGTGTAACATGTAGGTGAAGCCTCTTTTGTTGATCATAACCAGAACCCTTCATTTGAATGGTGCTATGTCGGAGGCCGTTTCTATGTAGATTGGGAAACGCGGGATACTTCCCCCCCACGCATATAAGCGTTTCTTCGGTAATAGTATTACTTCTATGAGGTTGAGGGCGGTTTTAATCAACACTTGAGACCGCTAGGGATCCGTGTTTGTTTTACAAAGTATGGGGAAGTTATTATCATAGATATGGTTCTCAGGTTTGTTTAACTGGATCTCAAGGCCCATAGACTGATGTTCATTCTCGGTGAGTGAGTCGATAGGGGGTTCGCCCTCCGTGGTGTCCAACAACGAGTCCTGCCTGGTTCCTGTAGGGGGTTCGCCCTCCGTGATTGTAATGACCTTTGAAACGTAAAATCCGCACGACCTAGTCGACAGCTTGTGCCGAAGCATCACCTCACTTTAGACGCTAGAACATAACTTGACATATGTGGCCTATTTTCTTTAAAGATAAAACATGATTGTGTGGATCAAACTCTTGAGGTATATCGGATTAAGCATGATACTACCGGGGGCTGTATCAGTCCATTGCACCGTTATCTCCTCTGCTCCACGTACTTCGAGAGTTAGAACAAATTTAAAAGGAATTAGACTTAGCGATTACATGATCATGAACGTTCCAACTTTTGATCTCTTATTGCCGAACCATGTTTGTCCTTTGCCGAAATTTTGTATCTTGCCGAATGTATCTATGTGTTATGGTTTGAAATTTGTTGTGTAATCGCCAATGCCGTGGCTTGTAATGATATATATTCTTGCTTTCTATTTCTTTACGATGTTCTAACTTGTTTAAATGTTGCAAATTTCAGAAATAGTGCATGTCCGAATCTAGTATTTGGACAAGAGATCTTCAAGGCCGTTTGCAACGTTTAGACCAAGAACTCGCTATTGCTCGTTTTGTGCCATTACCGCCATCGTCACCAACCAGTTCATCAGTGTCATCATCCTTGCTATCATCACCTATTGTGCCGTCCATTTCATCATCAGTACCGAGCTCACCTTCTTTTGTGTCATCGTCGTGTGACCTTCAGAATCCAGAATTTGAAGCCTTTGCCGAATTAGAAGAAGAAGAAGAGATCATGGCATCAATCAGATCACAGAATGGTCATGTTGCTGGAGCTGGAGTTGCTCCTTCTAATATTACTTATCCTCCCTTAGAAACTGACAAGACTGGAGAGATTGAATTGAGGAGTGGATTCCTCCATAAGCTGAAGTCATTTTATGGAATGCCGAGTGAGGACCCTAATAAGCATCTGCAGTGGTTTAACTTCACCACGGAGTCTATGTGCCCAAGAGGAACCGATTTGCAACACTTCAAAATGAAGGCATTTCCGTTTTCTCTAGAAGATCAAGCAAAGGAGTGGTTGTTTGAGGTGCCTAGTGGTCGCATTGTTTCGTGGAGTACTATGATGGATGAGTTTTTGCTCAAGTACTTTCCTGCTTCACGTATCACTGATCTGAGGAAGCAAATTACAAGTGTGAAGCAAGCCGGAGATGAGACTTTCTTCGACTACTACAAGAGGTTCAAGTCCCTAGTTTCTTTGTGTCCATCGCATGGCATTAGCGATGGACTCTTGCTACAATATTTCTATGAGGGATTGCGCGTCATGGAGAGAGAGTTTCTTGACTCGGCCGCGGGAGGTAGTTTTTTGGAGTTGAATGCCGGAGCGGCAAGAAGTTTGTTGGAAGTTCGTGCATTGAACAACCAACAATTTGGCATGGCACGAGGCAATGTGCAAAGGAATGAAAAAGTGCATGAGACGTCTTCGAGCTCAAAGTTAGAAGATAAAGTGGACAAGCTCACCGACTTGGTGAGTAATTTGATGAAGAAGCGTGCTAGTGTTTGTGGAATTTGCACCGAGGGCCATGAGACCGAACAATGCCCTCAATTTGGAGTTAATGAGGGAGTTGAGGAGTGCAATGCAATTGGTTTTCAAGGAGGCCAAAGATTTGGCAATTTCAATCCAAGGTTCAATGATCATCCAAACTTTCGATGGGCGAACAATGACAATGTGCTTAGGGCACCTATGCAACCAAGAGAGGGCGGAGCGCCATTTGTACCGAGGCCACCATTTGTGCCTCGGCAGCCATACATGCCGAACCAAGGACACTTTGCTGCATTGCCGAACCAACCACAAGGAGGGCCGAGCCAAGTCCAAGGCCAAGCTTCGCCAAGCAATCCGAACTACGATGCTTTGATTCAATCTTTGTCAAGTGCTACTCAAGCATTACTCGCGGGACAACAAAATCATCAAAAGGACATTGGTGAGCTCAAGACTCAAATGGGGCAAGTTGTGGATTTTATGGGAAGATTTAATGAGCAAGGGAAGTTGCCGAGCAATACTATTCCAAATCCGAGGAACGAGCAAGCCAAAGTGATTCAAACTCGAAGCGGAAGAGAGTTGGTTCCTCCAACAAGTCCAAAGAAGAAGCGAGTGACTTTCAAAGGTATTAATGAGGATGAGAGGGCTGCCGGACCTGTCATAGCCGGCAGCCATTTGCTTGAGGCCGAGAGGAATGATGCCGGCCATGAGGCTGCCGCCCATGATGATGCCGAGATAGATAGGGCAGCCGGCAGGGATAATGCAACCGAGAGAAAATCTGCCGAGCATGATGTGGCCGGCAATAATGTTAAGGGAGGAGTGCTATCGTCTAGTGCCCCATTCCCTTCACGTTATGCTAGAACAAAGAAGGACAAGTCCGATGAAGAGGTGTTGGAGATTTTCCGGAAAGTGCAAGTCAACATCCCTTTGTTGGAATGCATTAAGCAAGTGCCGAAGTATGCTAAGTTTTTGAAGGAGCTTTGTACGGCAAGAAGGCATACTAGAGAGACTCGTGTGGTAACTATGAGCGAGACGGTGTCGGCCGTTATTCAAAGGAAGTTGCCACCAAAGATGAAGGATCCGGGGAGCTTCAATGTGCCTTGTGTTATAGGCAATACACGGTTTGATGATGTTATGTTGGATTTGGGAGCATCGATCAATGTCATGCCACTCAATGTGTATCAAACGTTGAGTATAGGGCCTCTCAAGAAGGATAATGTCATCATTCAACTTGCGGATCGCTCAAGCAAATATCCGGAGGGCTATGTAGAGGATGTGTTGGTGCAAGTCAACCAATTGATTTTTCCCGCCGATTTCTATGTGGTTGAGATGGAGGATTCGCCGGTCAACAACACTCAATTGCTTCTAGGGCGACCATTCATGAGGACCGCGCGCACAAAGATAGATGTGGCCGAGGGCAACCTAACTATGGAATTTGATGGTGAAGTGATAAAGTTCAATGTTTTTGATGCCATGAGATTCCCCAATGTTGATTTGAAGGAGGGTTGTGCCATTGATGTTTTGGAGGAGGTCGAGCAAGTTATGTCGACCTCGCTTGACGCATAGCAATTAGCGATTGAGCAAGGGGTCGGATTTGACAAGAGGGGAGAACGAATCGTGCATAAGAATGAGGAAGAAGGGCCGGCCAAGCCAAGAAGTGCCGAGCAAGGTATCATTGCCGAGCCATTTATGATAGAGCCGAGTTTGATGAAGGTTTGTGCCGAGCTAGAGGCTCGGCCCTATGCCCCACCCTATAATTCGTTCTTGTCAATTCCAAGTGCCACAACAAAATTTCGACCAAGTGTGGAAGAGGCCCCAAAGTTAGAACTTAAAGAACTCCCTAGTCACTTAAAGTATGTTTATCTTGGAGAAGAAGATACACTACCGGTTATTGTGTCTTCAATGCTTAGTAAGAAGCAAGAGGAGGATTTGATACGTGTGCTTAAAAAGTACAAGACCGCCATAGGTTGGACCTTAGCGGATATCAAGGGAATAAGCTCTACTACTTGTGTTCATCGTATTTTGTTGGAAGAAGGAGCTAAGCCGACAAAGGAAGCTCAACGTCGACTTCACCCTCCCATGATGAAAGTTGTGAAAGAAGAGATTATCAAGTTGCTTGATTGTGGGGTGATCTACACAATTTCGGATAGTAAGTGGATATCTCCCGTGCAAGTAGTGCCAAAGAAGAGTGGTGTAACGGTTGTCAAGAATGAGAAGAATGAGCTTGTGCCACAAAGACTTGTAACCGGTCATCGTATGTGCATCGATTATAGGAAGCTCAACGCTACAACGAGGAAGGATCACATGCCTTTGCCGTTTATGGATCAAATGCTAGAGAGGTTGGCCGGTCATTCTTACTATTGCTTTCTTGATGGATATAGTGGCTACAATCAAATCATGATACACCCGGACGATCAAGAGAAGACCACTTTTACTTGTCCATTTGGCACGTTTGCTTATCGGCGGATGCCATTCGGACTTTGCAACGCACCCGGCACTTTTCAAAGATGTATGTATGCTATCTTCTCGGATTTTATTGAAGACATTATCGAAGTATTTATGGATGATTTTAGTGTGTATGGAGGCACCTTCGATGCATGTTTGGGGAACTTGGAGAAGATACTTAAGAGGTGTGTAGAGACAAATCTTGTGCTCAATTGGGAGAAGTGTCACTTAATGGTCACGCAAGGCATTGTTCTAGGGCACATAATTTCGGCAAGAGGCTTAGAGGTTGACAAAGCCAAGGTGGAGCTAATTCAAGCATTGCCGAGCCCTAGGTGTGTGAAAGATGTGAGAAGTTTTCTTGGCCATGCGGGGTTTTATCGTCGATTTATCAAAGACTTCTCTTCAATTGCCAAGCCATTGAGCAACTTGTTACAAAAGGAGGTGACGTTTGAGTGGACAAAGGCATGTGAGGAGGCATTTTGCCGTTTGAAGATGCTACTATGCACGGCACCTATACTTGTTTCCCCTAATTGGGACGAGCCGTTTGAGTTGATGTGTGATGCTAGTGATTATGCACTTGGAGCGGTACTTGGACAACGAATTGAGAAGAAGCCATGCGCCATTTACTATGCTTCAAGGACTCTCAACGATGCACAACTCAACTACACAACAACGGAGAAGGAACTCTTAGCGGTAATCTTTGCTTTGGAAAAATTTCGATCATATCTTTTGAATTCCAAGGTTATCGTTTATAGTGATCATGCTGCTTTAAGATATCTTATGACGAAGAAGGATGCTAAGCCGAGGCTTATTCGATGGATTCTTTTGCTTCAAGAGTTCGATATTGAGATTAAAGACAAGAAAGGAGTAGAGAATGTTGTGGCCGATCATTTGAGTAGACTTGTGCAAGAGGAGGATCGGCTGCCCCTATGTGAAACCTTTCCGGATGAGCAACTTTTTCGACTTGAAGTACATGAGCCTTGGTATGCCGACATTGCCAATTTTCTAGCCACAAACCGATTTCCTAAAGAATTGCCGAGCCACCATCAAAGAAGAATAAGGAAGCAAGCTCGACACTTCTTGTGGGATGATCCGTACTTATGGAAGCAATGTGGTGATCAAGTTATTCGAAGATGTGTGCCGGAGAATGAGCATCGCTCCATCCTTGCTTTTTGTCATAGTGAAGCTTGTGGTGGGCATTTTGGACCTAAGAAGACGGCTTTGAAGGGAAGATTAGTGGGCGTGATCAAATGCCGCTCACGCCTATCCTTGTGGTTGAAATTTTTGATGTTTGGGGAATTGACTTCATGGGACCGTTTCCATCAAGTAAGGGTTTTCTCTACATATTGCTTGCGGTGGATTATGTGTCAAAGTGGATCGAAGCCAAGGCTACACGCACCAACGATGCCAAGGTAGTAGCCAAGTTTCTCAAGACCAACATCTTCTCACGATTTGGAGTTCCAAGGGTCTTGATTAGTGATGGAGGATCCCATTTTTGTAACCGCATCATTGAAGCCTTATTGAAGAAGTATGGAGTCACACATAAGGTTTCTACACCTTATCATCCCCAAACAAGTGGAATGGCCGAGGTAAGTAATCGAGAGATCAAGAATATTTTGGAGAAATCGGTTGGACCTTCAAGGAAGGATTGGAGTGATCGTCTCGATGATGCTTTATGGGCTTATAGGACTGCGTACAAGACACCAATAGGTATGTCTCCTTTTCGGTTGATTTATGGCAAAGCATGTCACTTACCGGTGGAATTAGAACACAAAGCATGGTGGGCCGTTACAAAGTTTAACATGGACATCAATGAGGCCGGCATTCATAGGAAGCTTCAACTCAATGAACTTGAAGAAATTCGCAATGAAGCTTATGATGCAGCTTGGATCTATAAGGAAAAGACAAGAGCGTACCATAACAAGATAATTCGGGGGAAGAAGTTTGAAGTTGGGCAAAAAGTTCTCTTGTTTAATACACGGCTTCAACTCTTTCCGGGAAAGTTGCGCTCTCGTTGGATTGGCCCCTTTGTCATCACTTGTGTGTTCCCTCATGGAGCCGTAGAAGTTCGAGATTTGCAAACCCACAAGACTTTCAAAGTTAACGGCCATCGCCTCAAGCATTATCATGCACCTTTTGATGCATTGGAGGACACAATCATTCTTGGAGACGCACCACAAGCCGAGTTGCCTTCACAATCTCATGATGCAGCCATGTCACCACCACACCAAGTGGCTGCCGGACCTACAATTGCCGGCAGCATCACCATGAGGACAGACACGGACACACAAGACGCACCAACGCACCTCCTGCCGGACACGCACCAACCTGCCGCGCTGCTGCCGGTGTTTTCAGTCGCACCACCACCTACTGCCGGACCTGCCATTGCCGGCAGGGTTAACACAAGGCCACAAGAGGCCGGACACAAGCTGGATACGCCGGATACGCCGGCAGAAGAGCCCGATACGCCACCTGATCCGGATACGCAGAATGCAGCCGGATCGGATACAAAGTGCAATGATCTTCTTCTTGAACTTCTTCTTGCCGATTGTGAATGCTTTGGAGCACGATGAACACATGCAAAACACGGTGAAAAGTCTAGGCTATGGACTATAAACACAAAGCTCTACTTGGGAGGCAACCCATGTCGATCAAAGAAAAGTGAAGGAGCCATCACCGAGAGTTTGCAATTTCTTAACCCTTCTTTTTGTCTTTGATTTGTGATGATATGTTGGAATATGTTAGTCGATTGCATGCTTAGGAAATTCGTTGATATTGTTTTGTGCTTACATTGAGGGCAATGTAATTTTCTAAGTGTGGGGTGGGATAACGTATTCCGTTTTCGTTTTTGAATTTTTGTGTGCTTAGTTTAGAAAAGAAAAATTCAGAAAATTGTTCCACAAAAATAGAGTGTTTAAATTTGTTTGTTTCGAGTCTTAGGATGCCCCTAATATGTCAATGATGTTTTTCTCCTCTTTGCATACATAGATGATAGTTGTGCATACTATTAAAATTGTGAGTTTCATGGATTATGTGCATTGGTAGGAGCATGTAGGACTTGTTAATTACGAGGCATGCATGTTTTAGCTAATTTATTTCGATTATAACCTATGTGAGCTTTTGAGCCAATTTGCTTTCTTCTTTAGCGATAAAAAGATAAAATTCGATAGATTTGTAGGAAGCATGAAACCTCATAATTCTTTGATTATTCGATGACTATGTGCCATAGCTTTTAATGAACTCTAGTATGCTAGAACTTACTCTTGTTGATTTTCGAAACGTGTATATCATAAGATACCTTGATTTTGAATGTGATTGAATAAAGATCATTTAGGTTTACCACCATTGCCAAATAAAGCATGTGCCTATTTGTGCCCGTCGTGGGACACCTTAGTAAACCCCATTTGAGCCTACGTTGAGCCTTTTCTTTCATCACCCTTAAACACTTTCCATGAACTTAGTATAGTGATGCCTTTACTGTGTGTTCCGGCAAAACTTGAATTTTTGAAGGCGTTTTCGCGTGTGTGATGAAGAAGAACAAGTGTGGGGTAGACTTAGCCATAAAATTATATAAAAAATGTATGTACCTAGAAGAAAAAGAAAAAAAATTTGGCTCGGATTAAAAAAGAAAATAAAAGAAGCCGAGAGAAAAAGAAGAAAAAGAAGGGTACGGCATAGGCAATGGAAAAGAAAAATTTTGTGCAAGGCTATTGTCTAGATTATTGTTGTAATGTTGTATGGGAAGAAAAGAATGAAGTATGGGTCCAACAAGATGAGATTTGACCCTTTCGGCGAGAAGACATAAGGAGATTCGAGCTTTGCTAAAGCGCATGGTGACGTTTTGAGCCTCCTTATCCAAATATCGAATACCTCTTAGCCTAGCCCCATTACAACCCTTTTATTGATCTTTTTCATGATTCTTAAGATGGTTAAATTTGATTGTGGAGATTATCTCAAGAGTAAGCATATGGTTTTGGTTCATTGGTGCATATAGTTATCATATGAGGTTTTTCCATCAAAATTCACAAAGTGCTTTCGTTTCTTTGATATATGCAAGTCACTCTTTGTAATTCATTATCTTTCGCTTGCATATACTTATGAGTGAATTACCATGCTTCGAGAGAAAAGAAGAGAGTATGCCTAGTGAGGAGGATTGGATTAGCTTTGACATGTTTACATGCTTACCTTTTGCTCTTATATGTTCATATTGATGTCGCATGTTCATGAAACTTGGAATTTTCGTGCTTAGCATTCTCATGCATTAACTTGAAAGCTATGTGTACATACGAGCCTGAGACAAATTGTTAGGGGCACTAGTTTGTTTAGAGTCTTAGTTTTATTTAGTTTGCTAAGGGACTAGCAAAGGATAAGTGTGGGGTAGTTGATAGGAGCACAATGTGCGACGATATTACATGTTTATACCCTCGTTTATGCTTTGTTTAACCCTTATTTGTTTAAGATTGAGTCATAATATAGTTTAGTGTTAATTTGGTAGAGTTTTGGTGAAAAATGGTTAAGAATCCGAAAAATGACTAAGTTTGAGAAATCTGGAAAATATTGCAAAATATGTCTTTTTCGTGATTTTGAGATGAATAAAAATGTGATCTATCCTTGTCTGAATTCTATGAAATTTGGCGTGCTTAATATCCATATACTGAGGAATGTTGTGTTAAAATTTCAGATCAATTGGAGTTCGGGAAGTCACCCAAAAGTTGGCTGCAAAACGGCAGTCCGAGCATTTCAATCCAGGGACTTCCAGGATTTTCCTGGGACTTTGATCCAACTTCGAATAATCATTCCCGTCGACTCACAAGGAATTTGATCGAACTGTTTTATGGAGATATGGCCATATGTGTCTGGTTTATCTGAGACTTGGAATCGCATCAATCGGAGCTCCACGGATGGAGATATGCCGGAATTACTGCAACAAGGTCAAATCTGCCGATTCCAGGAACCTACTGCCCCCTTTTTGTGTTTTCTGTTTTTGATGGACCAAATGGTGTACAAATGCATATGTGAAGATGGTCCAAGCTTTATGAAGGGAAGAGGACGACACTAGGCCATGGCATTGAAGAAAAACTTGAAGAAAGACGTTCTCCTAGTCACACTAGGAGAAGCTGCCGAATAGAGGCAGATTGTATGCCTTTGTGTGCTGCCGGCAATTGGGGTATTTTTCGATGGACCAAGACATGTCAAATGAAGTCCAAGACCATATAGGAAGTCCATGAAGATGTGAAGCCCAAGCCTTGAAGAAAAATTCAGAAAAAGAAAACCTAATTGGACTAAGAAAGGAAGGTTGCAAAACCTTATTGCACTAGGTTTTCTGAACACCTCTTTGCTTAAGGGACTGCCGGCAGCCTCTCTCCCTATCCTCTATATATACCCTCACTTTTTCATTCTGAAAATAATCTCATCTCAAGCATAATACACTAGCCTAATGCTCTACCAAGTTCTTTCAAACACCAACACATAAACACCTAGCCGAACCATCACCACCACCACCATATAGCCGAACCCTTCCACCTTTGTTTCTGCCGATTTCTGTTCTTGCCGAACACCAAGGAGCAGCAGCCGAGCCACCTTGTCACCTTTGAGGAATCTTCAAGGTTTTTAAAGTGTGATCCATTCCCCTATGGCTTTTGTATTTATTTATGTTTGGTTGTTTTGTACGAATTTGTTTCGATTCTTGGTTTTTCTTGAAACTTTGTATGAACCGAATATTGTATGTTATGCATGGTTTTTCTGAAATTTAACTTATGGATTTTGTATGTTGGATAATTAGGGCAGTGGTATTAGAAGCATGTTTAGGATTTAATTTGGTTAGTAATCTAAGAGTGCGCCTTATAAACCGAAGCATTAGTATTGGCTGGAAGCATGTAAATCTAGATGTTAGGTTTCATTTAACCGAGTAACACGGATAAGTCATACGTTGGAGTAGTTTGTTTTGTGTTGCTCACATAGGGTAAAAACCTTAGATTACTTGCATGTTAAATAAGATGATTGACAACCTTGCTTGTTTACATGTCTTCAATTTAGACTCACATGCTTAAATGTTAAAACGCGTAAAACCGGATTAGCATCACCTTAGAAGTCATACGTTGGAGTAGTTTCTAAGAAATTAAGAAGTCTAACAATTGGAAAACCGTTGGAGGCTCTAGTTGTGTCGAAACTAATTTAGGTCTTGAACATGCTAAATACTTGATCCTTACCTTCTTGCATGCAAATCTATATGTTAAAGAGTCTTTTGTGTGAACTGTTTTGTGTGAGAGATGATGATCACTTGTATACAATAGCTTAGGTTTATTTTTCTGTTTTTATTTTCGTGTCTAGTATTAGAGAGCAGCCCTAGGGCTGCCGAACCATTTTTACCCCAATATGTGACGTTTTTGTATAGATGTAAATATGTTCTGTGTCTAACAATTTCATATCTCAGGTACCCTTAATCCCCGGCCTAGAACGATCCCTACTTGCTTATACTACTAACGATCTTTTGTAGGGTTTATTATTGCGTGCGAGCTTAGGCTCCCATCAGGGCCCGGGGACCGGGGCCGCCTGCCTGCCGAAGAGGTCACCAGAGCTGCCCTTTGGTGTGCAAACAGAAGGGAACCAGTCCCACATCGAAGGGTAAGGCCAGACTTCACTCCCAGCCACCTATATAAAGGCCTCAACTACCCTCATTAATAGGTAACTGATCCTTCCTACCGCTTATATACGTGCTTAAGTTATATCTATTCCAACTATACTAACTTAGGCATCGGAGAGGAGAAGACCAGCCCGCCCGGTATTCCCCTTAGTAAGCAGGTTTACGGGAGATCACGCTTGGATTCATCTGTCTCTACCAGGCCTACAGGTTTGTCAGCCGGTTCGCCCTTAGAGCCAAGATGGCCCAAACATCAACGATCCTTTTCGATTGCATGCAGACTGACCACGAACCGCTACGCGCTTTCGTTAACCAGTGGCATATCGCCACGGCCGGGGTCAGAAACTTGGATAAAAGGATAGCGGGGATGGCATTCAAGCAGGGGTTAAAACCTGGGGAACTCTCGTACAACTTGCGAGTAAAGGAGCCGCTGGGGTACGATGAGTTGATGGCCGTGGCTGTCAGGCACGCCCAGGCGGAGCACGAGACGTATGGGGATAAGATGCCCAAGCGGAGTCCGGATGACCCGCTACCGCCGTCTCCCCGTGAAAGCAAGACTGGGCGGCAAGATCGCAACCATACACCTGCGACTAGCAAGAAAGCCGAAGTACGGGAGGATTGGCGACCCCGACGGAGCAGTGACAACAGTTCACGGTCAGGTAGAAGACCACCACCGGCACGGCCCCTGGCAGCTGCGCCAGCGGGGCGACCACCGCGGGCTCTAGCCATTATGCCGGCAGAAAAACCCGAAGATCCAGCCCTTCGGAGTAGCAACCAAAGACCCCAGAGGACGGTGGTGGACGGCCGAGTCCGTCCGGATGACCCGCAAAAGGACCGGCAGGCAGCTCGGCAAGTAGGGACCATAAGCACCCGAGCCCCCGGGGGGATAGAGGTGCACGGGAGCATAAACATGATACATGGTGGGGACCATATAGATCGACTCACCCGGAGTTCAAAGAAGCGGTGCTTAAGAGCGATCCGAGGAAAGGAGGTATATGCCTTTGGAGGAGGAAGCGGCCAGGCCGCTAAAACCGGATGGAACTCGGTTACTTTCTACGAGGAAGAAGAGCCGGAGGATCTGATTCAACCGCACAACGACCCCTTCCTCATTACGGTCCAAATAGACCACTGGATAACTAGCCGTATGCTGATCGATACCGGAGCTTCTTTCAACGTGATGTTCCGAGACGCATACAAAGGGCTGCAGAGAGGAAAGAATAAGTTATCCCAGGATAACGAGCCGCTGATAAGCTTCTCCGGTGAGGTGGTCCAGCCTTTGGGATCGGATTACCTACCGCTAATCTTCGGCGAGGGAGACAGGATGAAGAAGGAGTACCTGGAGTTCATCGTCGTGGACTGCCGGTCATCGTACAATGGCATAATCGGTCGGCCAGGGTTATGGAAGCTGAAAACATTTATAGCCGGCTATATGCTGATGCTGAAGATGCCTTCACCGGTCGGTGTCATTACCATACGTGGGGACCAGAGAATCGCTCGCAGGTATTATGCGGAGGCCCTGACCCACGGGAGAAAGCGGACCGAGGTCTTCACGTCCACTCAACAAGCGTCGGTGCCGGGTCTGAGTATTGAGCCCCGTGATGACACCGATTCTGACGACGAGAAGCTAAAGCGACCTTCTGCCGTGGAAGAAACCGAAACAGTCTCCATTTCAGAGGACCACCTGGAGCGAAAAGTGGTGATAGGGACGAAGCTCGCTCCGGCTGTCAAGAAAGAGCTCATCACCTTCCTCCGAGACAACAGTTCGGTCTTCACATGGTCCTACGAGGACATGCCAGGCATATCCCCGGAGATAGCCGTCCACAGGCTAAATTCGTTGCCTAACGTTCTCCCGGTGAGGCAAAAAAGGAGGTCCTTCAGCCCGGTAAAGTATGAAGCGATCAGAGAAGAAGTACAGAAGCTAAGGGGCATAGGTTTCATCCGGGAAGTCCAGTACCCCCGGTGGCTTACTAATGTGGTTATGGTACCAAAGAAGGGAACCGACCGGTGGCGCATGTGCGTGGATTTCACCAATCTAAACCGGGCGTGCCCAAAAGACAGCTTCCCGCTTCTCCGGATAGATCAGCTTATAGATTCCACGTCCGGCTTTAAGCTGTTCAGCTTCATGGACGCTGATAGGAGCACAATGTGCGACGATATTACATGTTTATACCCTCGTTTATGCTTTGTTTAACCCTTATTTGTTTAAGATTGAGTCATAATATAGTTTAGTGTTAATTTGGTAGAGTTTTGGTGAAAAATGGTTAAGAATCCGAAAAATGACTAAGTTTGAGAAATCTGGAAAATATTGCAAAATATGTCTTTTTCGTGATTTTGAGATGAATAAAAATGTGATCTATCCTTGTCCGAATTCTATGAAATTTGGCGTGCTTAATATCCATATACTGAGAAATGTTGTGTTAAAATTTCAGATCAATTGGAGTTCGGGAAGTCACCCAAAAGTTGGCTGCAAAACGGCAGTCCGAGCATTTCAATCCAGGGACTTCCAGGATTTTCCTGGGACTTTGATCCAACTTCGAATAATCATTCCCGTCGACTCACAAGGAATTTGATCGAACTGTTTTATGGAGAGATGGCCATATGTGTCTGGTTTATCTGAGACTTGGAATCGCATCAATCGGAGCTCCACGGATGGAGATATGCCGGAATTACTGCAACAAGGTCAAATCTGCCGATTCCAGGAACCTACTGCCCCCTTTTTGTGTTTTCTGTTTTTGATGGACCAAATGGTGTACAAATGCATATGTGAAGATGGTCCAAGCTTTATGAAGGGAAGAGAACGACACTAGGCCATGGCATTGAAGAAAAACTTGAAGAAAGACGTTCTCCTAGTCACACTAGGAGAAGCTGCCGAATAGAGGCAGATTGTATGCCTTTGTGTGCTGCCGGCAATTGGGGTATTTTTCGATGGACCAAGACATGTCAAATGAAGTCCAAGACCATATAGGAAGTCCATGAAGATGTGAAGCCCAAGCCTTGAAGAAAAATTCAGAAAAAGAAAACCTAATTGGACTAAGAAAGGAAGGTTGCAAAACCTTATTGCACTAGGTTTTCTGAACTCCTCTTTGCTTAAGGGACTGCCGGCAGCCTCTCTCCCTATCCTCTATATATACCCTCACTTTTTCATTCTGAAAATAATCTCATCTCAAACATAATACACTAGCCTAAAGCTCTACCAAGTTCTTTCAAACACCAACACATAAATACCTAGCCGAACCATCACCACCACCACCATATAGCCGAACCCTTCCACCTTTGTTTCTGCCGATTTCTGTTCTTGCCGAACACCAAGGAGCAGCAGCCGAGCCACCTTGTCACCTTTGAGGAATCTTCAAGGTTTTTAAAGTGTGATCCATTCCCCTATGGCTTTTGTATTTATTTATGTTTGGTTGTTTTGTACGAATTTGTTTCGATTCTTGGTTTTTCTTGAAACTTTGTATGAACCGAATATTGTATGTTATGCATGGTTTTTCTGAAATTTAACTTATGGATTTTGTATGTTGGATAATTAGGGCAGTGGTATTAGAAGCATGTTTAGGATTTAATTTGGTTAGTAATCTAAGAGTGCGCCTTATAAACCGAAGCATTAGTATTGGCTGGAAGCATGTAAATCTAGATGTTAGGTTTCATTTAACCGAGTAACACGGATAAGTCATACGTTGGAGTAGTTTGTTTTGTGTTGCTCACATAGGGTAAAAACCTTAGATTACTTGCATGTTAAATAAGATGATTGACAACCTTGCTTGTTTACATGTCTTCGATTTAGACTCACATGCTTAAATGTTAAAACGCGTAAAACCGGATTAGCATCACCTTAGAAGTCATACGTTGGAGTAGTTTCTAAGAAATTAAGAAGTCTAACAATTGGAAAACCGTTGGAGGCTCTAGTTGTGTCGAAACTAATTTAGGTCTTGAACGTGCTAAATACTTGATCCTTACCTTCTTGCATGCAAATCTATATGTTAAAGAGTCTTTTGTGTGAACTGTTTTGTGTGAGAGATGATGATCACTTGTATATAATAGCTTAGGTTTATTTTTCTGTTTTTATTTTCGTGTCTAGTATTAGAGAGCAGCCCTAGGGCTGCCGAACCATTTTTACCCCAATATGTGACGTTTTTGTATAGATGTAAATATGTTCTGTGTCTAACAATTTCATATCTCAGGTACCCTTAATCCCCGGCCTAGAACGATCCCTACTTGCTTATACTACTAACGATCTTTTGTAGGGTTTATTATTGCGTGCGAGCTTAGGCTCCCATCAATTTTTGGCGCCGTTGCCGGGGATTATAAAAGCTTGTTTTATGTTATTGTTGTGTATATATGTTGCTGGAAATTTTTGTTGTGAAGTTGTAAAGTTGTAAATTTTAAGTTTATTTTGGGATTTTGTAAAGTAGAAATATGCTTCGGCATGTAGAGTTTAAATTTTGGAAGTTGCATGATGTATAATGATGTATGTTGGTAATCACTTAGTTTAATTTCTAGGAAGTTGATATGTTGTGTATGTTTGAGTTTATTGTAGTCTCTAAAGTGTAACATGTAGGTGAAGCCTCTTTTGTTGATCATAACCAGAACCCTTCATTTGAATGGTGCTATGTCGGAGGCCGTTTCTATGTAGATTGGGAAACGCGGGATACTTCCCCCCCACGCATATAAGCGTTTCTTCGGTAATAGTATTACTTCTATGAGGTTGAGGGCGGTTTTAATCAACACTTGAGACCGCTAGGGATCCGTGTTTGTTTTACAAAGTATGGGGAAGTTATTATCATAGATATGGTTCTCAGGTTTGTTTAACTGGATCTCAAGGCCCATAGACTGATGTTCATTCTCGGTGAGTGAGTCGATAGGGGGTTCGCCCTCCGTGGTGTCCAACAACGAGTCCTGCCTGGTTCCTGTAGGGGGTTCGCCCTCCGTGATTGTAATGACCTTTGAAACGTAAAATCCGCACGACCTAGTCGACAGCTTGTGCCGAAGCATCACCTCACTTTAGACGCTAGAACATAACTTGACATATGTGGCCTATTTTCTTTAAAGATAAAACATGATTGTGTGGTTCAAACTCTTGAGGTATATCGGATTAAGCATGATACTACCGGGGGCTGTATCAGTCCATTGCACCGTTATCTCCTCTGCTCCACGTACTTCGAGAGTTAGAACAAATTTAAAAGGAATTAGACTTAGCGATTACATGATCATGAACGTTCCAACTTTTGATCTCTTATTGCCGAACCATGTTTGTCCTTTGCCGAAATTTTGTATCTTGCCGAATGTATCTATGTGTTATGGTTTGAAATTTGTTGTGTAATCGCCAATGCCGTGGCTTGTAATGATATATATTCTTGCTTTCTATTTCTTTACGATGTTCTAACTTGTTTAAATGTTGCAAATTTCAGAAATAGTGCATGTCCGAATCTAGTATTTGGACAAGAGATCTTCAAGGCCGTTTGCAACGTTTAGACCAAGAACTCGCTATTGCTCGTTTTGTGTCATTACCGCCATCGTCACCAACCAGTTCATCAGTGTCATCATCCTTGCTATCATCACCTATTGTGCCGTCCATTTCATCATCAGTACCGAGCTCACCTTCTTTTGTGTCATCGTCGTGTGACCTTCAGAATCCAGAATTTGAAGCCTTTGCCGAATTAGAAGAAGAAGAAGAGATCATGGCATCAATCAGATCACAGAATGGTCATGTTGCTGGAGCTGGAGTTGCTCCTTCTAATATTACTTATCCTCCCTTGGAAACTGACAAGACTGGAGAGATTGAATTGAGGAGTGGATTCCTCCATAAGCTGAAGTCATTTTATGGAATGCCGAGTGAGGACCCTAATAAGCATCTGCAGTGGTTTAACTTCACCACGGAGTCTATGTGCCCAAGAGGAACCGATTTGCAACACTTCAAAATGAAGGCATTTCCGTTTTCTCTAGAAGATCAAGCAAAGGAGTGGTTGTTTGAGGTGCCTAGTGGTCGCATTGTTTCGTGGAGTACTATGATGGATGAGTTTTTGCTCAAGTACTTTCCTGCTTCACGTATCACTGATCTGAGGAAGCAAATTACAAGTGTGAAGCAAGCCGGAGTTGAGACTTTCTTCGACTACTACAAGAGGTTCAAGTCCCTAGTTTCTTTGTGTCCATCGCATGGCATTAGCGATGGACTCTTGCTACAATATTTCTATGAGGGATTGCGCGTCATGGAGAGAGAGTTTCTTGACTCGGCCGCGGGAGGTAGTTTTTTGGAGTTGAATGCCGGAGCGGCAAGAAGTTTGTTGGAAGTTCGTGCATTGAACAACCAACAATTTGGCATGGCACGAGGCAATGTGCAAAGGAATGAAAAAGTGCATGAGACGTCTTCGAGCTCAAAGTTAGAAGATAAAGTGGACAAGCTCACCGACTTGGTGAGTAATTTGATGAAGAAGCGTGCTAGTGTTTGTGGAATTTGCACCGAGGGCCATGAGACCGAACAATGCCCTCAATTTGGAGTTAATGAGGGAGTTGAGGAGTGCAATGCAATTGGTTTTCAAGGAGGCCAAAGATTTGGCAATTTCAATCCAAGGTTCAATGATCATCCAAACTTTCGATGGGCGAACAATGACAATGTGCTTAGGGCACCTATGCAACCAAGAGAGGGCGGAGCGCCATTTGTACCGAGGCCACCATTTGTGCCTCGGCAGCCATACATGCCGAACCAAGGACACTTTGCTGCATTGCCGAACCAACCACAAGGAGGGCCGAGCCAAGTCCAAGGCCAAGCTTCGCCAAGCAATCCGAACTACGATGCTTTGATTCAATCTTTGTCAAGTGCTACTCAAGCATTACTCGCGGGACAACAAAATCATCAAAAGGACATTGGTGAGCTCAAGACTCAAATGGGGCAAGTTGTGGATTTTATGGGAAGATTTAATGAGCAAGGGAAGTTGCCGAGCAATACTATTCCAAATCCGAGGAACGAGCAAGCCAAAGTGATTCAAACTCGAAGCGGAAGAGAGTTGGTTCCTCCAACAAGTCCAAAGAAGAAGCGAGTGACTTTCAAAGGTATTAATGAGGATGAGAGGGCTGCCGGACCTGTCATAGCCGGCAGCCATTTGCTTGAGGCCGAGAGGAATGATGCCGGCCATGAGGCTGCCGCCCATGATGATGCCGAGATAGATAGGGCAGCCGGCAGGGATAATGCAACCGAGAGAAAATCTGCCGAGCATGATGTGGCCGGCAATAATGTTAAGGGAGGAGTGCTATCGTCTAGTGCCCCATTCCCTTCACGTTATGCTAGAACAAAGAAGGACAAGTCCGATGAAGAGGTGTTGGAGATTTTCCGGAAAGTGCAAGTCAACATCCCTTTGTTGGAATGCATTAAGCAAGTGCCGAAGTATGCTAAGTTTTTGAAGGAGCTTTGTACGGCAAGAAGGCATACTAGAGAGACTCGTGTGGTAACTATGAGCGAGACGGTGTCGGCCGTTATTCAAAGGAAGTTGCCACCAAAGATGAAGGATCCGGGGAGCTTCAATGTGCCTTGTGTTATAGGCAATACACGGTTTGATGATGTTATGTTGGATTTGGGAGCATCGATCAATGTCATGCCACTCAATGTGTATCAAACGTTGAGTATAGGGCCTCTCAAGAAGGATAATGTCATCATTCAACTTGCGGATCGCTCAAGCAAATATCCGGAGGGCTATGTAGAGGATGTGTTGGTGCAAGTCAACCAATTGATTTTTCCCGCCGATTTCTATGTGGTTGAGATGGAGGATTCGCCGGTCAACAACACTCAATTGCTTCTAGGGCGACCATTCATGAGGACCGCGCGCACAAAGATAGATGTGGCCGAGGGCAACCTAACTATGGAATTTGATGGTGAAGTGATAAAGTTCAATGTTTTTGATGCCATGAGATTCCCCAATGTTGATTTGAAGGAGGGTTGTGCCATTGATGTTTTGGAGGAGGTCGAGCAAGTTATGTCGACCTCGCTTGACGCATAGCAATTAGCGATTGAGCAAGGGGTCGGATTTGACAAGAGGGGAGAACGAATCGTGCATAAGAATGAGGAAGAAGGGCCGGCCAAGCCAAGAAGTGCCGAGCAAGGTATCATTGCCGAGCCATTTATGATAGAGCCGAGTTTGATGAAGGTTTGTGCCGAGCTAGAGGCTCGGCCCTATGCCCCACCCTATAATTCGTTCTTGTCAATTCCAAGTGCCACAACAAAATTTCGACCAAGTGTGGAAGAGGCCCCAAAGTTAGAACTTAAAGAACTCCCTAGTCACTTAAAGTATGTTTATCTTGGAGAAGAAGATACACTACCGGTTATTGTGTCTTCAATGCTTAGTAAGAAGCAAGAGGAGGATTTGATACGTGTGCTTAAAAAGTACAAGACCGCCATAGGTTGGACCTTAGCGGATATCAAGGGAATAAGCCCTACTACTTGTGTTCATCGTATTTTGTTGGAAGAAGGAGCTAAGCCGACAAAGGAAGCTCAACGTCGACTTCACCCTCCCATGATGAAAGTTGTGAAAGAAGAGATTATCAAGTTGCTTGATTGTGGGGTGATCTACCCAATTTCGGATAGTAAGTGGATATCTCCCGTGCAAGTAGTGCCAAAGAAGAGTGGTGTAACGGTTGTCAAGAATGAGAAGAATGAGCTTGTGCCACAAAGACTTGTAACCGGTCATCGTATGTGCATCGATTATAGGAAGCTCAACGCTACAACGAGGAAGGATCACATGCCTTTGCCGTTTATGGATCAAATGCTAGAGAGGTTGGCCGGTCATTCTTACTATTGCTTTCTTGATGGATATAGTGGCTACAATCAAATCATGATACACCCGGACGATCAAGAGAAGACCACTTTTACTTGTCCATTTGGCACGTTTGCTTATCGGCGGATGCCATTCGGACTTTGCAACGCACCCGGCACTTTTCAAAGATGTATGTATGCTATCTTCTCGGATTTTATTGAAGACATTATCGAAGTATTTATGGATGATTTTAGTGTGTATGGAGGCACCTTCGATGCATGTTTGGGGAACTTGGAGAAGATACTTAAGAGGTGTGTAGAGACAAATCTTGTGCTCAATTGGGAGAAGTGTCACTTAATGGTCACGCAAGGCATTGTTCTAGGGCACATAATTTCGGCAAGAGGCTTAGAGGTTGACAAAGCCAAGGTGGAGCTAATTCAAGCATTGCCGAGCCCTAGGTGTGTGAAAGATGTGAGAAGTTTTCTTGGCCATGCGGGGTTTTATCGTCGATTTATCAAAGACTTCTCTTCAATTGCCAAGCCATTGAGCAACTTGTTACAAAAGGAGGTGACGTTTGAGTGGACAAAGGCATGTGAGGAGGCATTTTGCCGTTTGAAGATGCTACTATGCACGGCACCTATACTTGTTTCCCCTAATTGGGACGAGCCGTTTGAGTTGATGTGTGATGCTAGTGATTATGCACTTGGAGCGGTACTTGGACAACGAATTGAGAAGAAGCCATGCGCCATTTACTATGCTTCAAGGACTCTCAACGATGCACAACTCAACTACACAACAACGGAGAAGGAACTCTTAGCGGTAATCTTTGCTTTGGAAAAATTTCGATCATATCTTTTGAATTCCAAGGTTATCGTTTATAGTGATCATGCCGCTTTAAGATATCTTATGACGAAGAAGGATGCTAAGCCGAGGCTTATTCGATGGATTATTTTGCTTCAAGAGTTCGATATTGAGATTAAAGACAAGAAAGGAGTAGAGAATGTTGTGGCCGATCATTTGAGTAGACTTGTGCAAGAGGAGGATCGGCTGCCCCTATGTGAAACCTTTCCGGATGAGCAACTTTTTCGACTTGAAGTACATGAGCCTTGGTATGCCGACATTGCCAATTTTCTAGCCACAAACCGATTTCCTAAAGAATTGCCGAGCCACCATCAAAGAAGAATAAGGAAGCAAGCTCGACACTTCTTGTGGGATGATCCGTACTTATGGAAGCAATGTGGTGATCAAGTTATTCGAAGATGTGTGCCGGAGAATGAGCATCGCTCCATCCTTGCTTTTTGTCATAGTGAAGCTTGTGGTGGGCATTTTGGACCTAAGAAGACGGCTTTGAAGGGAAGATTAGTGGGCGTGATCAAATGCCGCTCACGCCTATCCTTGTGGTTGAAATTTTTGATGTTTGGGGAATTGACTTCATGGGACCGTTTCCATCAAGTAAGGGTTTTCTCTACATATTGCTTGCGGTGGATTATGTGTCAAAGTGGATCGAAGCCAAGGCTACACGCACCAACGATGCCAAGGTAGTAGCCAAGTTTCTCAAGACCAACATCTTCTCACGATTTGGAGTTCCAAGGGTCTTGATTAGTGATGGAGGATCCCATTTTTGTAACCGCACCATTGAAGCCTTATTGAAGAAGTATGGAGTCACACATAAGGTTTCTACACCTTATCATCCCCAAACAAGTGGAATGGCCGAGGTAAGTAATCGAGAGATCAAGAATATTTTGGAGAAATCGGTTGGACCTTCAAGGAAGGATTGGAGTGATCGTCTCGATGATGCTTTATGGGCTTATAGGACTGCGTACAAGACACCAATAGGTATGTCTCCTTTTCGGTTGATTTATGACAAAGCATGTCACTTACCGGTGGAATTAGAACACAAAGCATGGTGGGCCGTTACAAAGTTTAACATGGACATCAATGAGGCCGGCATTCATAGGAAGCTTCAACTCAATGAACTTGAAGAAATTCGCAATGAAGCTTATGATGCAGCTTGGATCTATAAGGAAAAGACAAGAGCGTACCATAACAAGATAATTCGGGGGAAGAAGTTTGAAGTTGGGCAAAAAGTTCTCTTGTTTAATACACGGCTTCAACTCTTTCCGGGAAAGTTGCGCTCTCGTTGGATTGGCCCCTTTGTCATCACTTGTGTGTTCCCTCATGGAGCCGTAGAAGTTCGAGATTTGCAAACCCACAAGACTTTCAAAGTTAACGGCCATCGCCTCAAGCATTATCATGCACCTTTTGATGCATTGGAGGACACAATCATTCTTGGAGACGCACCACAAGCCGAGTTGCCTTCACAATCTCATGATGCAGCCATGTCACCACCACACCAAGTGGCTGCCGGACCTACAATTGCCGGCAGCATCACCATGAGGACAGACACGGACACACAAGACGCACCAACGCACCTCCTGCCGGACACGCACCAACCTGCCGCGCTGCTGCCGCTGTTTTCAGTCGCACCACCACCTACTGCCGGACCTGCCATTGCCGGCAGGGTTAACACAAGGCCACAAGAGGCCGGACACAAGCTGGATACGCCGGATACGCCGGCAGAAGAGCCCGATACGCCACCTGATCCGGATACGCAGAATGCAGCCGGATCGGATACAAAGTGCAATGATCTTCTTCTTGAACTTCTTCTTGCCGATTTTGAATGCTTTGGAGCACGATGAACACATGCAAAACACGGTGAAAAGTCTAGGCTATGGACTATAAACACAAAGCTCTACTTGGGAGGCAACCCATGTCGATCAAAGAAAAGTGAAGGAGCCATCACCGAGAGTTTGCAATTTCTTAACCCTTCTTTTTGTCTTTGATTTGTGATGATATGTTGGAATATGTTAGTCGATTGCATGCTTAGGAAATTCGTTGATATTGTTTTGTGCTTACATTGAGGGCAATGTAATTTTCTAAGTGTGGGGTGGGATAACGTATTCCGTTTTCGTTTTTGAATTTTTGTGTGCTTAGTTTAGAAAAGAAAAATTCAGAAAATTGTTCCACAAAAATAGAGTGTTTAAATTTGTTTGTTTCGAGTCTTAGGATGCCCCTAATATGTCAATGATGTTTTTCTCCTCTTTGCATACATAGATGATAGTTGTGCATACTATTAAAATTGTGAGTTTCATGGATTATGTACATTGGTAGGAGCATGTAGGACTTGTTAATTACGAGGCATGCATGTTTTAGCTAATTTATTTCGATTATAACCTATGTGAGCTTTTGAGCCAATTTGCTTTCTTCTTGAGCGATAAAAAGATAAAATTCGATAGATTTGTAGGAAGCATGAAACCTCATAATTCTTTGATTATTCGATGACTATGTGCCATAGCTTTTAATGAACTCTAGTATGCTAGAACTTACTCTTGTTGATTTTCGAAACGTGTATATCATAAGATACCTTGATTTTGAATGTGATTGAATAAAGATCATTTAGGTTTACCACCATTGCCAAATAAAGCATGTGCCTATTTGTGCCCGTCGTGGGACACCTTAGTAAACCCCATTTGAGCCTACGTTGAGCCTTTTCTTTCATCACCCTTAAACACTTTCCATGAACTTAGTATAGTGATGCATTTACTGTGTGTTCCGGCAAAACTTGAATTTTTGAAGGCGTTTTCGCGTGTGTGATGAAGAAGAACAAGTGTGGGGTAGACTTAGCCATAAAATTATATGAAAAATGTATGTACCTAGAAGAAAAAGAAAAAAAATTTGGCTCGGATTAAAAAAGAAAATAAAAGAAGCCGAGAGAAAAAGAAGAAAAAGAAGGGTACGGCATAGGCAATGGAAAAGAAAAATTTTGTGCAAGGCTATTGTCTAGATTATTGTTGTAATGTTGTATGGGAAGAAAAGAATGAAGTATGGGTCCAACAAGATGAGATTTGACCCTTTCGGCGAGAAGACATAAGGAGATTCGAGCTTTGCTAAAGCGCATGGTGACGTTTTGAGCCTCGTTATCCAAATATCGAATACCTCTTAGCCTAGCCCCATTACAACCCTTTTATTGATCTTTTTCATGATTCTTAAGATGGTTAAATTTGATTGTGGAGATTATCTCAAGAGTAAGCATATGGTTTTGGTTCATTGGTGCATATAGTTATCATATGAGGTTTTTCCATCAAAATTCACAAAGTGCTTTCGTTTCTTTGATATATGCAAGTCACTCTTTGTAATTCATTATCTTTCGCTTGCATATACTTATGAGTGAATTACCATGCTTCGAGAGAAAAGAAGAGAGTATGCCTAGTGAGGAGGATTGGATTAGCTTTGACATGTTTACATGCTTACCTTTTGCTCTTATATGTTCATATTGATGTCGCATGTTCATGAAACTTGGAATTTTCGTGCTTAGCATTCTCATGCATTAACTTGAAAGCTATGTGTACATACGAGCCTGAGACAAATTGTTAGGGGCACTAGTTTGTTTAGAGTCTTAGTTTTATTTAGTTTGCTAAGGGACTAGCAAATGATAAGTGTGGGGTAGTTGATAGGAGCACAATGTGCGACGATATTACATGTTTATACCCTCGTTTATGCTTTGTTTAACCCTTATTTGTTTAAGATTGAGTCATAATATAGTTTAGTGTTAATTTGGTAGAGTTTTGGTGAAAAATGGTTAAGAATCCGAAAAATGACTAAGTTTGAGAAATCTGGAAAATATTGCAAAATATGTCTTTTTCGTGATTTTGAGATGAATACAAATGTGATCTATCCTTGTCCGAATTCTATGAAATTTGGCGTGCTTAATATCCATATACTGAGGAATGTTGTGTTAAAATTTCAGATCAATTGGAGTTCGGGAAGTCACCCAAAAGTTGGCTGCAAAACGGCAGTCCGAGCATTTCAATCCAGGGACTTCCAGGATTTTCCTGGGACTTTGATCCAACTTCGAATAATCATTCCCGTCGACTCACAAGGAATTTGATCGAACTGTTTTATGGAGAGATGGCCATATGTGTCTGGTTTATCTGAGACTTGGAATCGCATCAATCGGAGCTCCACGGATGGAGATATGCCGGAATTACTGCAACAAGGTCAAATCTGCCGATTCCAAGAACCTACTGCCCCCTTTTTGTGTTTTCTGTTTTTGATGGACCAAATGGTGTACAAATGCATATGTGAAGATGGTCCAAGCTTTATGAAGGGAAGAGGACGACACTAGGCCATGGCATTGAAGAAAAACTTGAAGAAAGACGTTCTCCTAGTCACACTAGGAGAAGCTGCCGAATAGAGGCAGATTGTATGCCTTTGTGTGCTGCCGGCAATTGGGGTATTTTTCGATGGACCAAGACATGTCAAATGAAGTCCAAGACCATATAGGAAGTCCATGAAGATGTGAAGCCCAAGCCTTGAAGAAAAATTCAGAAAAAGAAAACCTAATTGGACTAAGAAAGGAAGGTTGCAAAACCTTATTGCACTAGGTTTTCTGAACTCCTCTTTGCTTAAGGGACTGCCGGCAGCCTCTCTCCCTATCCTCTATATATACCCTCACTTTTTCATTCTGAAAATCATCTCATCTCAAGCATAATACACTAGCCTAAAGCTCTACCAAGTTCTTTCAAACACCAACACATAAATACCTAGCCGAACCATCACCACCACCACCATATAGCCGAACCCTTCCACCTTTGTTTCTGCCGATTTCTGTTCTTGCCGAACACCAAGGAGCAGCAGCCGAGCCACCTTGTCACCTTTGAGGAATCTTCAAGGTTTTTAAAGTGTGATCCATTCCCCTATGGCTTTTGTATTTATTTATGTTTGGTTGTTTTGTACGAATTTGTTTCGATTCTTGGTTTTTCTTGAAACTTTGTATGAACCGAATATTGTATGTTATGCATGGTTTTTCTGAAATTTAACTTATGGATTTTGTATGTTGGATAATTAGGGCAGTGGTATTAGAAGCATGTTTAGGATTTAATTTGGTTAGTAATCTAAGAGTGCGCCTTATAAACCGAAGCATTAGTATTGGCTGGAAGCATGTAAATCTAGATGTTAGGTTTCATTTAACCGAGTAACACGGATAAGTCATACGTTGGAGTAGTTTGTTTTGTGTTGCTCACATAGGGTAAAAACCTTAGATTACTTGCATGTTAAATAAGATGATTGACAACCTTGCTTGTTTACATGTCTTCGATTTAGACTCACATGCTTAAATGTTAAAACGCGTAAAACCGGATTAGCATCACCTTAGAAGTCATACGTTGGAGTAGTTTCTAAGAAATTAAGAAGTCTAACAATTGGAAAACCGTTGGAGGCTCTAGTTGTGTCGAAACTAATTTAGGTCTTGAACATGCTAAATACTTGATCCTTACCTTCTTGCATGCAAATCTATATGTTAAAGAGTCTTTTGTGTGAACTGTTTTGTGTGAGAGATGATGATCACTTGTATATAATAGCTTAGGTTTATTTTTCTGTTTTTATTTTCGTGTCTAGTATTAGAGAGCAGCCCTAGGGCTGCCGAACCATTTTTACCCCAATATGTGACGTTTTTGTATAGATGTAAATATGTTCTGTGTCTAACAATTTCATATCTCAGGTACCCTTAATCCCCGGCCTAGAACGATCCCTACTTGCTTATACTACTAACGATCTTTTGTAGGGTTTATTATTGCGTGCGAGCTTAGGCTCCCATCAGACGCCTACGCCGGGTACAATCAGATAAGGATGAACCCGGACGACGAAGAGCACACATCATTCACAACTGACCGAGGTACCTACTGTTATACGAGGATGACGTACGGTCTAAAGAATGCCGGAGCCACCTACCAGCGGATGGTGAATCGCATGCTGGAGCAAGAAATGGGTAAAACGGTGGAAGTATACGTAGATGACATGCTGGTCAAGAGCTTGACTGCAGGGGCCCACGTCCGGGATTTGGCGGTAGTCATCGGTAAGATGCTCATGTTTGGAATGCGCTTGAACCCGAAGAAGTGCATTTTTGGGATTTCAGAGGGCTTGTTCCTAGGCCACATCATCAGCCAGCGAGGGATAGAAGCTAACCCGCTGAAGGTCCAGGCAATCCTAGACATGGAAACACCAGGGGAAAGAAACCAGGTCCAAATGCTGACCGGCCGGCTGGCCGCCCTGGCCAGATTCATCTCCCGCCTGACCGATAAGTGCGCCCCACTCTTTAAACTGCTCAAAGCACAACAGTTCAAGAAAATCCACTGGGCGGCGGAGCATGAAGCGGCATTCCAGTCCATCAAGACGTATCTGTCCGCAGTACCTCTCCTATCCAAACCAGTGCCGGGCGAGATACTATACCTCTACATAGCTACATCCGAAGCGGCCATCTCCGCGGCTCTCGTCAGGAAGGAGGGCACGCTCGATCTCCCGGTATATTATGTAGGGAAGGGACTTACCGGAGCCGAGGGCCGGTACCCCGACATTGAGAGGTTGGCTCTGGCCCTGATCGTTAGTGCCAGAAGTCTCAGGCACTATTTCCAGGCTCATTCCGTCACCCTATATACCAATCACCCTTTGCGGCAGATCCTGCAAAAACCGGACACCAGCGGCAGGCTCGTACGGTGGGCAGTTGAATTGGGAGAGTTCGACATCACTTATGCTCCGCGAACGGCTATCAAGGGACAGGCAGCTGCGGATTTCATATGTGAACTCACCCCAATGGTGGCAGAAGCGCACCCCGGCCGGTACGAGGGCAAGGAGGCAGTTCAGGCCATAAAGATCGAACCAGGCCTCCCCAACGGTTGGAAGCTTTACGTAGACGGCTACGTAACGAGTAAGCGGAGCGGAGCCGGCGTCATGCTAACCTCGCCCGATGGCTAATCGTACGAGTATGCCCTACGGTTCCTCTTCAACACTTCCAATAACGCCGCTGAATATAAGGCCCTCATAGCCGGTTTACAACTAGCCAAGGAGATGGGAATCCCATCCCTGGACATATACAGCGACTCGAGCCTAGTGGTGAACCAGATGAACGGGCTGTTCGAAGTCAAGGAACCCCAGCTAGCCTCCTACCAAGCTTTGGCCAAGGCCCTGATCGAGCCATTCCAGGGTGCCACGATCCAGCATATACCCCGAGAGGCAAATAGGATGCAGACGCCCTCGTAAGGTTGGCAACCGGAAACTACCCTCCGGAGTACCGAAGAGCTAAAATTGAAACCCTCCAGAAACCGAGTATAAGCAAGACCATTTCCGAGATATTTGCGGTAGAAGAGGCACCACCGAGCTGGATGGATCTGATAGTTAGATACTTGGCTAACAAAACCAGCCCCCAGGATGCGGTGGAGGCTAGGAGGCTACACCTCTGGTGCGCCAGGTACAGCCTTCTCAACGGCAAGTTGTACCGAAGAGGGCACAGCTTCCCCCAGCTGAAGTATGTCACTAAGGAGGCAGGAGAGGCCATCATGCGAGAAATCCACGAGGGAGTATGCGGTAATCACTCTGACGCCCGGTCCTTGTCTCACAAGTCGCTCCGGGCGGGGTATTTTTGGCCAGACATGGCAACAGCATCAAGAAGAATATCAGGTGGCTGCCACAAGTGCCACATGTACGCCCCTACACCCCATGCCCCGGCAATCGCGTTATCAATTCTGTTAGCGCCATGGCCGTTCGCACAATGGGGACTAGACATCATCGGCCCTTTCCCAATAGCTGTGGGACAATACAAATACGTCATTGTGGCCGTGGACTATCAGACTAAGTGGGTCGAGGCGGAACCCCTGGTAAAGATCACCGAGGAGCGGGTAAGAAAATTCTTGTGGAAGAACATCTACTGCAGGTTCGGGTGCCGCAGACTATAGTCACGGATAATGGGACACAGTTCAACAATGCTGATCTTATCCAATACACGGCCTCTGTGGGGACCCGGATGTTGTTTGCCTCAGTGGCACACCCGCAGACCAACGGCCAGGTGGAAGCGGTGAACAAGATTATCAAAACCCTCCTCAAGAAAAAGCTGGATGCCAAGAAGGGATGTTGGGCCGAGGAACTCCCCGCGGTTCTATGGGCCATCCGGAGGACAGCAGCCGAGGCAACAGGGGAGACCCCGTTCTGCATGGCATTTGGGAGCGAAGCGGTACTCCCTGTAGAGACCAATATGCCCAGCGGCAGGGTCGAGAATTACGACGCCGAAATAAACGTCGAGGGCATACGGCTCAACCTGGATCTCATAGAAGAGCGGCGCGACGGGTCGCTTGGTACTATGATAGAAGGGTCCGGGAAAGGAAATTACAAGTGGGGGACTGGGTCATGAAGAAAGTTCAGAAAAAACCGCTGGCCTTGGAGCCAACGTGGGAAGGGCCCTACCAAATCACCGCAGCTGCGGGCCCGGCAACATTCCACATCATAGACGCCGAAGGCATCTATTCCACCCGCCCGTGGAATATCCAGCACCTGCGGTTCTACCCTAAATGAAATCGGTCATAAAGGGACAATAATGTATTTGGCACCAACATTGCAATACACAGTTATTGCATTTAGAATAAACTACAGCTGGTTGCAAGGTATATACATCTGCCAGATATAGGGGTAAAGCAAAAAAAACCGCTAGTCAGCGCCGCCGGAGCCCCCAATCCCTGACCCGCCAGCTTTGAGAGAGAGCTCTTGCTCCGCCATCTCAGCCAGGGCTACATCAGCCTCCATCCGCTCAGCATCAAGCCACCCTTTCTCCCTCCACTCCAGATAGGCATCATTTATGCCCTTCGCACGGGCGTCCTCCAGCATCTCTTCAAGCTCCACCGACTCCCGGAAGTCGTCGACAGCTTTATCAGCCACTTCAGCAAGCCGGGATTCCGCGAGCTTCTCCCCTCCTTTGACGACTGCTGTCATTTGGGTTTGCAGCTCCAAAACGATCGCCTCCAACTCCGCATTCCTCGCTTCCCGAGCGGTTGTCTGCCGACCGGTTTCCTCTTTCTCTTGCGCGAGCTCAGTTTTCAGCCGACCGGTTTCCTCTTTCTCTTGCGCGAGCTCAGTTTTCAGCCGACCAACCTCCTCTCTCTCCTGTGCAAGCCTAGCTTCCGCCAAGGATAGCCGCACAGTAAGCCCACTTGCTTCTCCAAAACCGCAGCCTCCCCTCTAGGCTCGGCGGCGTAAAGGCTATGAACCAGTTGGCACAGGTACGCAAAAAGAACATTAGCTCGTACCACAAAGGGGAACGGAAGCGCAGAAAACACACTTACCCGAAGAGCTAATTCCACGGGCTTCGCCCTGCTCTCGCCCGGTTGCCCAGTTCCAGGGTCCTCCCGATCAAGTCCCAAGGTTTCAATAGTAGATGCCACGAACCTACCAAAACCACCACCACCGGAACTACGATCAGCTTCCGGCACCCGACTCCTTCGGCCGTCGGTCTCCACGACCGGAACTAATGCCGACCCCCCACCAGCCGAGCTTGACGCCCCGGCATCAAACGTCCTCGCCCTCTTCGCCGGGGCTTCACCGTGATCGCTTCTGCGGTACCCAGGCATCTCCGGTGCCTCTCTCTCCCGCGGGGCCCGTACCCCCATCGGCCGTGCAAGAGGTTCCGGACCCGGTAGGCCCACCGACCTTACTTCCCGGATAACGAGTGGGGCATTATCCTCACCGCCCGGCCGCCTGCCGTAGTGGGAGTCCGGAAACACGAGCGGTACAGGCCTGTTATGCACCGTGCACTCTAGGGTGACCGGATCTACAACGGTTTTCGAAGCCATCTCCCCCATCTCCATCAACCTCTAGGCCACAAGCTCTTCATCCGGTTCGACGGTCTCCTTGCTCCGAACAGCGAGCCGGGGGACATTATCTGCAAATCGATAAACCGAGCGGTTAGAATAAAAGCGACCCTGCAAAACAAGTGCAAGGTACCTTACCAGGCTTTCTCCCCATCTCGCATATCTCCAGCACATTCCATCAGATGAAATTGTAGGAGCTCCGGCCCAGAATGTCCCAGCAAACAAAAAGCCGGGCTAACCGTTGCCTCTCCAGGTCCACCAACCGGTACGACTGATCTCCGATCGATTGATAAGCCCCGGGCACCTAAAAGTTCCTTGAACTACGCTGCCACCTGCCCCCGGCCATCACAACCGACCTCCTCCATACATTCGAAACCGACGACGGCAGGTGAGTGATGGCAGGATCGAAGTCCCGAGCGGCAAAGTTAACACAACCGCAGGCCTGAGCTTTTTTGCAGTAGAGAACCTTGTACAGCGCCCGGAACTCATTTACCGTGGGCCAGTCCATATTGCTCAGGCTGAATAGGCACCCGAGGCCAAGCAACTGCCTCCACTGGTTGCTAGGCAGCTGAGCTGGGGAAAGATTTATACTGTTCAGCATATACTGGACAAACTTCGGCAGCGGCAGAGATAGTCCGTGTCGAAATTGTTCATCAAAAACGGCAACCCAACCCGGCTCCGGGTTGCAGGCCAGTTCCCCGGGATACAGGCCTCGAAGCTTAACGGAGGAATCAATGTCCCACTTCGCCCGAAAGTCCCTTATCTCTCTCTCAGACATGTTTCTGGTTGGCTCGTCACAGAAAATCACCCTGTCGCTATCCAGTAGCTCGTACCTCAAGGGCCCTCCCATCAATCCACGGCCGGAACCGACAGGATTCACCGATCTCCCAGATGCCATAACGGAAGTTAGCGCTGTAGCAAAATAGCAACACAGACAAACGGCAGGCAAAGGGCAAGGAGCAGCAAGGTATGGCAGGAGGAGAGTAGAGGGGATGATAAATAGGGCAAGCATAAAAGAGAGGCAACCCCAGCCGCAGATCCCCTTCATCTCAGACCGTTCCTTGCCGACACGTGTCCCAGCTTCAGTAAAGGTTCCCATGCCATCATAACTGATGGGACTGATGGGCTCTCCCCTTCATTGCATGTCAGCCACCTGTCCCACCTACAAGTGGCAGTTAGGGGAGATAGGAGCGCAGAACAAGGCGTCCACTCCCCTAACTTCCCCAAGAAGTCAACCTCGAGCCAAGGAACAGCATCTCACCGGTTATGAAGTATCCAACCGGCTTCGCAGCACCTCACCGGTTATGAAGTATCCAACCGGCTCTGCAACACCTCACCGGTTATGAAGTATCCAACCGGCTCCGCAGCACCTCACCGGTTATGAAGTATCCAACCGGCTCCGCAGCATCTCACCAGTTATGAAGTATCCAACCGGCTCTGCAGCATCTCACTGGTTATGAAGTATCCAACCGGCTCCGCAGCATCTCACCGGTTATGTAGCATCCAACCGGCCAATCCAACTAGTCCCATGACATTCCACCGGGCATGTGACATTCAACCGACTCCAAAGCATTCCACCAGTTTAGTCACTTTCCTTCGCCTACGGGCAGGAACGAGCCAGCAACAACTCAAGGCTTCCAAACGCATGGGCTTTATAAACCCGGGCGAGTTTACATCTAACACATGTACTCTTGTCCAGCAGGATAAAAACTCTGCATCACACTGAACTGTGATACATTTGGGGATACATGGCGAGACTCGTTATCTCAACGCCACCCCACTGGGCAGATTGTTTCTCTAACACAGAACAAGTCTCCCCGCAGGCTAACAAACCTGCACATTTACCTCACGCTTATTCCAACAAAAGCTGAGAACTAGCAAGTGTTGACCGGTGCTTCAGTATGACCGCAACACCGGGGGCACCTGTTGGCTCATTCCACGCACCAACAGGCCTTCCCGCAGGCTAGCACTCTCCGACTCGTACCGATATGGCAGAATGCCAGGTCGAGGTCCCATGCACTCTCGGACTCGTACCGATATGGCAGAACGCCCGGTCGAGGTCTCATGCACTCTCCGACTCGTACCGATATGGCAGAACGCCCGGTCAAGGTCCCATGCACTCTCCGACTCGTACCGATATGGCAGAACGCCCGGTCGAGGTCCCATGCACTCTCCGGCTCATCCCGATATAGCCCAACGCTCGGTCACGCCCAATCTTCAATACGGACTTGGGGGACTGGGCACCGTTGGGTTGGTAACCCTGCGGGTCTGCAGGACAAGAGCAAGACAGATTAAGTCCCCATTCAAGATTGCACTTGACCGGGAACTTGGGGGACTTGTTGACAGTAGCCACAGAGGGGCTACAGTAGGCCCACAGACCCGCAGCTAGTGTACCAGGGGCCGGCCCGAGGCCCGGGACAGGATCACCAGCACCCGGCCTCGGGGTCCAGCAGTCTATCCTGCTACCAGGGGCCCGGGGACCGGGGCCGCCTGCCTGCCGAAGAGGTCACCAGAGCTGCCCTTTGGTGTGCAAACAGAAGGGAACCAGTCCCACATCGAAGGGTAAGGCCAGACTTCACTCCCAGCCACCTATATAAAGGCCTCAACTACCCTCATTAATAGGTAACTGATCCTTCCTACCGCTTATATACGTGCTTAAGTTATATCTATTCCAACTATACTAACTTAGGCATCGGAGAGGAGAAGACCAGCCCACCCGGTATTCCCCTTAGTAAGCAGGTTTACGGGAGATCACGCTTAGATTCATCTGTCTCTACCAGGCCTACGCGTTTGTGCAGAAACATTACTATTTATAGAAAAATTCAGATTTTGGAAATAACTTCAACAGGTCGTAACTTTTTCATACGACATCCGTTTCACGCGTGCCGCATGTCTACGAACTCATATCGTCGAGCTCTACGACTTTTGTGAAGGAAACTTTCCAAAATTCACGACGGATCAAAAAGTCAACTTTTGACCCATCGAAACTTAATCGCTTTTCGGATTTTAACTCTCGAAATCAATTCCGACCTCGAACAACAACTAATAAAAAGGGTATGAAATACGAAATTCCGCAAACCACCCTTCCATTAATTTCGAGGAATTTACACGAAATTGAATTATAAAAATCAGGGTTACTACATCAAGAAACTGATCACTATCGTGATATTTCTGGATAACCTGCTGGAAAGCTCTGGGTCCTCTTCTCCAGCCGCAGCGGCAGTGGCGGCACGCACAGCGGCAGCTCCCACCTGGAGCTCATCCACTCTGGCCTCCAGCTCGGACCTCTCCTCCTCAGCCCGCTACTTCTCCTCCTCGAGGCTCCGGACCTGGCCTGCTAGCTTGGCCGCCTGTTTCTTGGCCCTCTCCTCCAGCCTGACCTTCTCCCGCTCAAGCCTGGACTTCTCAGCTTCCAGGCGCTCACGGGCTCCTGTCAGAGTGGCCACCTGCCTCTTTAACTCCGACAACTCCTCACTCGGGTCCGGCTGGTACAGATTGTACAATAGCTACAGAACAACAGGGAGCCAATTAAACAAACAACAAAAATAATGAAACCCGGCAGAAGTTTATGAGCGGTGCCGTGGCACCAAGCAATTCTTACCCGGAGGACCGACTCCTTGCTCTTCTGGCGGTTCTCCCCCGACAAGGCTCCAGCGGCCCCAGGCCTATCCAGACCAAGGCCAGCCACATCTGCCGCCACATTCCAGACGAAGGGACTCTCCGGACCTCCCCTCTGTTCCTCCGCAGGAGCGGGGTTACTCTGCTGACCGGCAGAATTTGAGGCAGCAGCGGCCTTGTCCCCAGCGGAACTCGTCGCACCACTGGCCAACTTGAGCCGTTTCGCCAAGTTCTCACCAGACGACCGGCCAGTCAGCGTCACCAGCGCGGAGGGAGGGACGTCCATGATCCTCCGCCTCTTCTCACCCAAGTCGACCGGTGAAGAAGATTGTGCGCCTGTCCGAGAGACCCTGGTGACAAGCGGGACCAATCCCGGTCGGTACGGAATCCTATTCGTCCCACCAGGAACCTTTGGTGGCCCTCCAATGGTCTTGCCCTTTTCGGGTCCCACCTTGGACGCAGCGGGGTGCGTCTTCACACGCCTTAGCATATAGCCATCGTCCGCAACGTCAAAGGCCATCGGTTCGGCATGAACGGTAAGCCGGCCAGACTCCCCATCCACCGAGGTCCGTGAAACGGCCTCCCCTTTCTCCTTCAACCTCGAGACAAGGTCTTCACCGTCCATGGATAGTGTGTTACCGGGCTTGACGACCGTCCAGGAAGATGCACCTGCAGAACAAACAAAGGGTTAGTATCAACTCGGTCAGCAGGAACGTCACTACTAAAACCCTGCTACGCATCGGGATCCCGCTCGAGACAGCAGTACTCCAACACCTCCCGCCGTATGAAGTTGTAGGAGCTTCGCTCAAGATCGTCCCAGCACCTGAGTATCGTCATAATCCTATCCCGCTCCAACTCGGACTGTACGAACGATTGGTCACCAAGGGGCTGGAAGGCACCAGGAACCCGGTACATCCTCCTCTTTTTCTGTCACTTCCCACCCGCCATCACCACCTTCTTCCTCCATTTATTGTCCACCTAGGAAGGCAGGTGGGTGATGATAGGCTGAAAGTGCCGGGCGCTAAAAGTCAGACAACCCCGACACCCTTTCTTCTTCGAGAAGGACAGTCTGTACAATGCCCGAAACTCGTTCACCGTTGGCATGGTCATCTCGGACAGCTCGTACAAACAACCAAGGCTCAGCAGCTGCCTCCACTGGTTCCCGGGAAGCTGCGCGTGAGACACATGCAGAGCGCTGAGCATGTACTGCACGAAGTCTGGCAGCGGGAGGGAGAACCCGTGACGAAATTGGTCTCCTTGAACAGCAACCCAACCCGCATCCGGGTTACAAGCCGATTCTCTGGGATTCAGCAGCCGTAACTTCACCTCATCAGGGATATTCCACATCTCCCTGAAGGTGGCAACCTCTGCAGGGCTCATAGTACCCTCCGGTTCATCGCACGCTACAGCCTCTTTCCCACTCCCGATAGTGTAACTCATGGGCGGAGTACCAGGAAAGCGCACCCCATGCGGGATGCCCTCACACCCCAGAGACCTGGAAGACGAGACCTCGCCCCGGGAGCGGGCAGCGGCTTCGAACTTCGGGGAATCCGAACCAAGCCAATCTTTCAACCTCTCCTCATCGTCCACCGTAGGACGCCTGTCGGCCAGTTCGGAAGCCCCATCAGAGCTCGCAGAAGCCATTTAACCTAGGGGGAAGAAAACAAAACCCCACCGCTGGTCAGCAACAAGCTAGAACAGCGCCCTCTGCGGCTGCTCCCCAAGTTTTCCGCAAACGCCCCGCTCAAAACAACTCACAGTCGGCGACCCCCCCCCCCGGCGCAAAACACCAACCAAAAAGAAAAAACACGAAGCAAAGAAGGCGAGACTTACTGATTACTATGCACAACCGAGGAAAGGCAGTCCTACGAAAACACCGAGCAATGGTAAGCAAGAACCAGAACGCTTGGATCACAGATAGCGTGAGGTACCTCCACAGAACTTTCGCCGGATTCCTCTCCAACCTTCTCTTCTTCTCTCTGGGCCAAGAGCAAAAACAGAAATAATGAAGACAAAGGAGGCCTTTTTATAGACGGGTCCGATGCCCTAGGCACCCCCAAAATACTCAATCGGGGCAAGTCAAACGCCTGCGAATCCAGGCCCTCCATCTCAGATCGCTCCCTACTGACACATGTCCCAGCATCGATAACCTTCCCACGCCATCATAACTGATTGGACCAATGGGCTTCCTCCTTAAATGCATGTCAGCCACTTGTCCCGCCTACAAGCGACAGTTAAAGGAGACAGAGGCGGGAACTGAGGCGTCAAGCCCCCCCCACTTCCCCAAGAACCATGGCATTCCACCGGTTAGGTAGCATTCAACCAGCTCTATGGAATCCCACCGGTTAGGTAGCATTCAACCGGCTCCATAGCATCCCACCGGTTAGGTAGCATTCAACCGGCTCCATGGCATCCCACCGGTTATGTAGTATTCAACCGGTTCCAAAGCATTCAACCGGCTCCATGGCATCCCACCGGTTATGTAGTATTCAACCGGCTCCAAAGCACTCAACCGGCTCCATGGCATTCCACCGGTTATGTAGCATTCAACCGGCTCCATGGCATTCCACCGGTTACGTAGCATTCAACCGGCTCCATGGCATCCCACCGGTTACGTAGTATTCAACCGGCTCCAAGGCATTCCACCGGTTTAGCCACTTTCCTTCGCCCCTGTGGGCAAGGACAAGCCCGCAACAACTCAAGGCTTCAAACACATGGGCTTTATAAACCTGGGAGAGTTTACATCTAACACATGCAAACTCTTCCAGCAGGCTAAAAAAACCTGCATCACACTGAACTGTGATAAATATGGGGATCCATGGTGAGACTTGTTATCTCCACGCCACCCCACCGGGCAGATTGTTTCTCTAACACAGAACAAGTCTCCCCGCAGGCTAGAAACCATGCACATTACCCCACGCTTATTCCAGCACAAGCTGGGCCGAACCACCGGGCTACTCCCCGGCCTGCCTCACCGTTGGCAGCAATTTTACCTTGGGAACTTGGGGGACTTGTTCCGACATGGCAGTCCACCGGTCGAGTCCTCACATCATCATCCCATGCACTCGTCCGGGTTTCAACCCGCACCATATTCATTGCATGACGGATTTCAAAGCCACATCATCATCCCATGCACTCGTCCGGGTTTCAACCAGCACCATATTCATTGCATGGCGGATTTCAAAGCCACATCATCATCCCATGCACTCGTCCGGGTTTCAACCAGCACCATATTCATTGCATGACGGATTTCAAAGCTACATCATCATCCCATGCACTCGTCCGGGTTTCACCACGTTCCATACTCATCGCACGACAACACTTGAGCACCATACCATTAGTATTGCAAACATACTCATAACTGTCACACGTCATCTTTAATAGGTACTCACATCACCACGCCTTCTCTGCCCGAACGCCCGGTCACGCCCAATCTTCAATGCGGACTTGGGGGACTGGGCACCATTGGGTCGGTAACCCTGCGGGTCTGCGGGACAGGAGCAAGACATATTAAGTCCCCATTCAAGATTGCACTTGACCGGGAACTTGGGGGACTTGTTCACAATAGCCACAGAGGGGCTACATAGGCCCACAGACCCGCAGCCAGTACGTCCGGGGCCGAACTGAGGCCCGGAGCAGGATCACCAGCACCCGGACCCGAGGTCCAACAGTCTACCTTGTGACCAGGGGCCCGGGGACCGGGGACGGCAGTCTGCCGAACAGGCCACCAAGCTGTCCTTTTGTGTACGAACAGAAGAAAACCAGTCCCACATCGAAGAGTAAGACCAGACCTCACGCTCGACCACCTATATAAGGGCCTCAACTACCCTCTTTAATAGGTAACTGATCTCTCCAACTGGTTATCATTCTTGCTGAAGTTACCTATTCAGTCCAACATACTAACTTAGGCATCAGAGAGGAGAAGAAAGGTCCACCAGGTATTCCCCATAGTTAGCAGGTTCGCAGAAGGAGATCACATCTAGATTCATCAGTTTCCACCAGGTCTACGGGTTTGTGCGAAAACAAGAGATAAATCTTTTGTCTCTGAACATTGGTCTGGTTGGTTGAATAGCTTAACTTTAAACAATGAAGTCATAGTTTCAAACCTATATATATATATATATATATATATATATATAGATAACATATACACACGTAAAGATGGGTCATTGACCCGGAAAGATTATAGCTCACTCTAGCGGCACTACCAGAAAAAACAGTATAGCCGACGAAAAAAAAAATGGCCGACGACATACTATTTTCGTCGGCTATTCCCAAGAATGGCCGACGATTTTTTCTTTCGTCGGTAAAAATAAAAAATCGTCGGCTATTCCCCAAGAATGGCCGACGATTTTTTCTTTCGTCACTAAAAAATATATTTCGTCGGCTTTACCCCAAGAATGGCCGACGATTTGAATTTTCGTCGGCCTTTCTCTTAAAGTATAGCCGACGAAAACTTTAGAAAGTTTGGCCGACGAAATTGGAATTTTCGTCGGCTATATGTCTTTATATTTTCAGATCTGGACAGAAGCTGCTCATTTAAAAAAAAAACAGAAAAAAACGGGAGAAAGAGTGAAAAATCTGTGGGTATTGTTGAAATCCGTCCTCTCTTACATTGTGGAGCTATATATAGGTACGTATATGTGTATATATGTTGATTTTGAGTTTTAGTTGAGTTGATTTTGAGTTTTAGTGATTTTGATATAGTAAGTGATTTTTTGTTTTGTTGTTGTTTTAGTGTTAGAATGTATGTATATATGTTGATTTTGAGTTGTAGTTGAGTTGATTTTCAGTTAGAGTATAATTATGTGTTTTAATTTAATGTTATTTTAATTAGTGTTAAAATATATATAAATATGTTAATTAATGGTTGTTGATAGTGTAATGAACTTAAATAATGGTTGTTAATTAATGGTATATATATATGAGTTGATGTTGATAATAATATATATTGTAATATATATGTGTTAATTAATTTATAATTAATTAAAGTTATACATATATATTATTATCAAGCTATATATGGATCGAGATAAGAGTTGGATTTCGCTTCCAAGGCATGACCGACGATACACTACAGGAGTTGTGGATTTTTTGCAGTTCGTCGAGGAAAATGCAAATGGGAAGGAATACCATTATTGCCCGTGCAAGAAATGTAAGTGTCGCAGTGATATGTGTCGATTTCCGATTAGGACAGTATGGGAGCACCTAAAGAGTAATGGGTTTTGGCCGAAGTACAAACGTTGGATATATCACGGTGAGCCATCATTAGATGGATCGCATGATCATGGGCAGTTTTTTTAGGCGGGCAGTAGTAGTACATCCAACGATCCAACAATGGCATTCGTCAATGATGTGTTTCCTTTTGAAAGCGGTGTAAATGGGGAACAATATATGCATGACCCGGTGCAGCCGTTCCCACAAGTTGTCAACACTGCTGCCTTTGACAAGTACAACAAACTGATTGAATTGCAATAGACCCCTGTGTCTTCAAGTTCTGAGAAGACAGTTCTTGAAAGTGTGATGGAGGTAATGAGGATTAAAGTCGAGGCAAAATCGAGCATCAGGCAAGTGGATGAATATCTACAGTACACTTCTTCGTTGTTGGAGGAGGGTCATCGTAATCCTACCAATCACCGTAAGGTCCGAAGTATCCTCAAAGATCTAGGGCTTTCCTACATTAAGATCCATGCATGCGCATTTGACTGCGTTCTCTTCTGGGGTAAAGATGCAGAAGGGAATGACCTTGCTAGCCTTGACGCATGTCCGATATGTCAGTCTGACCGATATAAGTTGACGGGAGCAGGCAATAGGAAACCTGTGAAAGTGCTTCGGTATTTTCCGTTGAGAGATAGGCTTGAGCGGTTGTACATGTCAGAAACCACCGCAAAAGCTATGAGGTGGCACGGTGAGCGGGACGCGGGAGACGCAAATATCATGACACACATCTCTGATGGAGCGGCTTGGAAGCATATAAACAATGCGTTTCTTCATTTTGCGTCAGATGTCAGAAACGTCAGGCTCGGGCTCTCAACCGACGGGTTCAACCCTTTCGGCACCATGAGTCTTTCATACAGTATATGGCCGGTGGTTTTGGTACCTTACAACCTTCCTCCGTGGATGTGCATGAAGAAGGAATATAATATGTTGACGTTGTTGATTTCGGGGCCTGGTTACCCAGGGAAATGTCTCGATGTGTATATGAGACCATTGATTGAAGAGCTTAAGGTATTGTGGGACGTTGGTCATCCCACTTTTGACAAGTACAAGCAGGAGACGTTCCAGATGCATGCCATGGTTATTGGTACCATTAGTGATTTTCCTGCTTATGGGATGTTGTCGGGCAGCGTTGTTAGGGGATACAAGGCTTGTCCAGAGTGCCTCAGCGATTATGGGAGCACCCCTCATTGCAACAAGATATGCCGAATGGGTCATCGTGTGTTCCTTCCGGCGGATCACCACTGGCGTTACGAGTCCGCCGCATTTGATGGAACCGAAGAACACGGTGGTCCTCCCAGAAGATGGACGGGAAGAGAAATTTTAGCAGTGCTTAATGAGTACGATTTTGGGCCCCTCAGCAATCATCCCGATATTGTAGCGGAAATACCTGAAAGACCTGAGCAGTACAAATTCTGGACACATAAGAGCATATTGTGGGAACTCCCGTACTGGTGTGAGTTGCTGATCCGTCACTTCCTAGACGTTATGCACATAGAAAAAAATGTTTCTGAAAGTGTGGTGGGCACAACGCTGAACTTGGAGGGGAAGACGAAAGACGGTCCTAAGGCTCGCACTGATCTGCAAAACATGAATATCAGAAAACAACTATGGTTGAAACAAGGGAAGAGAAAAATGCCTCAAGCTCCTTACACCGTCAAGCCTGAGCATAAACCAGAAATTTTCCATTGGATAAGTCGGGCCAAGTATCCTTCAGGCTTTGCTGGAAATACAGCCAAGTGTGTGAACAGACAATTCAACAATCTGTACGGGTTGAAAAGTCATGACAATCATATCCTGCTACAACGTCTCTTCCCTGTTTTCATTAGACCGTTCCTTCCCCGTCACGTTGTGAAGCCGTTAGTAGCGTTGGTAAGATTTTTCCAGAAGGTATGCACACGGGAAGTGAGAAAATCTGACCTTCGGGAAATGCAACAAGACATCGTTCATATCATGTGTAAATTTGAGATGATATTTCCTCCAAATTTTTTCGACATCATGCCTCACCTCATAATCCATCTTCCTCGGCAGTTGTTGCTTACCGGTCCTGTGCACTTCACTTGGATGTATCCGATGGAAAGGTACGTATTTTACACCTTATGTTAATTTCCTCATCAATATATGTGATATAGTGTTAATGTATTATCATAACACTTTAAAAACTTGATTTATAGGCAATTTGGACAATACGGTGGTTTTGTCCAAAACAGATCCGCACCTGAAGGATGTATAGTTGAAGCATATATTGCGCACGAGTACGTCACCTACATGAAGCTGTATTTAGGAGCGTTACAGGAAAGCATACCGGAAGATGTACCTTCACAGTTCAATCTTTCCATACTCTCCGACGATGTTGTACTCGGTGGAAACATGCCAGTTTCCTACAAGTTGAAAGATTATGAGGTAGCCATTGCACATTGGTGGGTACTAATCAACTGTCCAGAAGTTCAGTTTTGGAAGAACATACATCTACACTGTGAACAAGTACGAGGTGATGTCGATTACCACAACCGGACATTCGCAGAGTATTTCGGCCGCTGGGTACGTAACTTTAACACTATTCTATACGTGTTTATATATTATTGTGTATATTTATTCATATTTATAGTTGATTTTGATGGTTGCAGATGGACCTTATTCAAAATGATAATCACCCAAATTGGTCGCACGAACTCAGACTTTTAGTGATGAGGCCGGTCTATTCAAAAGTTTATGCGACGTGCAAGGTGAATGGTGTGTTATTTCGATGTGAAGAGAGAGACCTCAGACTGAAAACACAAAATTCAGGGGTTATGGCACATGGTGGGGATGGTGGAGTTGACTATTACGGTGTTCTCCATTCAGTTGTGGAACTGCATTACGGGGAAGGCATGAAAGTGCACCTTTTCAAGTGTAGATGGTTTGACACACGGCCGCAAAGCATGAAAACCGATCAATACGGCATAACTTCTGTGAACACTAGTACATCATGGTATGAGGACGACCCGTTCGTTTTAGCCACATGGGTGAAACAAGTGTTTTATCTTGATGATCTCGCCAAGGGTGACCCGTGGAAAGTAGTCAACACTATCCACCATCGCAACATTTACCGGGCGTCTACACTTGGAGTGGCTGATTAGAACGAGGAAGGGGGCACCGCGTATCAAGAGCCCAACTCAAACGGTATTCCTGACTCTTCTTTTATTCGCCTAGACACGCCGGTGCGAATTCGACGTGAAGAGCCACTGCTTGTTGATGTTGATCCAAATGAAGAAACTAACGAGGACTCTAGTGGTGAGGAACGACATAGATTACCCCTATCGAGCAATTCAGAAACCGAAGAAGACTCATCCGATGATTCCGATTACAATCTGACGGATTAAGTAATTTAGATGATGTAATCCTTTCATTTGTAATCCACTCGATCATTTCTAATAAACGGGCGTGGGGATGAGCCTCCCAGCTAGGCTGGGTTCCAAACCCCTTAAAAAAAATTTTGAAATATCTTGACTATTGGGTTTCTGTTTTTTTAGGTTCAATTTTGGTTATATATGAACAGGACATAGGCATACGGGAGGTGTAACACCACAGATTTTTTTATTTTTTTTCACAGAATAGCCGACGAAAAATACATTATTTCGTCGGCCATTACCATAATAGCCGACGAAAAATTCAATATTTCGTCGGCCATAAATTTATTGAAAAAATAAATATTTTATTTTTGACAGAAAACGACAAAAGAATAGCCGACGAGTACTAGGTTTGATTTCGTCGGCTATGATTAAAAAAAAAAAACGAAAAAACAGCAGCTTCCATTTTCTATCACTATCGACAAACCATTGCTTCATTCTTCAAATGCAAATGTGTCGTGAAATAAGATATGACCGAAATATTGAAATACGTCTACGGTTGAAAAATGAGAAGATTCCGACAAAATCTGTGTGCCGAATGTTGCGGTTAACTGTTTTTTAACTTCCGTTTTCCTATGGGTAGCCTGACGGTCGGTAAATATTTTGAGGAAAATTTTTATACGATTAGTCGCGTCTCATCGATTTGAAACTATTCTCTGTTGAAGATCAGGCCAGAAAACGTCATTTAGACGGGCCAATTTCCGTTTTAAAGCGTTTAGAGGTTTGACTTCGCTGTTTGACCGTCCTGATCGAGCCTTTAACGTTGTCAGATGTAGTTGGATTTTTTTTCATACATGTTTTTAATCTTAACGGTGATATCTGACGGTTGGAATAGATTTTCCAAACTTTTAGATTCAAAATCGGACCATATGCACTAATGTTCCTTAACTTGTTTATTAAGTGTTTAAGTGAATGTATAGTTTCAAATAGTTACTATACGTAGACTCTTCAAATGCAAATGTGTCGTGAAATAAGATATGACCGAAATATTGAAATACGTCTACGGTTGAAAAATGAGAAGATTCCGACAAAATCTGTGGGCCGAATGTTGCAGTTAACTGTTTTTTAACTTCCGTTTTTCTATGGGTAGCCTGACGGTCGGTAAATATTTTCAGGAAATTTTTATACGATTAGTTGCGTCGCATTGATTTGAAACTATTCTCTGTTGAAGGTCAGGCCAAAAAACGTCATTTAGACGGGCCAATTTCCGTTTTAAAGCGTTTAGAGTTTTGACTTCGCTGTTTGACCGTCCCGATCGAGCCTTTAACATTGTAATATGTAGTTGGATTTTTTTTCATACATGTTTTTAATCTTAACGGTGATATCTGACGGTTGGAATAGATTTTCCAAACTTTTAGATTCAAAATCGGACCATATGCACTAATGTTCCTTAACTTGTTTACTAAGTGTTTAAGTGAATGTATAGTTTCAAATAGTTACTATACGTAGACTCTTCAAATGCAAATGTGTCGTGAAATAAGATATGACCGAAATATTGAAATACGTCTACGGTTGAAAAATGAGAAGATTCCGACAAAATCTGTGTGCCGAATGTTGCAGTTAACTGTTTTTTAACTTCCGTTTTTCTATGGGTAGCCTGACGGTCGGTAAATATTTTCAGGAAATTTTTATACGATTAGTTGCGTCGCATCGATTTGAAACTATTCTCTGTTGAAGGTCAGGCAAAAAAACGTCATTTAGACCGGCCAATTTCCGTTTTAAAGCGTTTAGAGTTTTGACTTCGCTGTTTGACCGTCCCGATCGAGCCTTTAACGTTGTCAGATGTAGTTGGATTTTTTTTCATACATGTTTTTAATCTTAACAGTGATATCTGACGGTTGGAATAGATTTTCCAAACTTTTAGATTCAAAATCGGACCATATGCACTAATGTTCCTTAACTTGTTTACTAAGTGTTTAAGTGAATGTATAGTTTCAAATAGTTACTATACGTAAACTCTTCAAATGCAAATATGTCGTGAAATAAGATATGACCGAAATATTGAAATACGTCTACGGTTGAAAAATGAGAAGATTCCGACAAAATCTGTGTGCCGAATGTTGCGGTTAACTGTTTTTTACTTCCGTTTTCCTATGGGTAGCCTGACGGTCGGTAAATATTTTCAGGAAAATTTTTATACGATTAGTTGCGTCGCATCGATTTGAAACTATTCTCTGTTGAAGGTCAGGCTAAAAAACGTCATTTAGACGGGCCAATTTCCGTTTTAAAGCGTTTAGAGGTTTGACTTTGCAGTTTGACCAAAAGTTTAGCCGACGAAAATTCTATTTCGTCGGCTAAACTCTAGTGATCCGCGCCTTTTCATTATCCGCCGTTGGATGGGGGAGATCGGACGGCTGCTGAGTGCCTAAACTATAGCCGACGAAATTTAAAGTATAGCCGACGAATTAAAGAATTTCGTCGGCTATTCTTAAGTATAGCCGACGAAATCTTTTTAATTCGTCGGCTATACTTTCGGGTATAAGTTTGTTGCAGCCGAATCCTAGCTTCCATTTGCTGCATTTTTCCAAAACCTCCGCCGCTCGCCTCCAACGGATCCTCCGCCGCTCGCCTCGTCCTCCTCCAATCCGGCAGCCCCGGCCCTCCTCCCTCTTCCTCCTCCAATCCGGCAGCCCTGGCCCCTCCTCCCTCTTCCTCCTCCCTATTCCGGCCGGCCCACCCTTTCCCTCCTCCTCCGGCCTGTCCCTCCTCCTCCCTCCTCCGGCCGGCCTCCTTCTCCTCTGCAAAATTAATGTAAGTGTTTTTTTTTTTTTTCATTTATGTTAATTAATTGTTAATTTAGATATAATTGTTAATTTAGATATAATTGTTAATTTAGGTATAATTTAGGTATTTATGTTAATTTAGGTATAATTTATGTATTTATGTTAATTTAGGTATAATTTATGTATTTATGTTAATTTAGGTATAATGTAGGTAATCCATCATATCGGATAACACAAAATCATATTTTATCATTACGAATATTAAATGCGTCCATTGAAATTCTTCCAATTAAATGGTTAAAATAAATGATGAAAATCACCATTTTCCAACAAAGGGATGCATATATTCTATCGGGTGATATCATGAACTGAGATTGATAATAGTCTAAGTTGAGATGAGTTGCTGTAGGGAAAGAGAGCTACAGGGGAGGAGAACACGTGATCTGGAACGGGAAAAATGGAGCTATTGAACACGAGGAGTGACATTGGGTTTTAAGGTGATTGGGTTTTATTTCTGCACAAACCCGTAGGCCTGGTAGAAACCGGTGGATCTTGATGTGATTTCCTCCTGCGAACCCTGCTAACTAAGGGGAATACCGGGAGGGCCGGTCTTCTCCTATCCGATGCCTAAGTTAGTACCGTTGGAACAAATAGATAACTTAAGCGGTAATGATAAGTAGTGGGAGAGTTGAGTTACCTATTAATGAGGGTAGTTGAGGCCCTTATATAGGTGGTCGATCATGAGGTCTGGTCTTACTCTTCGATGTGGGACTGGTTCCCTTCTGTTCGTACGCAAAGGGGCAGCTAAGGTGACCTGTTCGGCAAGCTGGTGTCCACGGTTCCCGAGCCCTCAGTCATAAGTTAGACTGCTGGGCCTCGGGTCCGGGTGCTGGGGATCCTGCTCCGGGCCTCGGTCCGGCCCCGGGCATGCTAGCTACGGGTCTGTGGGCCTGTGTAGCCCAACTGTGGCTACTGTCAACAAGTCCCCCAAGTTCCCGGTCAAGTGCAATCTTGAATGGGGACTTAATATGTCTCGCTCCTGTCCCGCAGACCCGCAAGGTTACCAACCCAACGGTGCCTAGTCCCCCAAGTCCGTACTGAAGATTGGCCTTGGCCGGGCGTTCGAGCAGAAGGGCTGTTATGATGGTGCGTGGTGATGTGAGTACCTATTAGTGAGAAGAAGAGAAGGTTGTAGAGGAATCCGGCGAAGTTCTGTGAAGGTACCCTCGCGTTATCCGTGCTTCAGGCGTTCTGGTTCTTACCCACGATTGCTCGGTGTTTTCCTAGGACTGACTTTCCTCGGTTGTGCATAATAATCGGTAAGTTTCGCCTTCTTTGCTTCGTGGTTTTTTTTTCTTTGTTGGTTGGTGTTTTGCGCGGGGGGGGGGGGGGGGGGGGGGGGTGTTGGGGCTTTGTCGCAACGGGTGAGTTGTTTTGAGCGGGGAATCTGCCGCAGATTTGGGGAGCAGCCGCAGAGAGCGCTGTTTTAGCTTGTCGCTGACCAGCGGTGGGGTTTTGTTTTCCTCCCCCTAGGTTAAATGGCTTCTGGGAGCTCTGCTGTGACTTCCGAATTGGCCGACAGACGTCCTGTGGTGGACGATGAGGAAAGGTTGGAAGATTGGCTTGCTTCGGTTTCCCCGGAGTCGGAAGCCGCTGCCCGCTCCCGGGGCGAGGTCTCCTCGTCCGGGTCTCTGGGGCATGAGAGCATCCCGCACGGGGTACCCTTTTCTGGTACTTCGCCCGTGAGTTACACTATCGGGAATGGGGAAGGGGCTGTTGTGTGTGATGAACCGGAGGGTACCATGAGCCCCGCGGAGGTTGCCGCCTTCCGGGAGACGTGGAGCATCCCGGATGAGGTGAAATTACGGCCACTGAATCCCAGGGAATCGGCCTGTAACCCGGAGGAGGGTTGGGTTGCTGTTCATGGAGACCAATTGACAGGACCCGCCCCGGATAACACACTGTTACCCAGAGTAAATCCTGCGGGGACCATTTCAAGGGAGATTCTACCGAAAAAAAATTCGACATAATCTCTCTTAAAATGGACAACCCTTATCTGGAAAAGAAACAAACACTTCTAAAATAATCCACCCTGACTCACGGAGCCACCTGCTCCCCCAACAAACAATCAACTTCTCAAAAACCAACAATAGGAAACAACCTTACTAATATGTAAAAGAAATGAAATTTCATATAACAAAATGTCAAGTTACACCCAAAGATGAACATTTGAGAATTTACAACATCAACAAAGTATCAGAGCGACTAAACAAATGAAAAATGATACAAGTAGGTTAAATAGGTAACCTACAATAACTGACAGCGGAAGATATCTCTATACCTTGCCTCCTACCAGTACCGAACTCTGCAAGCTGGGCAGTTTAAAACGAAAAGCCCAGGAAAAGTAATTTAAAAACATTAGCGTGAGTGGACAAAAAGTTCTACAAATAAATATAATAATTTAACAAACATTTATATTTTACTTTCCACACTTTTCATAATATAAAGAAAATCACGATGCATGCCTTTACCATAAAAATGTCATTTTAAAAATAATCTTTCCATAAAAACATATCCCAGCCCCTCTAGCTCGGGAATCTATCAAAAGTCGAAAACCTCATAGAGAAAATATTCCCGTAACCAGTCAATGGAAAAAAAAACATATCATGACCAAATCCCATTGGTCATGTAACAGGGGAAAGTCTACCCACCATAAATAACTGGAACCTCGTCAGGCTCCGGGTCCGAGAGTCCTATTGACTCCCCCCGTGTCTAAGTCTACCACCTAGACACGTCACTGCCTCAATATATACAATCCTACGTCGACCACCGAGCGTGAATCTGACCTATATGGTCAAGTCGTCACCTCGCGTGAGATGAGGCTTCGCTAGCTAGCATCAATATAATAATACCGTGGACCCTCGTATGGTGAAAATCCGAAAACAAACCAAAAACACGTTTCCCCTTATATATAACAATCCGTACGATCCCCGACCGTACACCCGAGGCTTATTCTCATAAATATAATTAAACACCAATACAGCCTCGTAGTAAATAAATGAAGTCCACATATCTCGAATGTCATAAGTATCGAAACCAAGTAAAATCATATCATCCTCGGAAACCTCGTTTCCGATTAAATATCAACATAAATGATAAGTCATAAAATCCGAATAGTTCAAATCATATAATACACGGAAATCCCATTTCCGTCTAAATATCAATAAATATTAGCTTCAGGATATCAAGGTACCTTACTTGCTTTAAAATCATTTACAACAATTCGATAGAAATAGTTTATTCATTTAAATCACATTGTTGCTCTTCGATAATCAAAACATTCTCAAAACACTTTTCGAAAAGTCTCAGGGTACTTAGTTTACTTTAAAAGCATTTAAAACAAACCAATAGAAATGAAATATCCGTTTAAATAACATTCTTGCTTTTCAATAATCTCAAAACCTTTCCAAAGTAATAACCAAAAATATATATATAACTCCCATATACTCAAAATATTCAAGCATGCATCAAATTTAAAATAAAAGTCTACTCACTATACTTAGCCGGTCTCCGACTCGAGTCCTCTTGCTGAGTCTCTCCTCGGCCTGCAAAGGATTACATTTTCAATATCTCAGACTCGATAACAAAATCAGAACCCAACTCAAATCGCCCTCACTCGTACGATTCCTCCGATTACGGACAATTTACATATGAACTTAGTCCATATCTCCAAATTGACCCTTAACTCTTTTCTTTTATTTACGCTGGCCTTTATCCTCCCGCCGCCGCCACAGCAGCAGCTCCGCCAAGGCCCAAATCACCTCCTCCGGCACCAAAGTGCCTCTTTCCCCCTCTCTCCGCCGCCCTCCTCCGCTGCAGCCGCCGCACATGGCGGCTGTCATGGCGGCCCCTTTTTCCCACAACACAAATTTCACCAAAACTCTCCAATAAACTTCCAACAACACAAATTCAACTCCTAAACACACCACCAATCCGAAATAATCCTCCACAAACACAAATTCACCCAAAATCAATAAAACTTCAAAAACCCTAGAAATTTCAAATCATGAAATCTCCTTACCCAAGTCGAAATGGCTTGATTCCTTTGGTGGAAAGGCTACCCACACCGAGCTCAACCTTTCCCCCATCAATTTGGGCCAAGAAATGGCCGGCCAAGGGGACTTCAATCACCACTGGAGAGGAGCTGCCGGAGTTCCTCTCGGCTGCACGGCGGCGGCGACGCCAAGCCGCAGCTGCAGGTGGAAGGAGGAGGCTGGAGCTCGTCGTCCGGCACCGGCGGAGGTCGGGATGGTGGCCGGATTGCAGGTTGGTGACGATCAGTGGAGACACGGGATGAAGAGAGAAGAAGAACAAGGAAAGAAGCACGGGGAAAAGAAAGAAGAAAGAAAAAAAAAGAGGAAAGGAAGTTTCCAAAAAAAAGAAACTTTCCTCCCCTTTTATACTATACCCTGTTTTGGAAATAATTTAAATTTCTGACATCCTTTTTAAACTTTCTTCGACGAAACGAACTCAACCCGACGATTTAATTAAACGTTTCTCCCTCTCGACGCCAACAAAGTCCGCTCAACCCCAAAAATGAAACAATACTTAAGAGCGTAATATTTAATTAAAATTACTCAAAATTTAAACAGGGTTCGGGACGTATCACCAATTCCGTCATGCGTTCTCCCTTCCGTTGCCAGATTTTGTGCAGTACATGCTCAACGCTCTGCACGTGTCTCCTGCGCAGCTTCCTGGAAACAAGTGGAGGCAGCTGCTGAGCCTTGGTTGTCTGTACGAGCTGTCCGGGATGAGCATGCCGACGGTGAACGAGTTCCGGGCGTTGTACAGATTGGCTTTCTCAAAAAAGAAAGGGTGTCGGGGTTGTCTCACCTTTAGCGCCCGACACTTTCAACCTATCATCACCCACTTGCCTTCCTGGGTGGACAATAACTGGAGGAAGAAGGTGGTGATGGCAGGTGGGAAGTGGCAGAAAAAGAGGAGGATGTACTGGGTTCCTGGTGCCTTCCAGCCCCTTGGTGACTAATCGTACGTACTGTCCGAGTTGGAGCGGGATAGGATTGCCACGATATTCGGGTGCTGGGATGGTCTTAAGCGAAGCTCCTACAACTTCATACGGCGGGAGGTGTTGGAGTACTGCTGTCTCGGGCGTGATCCTGGTGCGTAGCAGGGTTTTAGTAGTGACGTTCCCGCTGACTGAATTGATACTAACCCTTTGTTTGTTCTGTAGGTGCATCTTCCCGGACGGTCGTCAAGCCCGGTAACACACTATCCATGGACGGTGAGGACCTTGTCTTGAGGTTGAAGGAGAAGGGGGAGGCCGTTTCGCGAACCTCGGTGGATCGGGAGTCTGGCCGGCTTACCTTCCATGCCGAGCCGATGGCCTTGGATCTTGCGGATGACGCCTACATCTCGAGGCGTGTGAAGACTCGTGCCGCAACACCCTTTGCGGGACCCGGAAAGGGTAAGACCATTGGAGGGCCACCAAAGGTTCCTGGTGGGACGGATAGGATTCCGTATCGACCGGGATCGGTCCCGCTCGTCACCAGGGTCTCTTTGACTGGCGCACAATCTTCTTCACCGGGTGACCTGGGTGAGAAGAGGCGGAGGATCATGGGCGTCCCGCCCTCCGCGCTGGTGACGCTGACCGGCCGGTCGTCTGGTGAGAACTTGGCGAAACGGCTCAAGTTGACCAGTGGTGCGACGAGTCCTGCTAGGGACAGAGCCGCTGCTGCTTGAAGTTCTGCCGGTCAGTAGAGTAGCCCCGCTCCGGTGGAGGAACAGAGGAGGGGAGGTTCGGAGAGTCCCTTCGTCCGGAACCTGGTGGAGGATGTGGCTGGCCTTGGTCTGGATAGGCCTGGGGCCGCTGGAGCCCTGTCAGGGAAGAATCGCCAGAAGAGCAAGAAGTTGGTCCTCCGGGTAAGAATTGTTTGGTGCTACGGTACCGCTCATAAAACTTCTGCAGGGTTTCTTTATTTTTTGTTGTTGTTTAATCGGCTCCCTGTCGTTCTGTAGCTGTTGTACAATCTGTACCAGCTGGACCCGAGTGAGGAGCTGCCAGAATTGAAGAGGCAGGTGGCCGTTCTGACCGGAACCCGTGAGCGCCTGGAGGCTGAGAAGTCCAGGCTTGAGCGGAGAAGGTCTGATTGGAGGAGAGGGCCAAGAGGCAGGTGGCTAAGCTAGAGGGCCAGGTCCGGAGCCTCGAGGAGGAGAGGACCGAGCTAGAGGCCAAAGTGGATGAGCTCCAGGTGGAAGCTGCAGCTGCGGCTGGAGAAGAAGACCCAGAGCTTTTCCAGCGGGTTATCTAGAAATATCACGATAGTGATCAGTTTCTTGAGCTCCTGGAGAAGGCTAGGGAGTCGGGTATCGCTGATGCCTACTTGGAGTGGGAAGAGAAGGGATACCTAATCACCTCGCAAATGCCGAAGGCGCGGGCCCATGATGATGCTGATGGGCAACCGGCAGAGGAGGAGCAGCCGGAAGGGGAAGGCGGACTTCAACCATCTGAACCCATTAGGGGGGATGCGGCGGTTCCATCTGAAGAAGCTGGTGGACAGGCTAGGCCCGCTGGGGAGGAAGACGTGGCTCCTTAGGATTTTTGTTTGCCGTCTCTTTCTTTTTTGTAAATCTACTGGAAAGGGTTTTTTTTTTTTTTTTTTTTTTTTATTGCCTGCCTTTGGGCATATATTTTAGTACCGGTGGTTTGCCTTGGATTTTGTTGCCTGCCTTTGGACATCATTGGCTTGAATTTTGGGCCCAAGACTGAAATCACCAACGACATTAAATCGACAAATGAGCATGTGTGTTTCCGTGACCTTTCACACCACGTACACCTGCGTATGCAAGTCCCAAAAGCATGATTTTGACTTAGGTCCACATGCGTGTAATAGCAAATTTGCGTGGTTTAATTGATAATTTTGCTTATGTACTTCGTAAAGTAATTCAAATGTGAATAAGACATGTATTGTGCATTATTGGGTATCAACAATTAGTTGCTACAAGACTTCGATACCAACTAATAAATCAGCCAAGATTAGCTTCAGACAACATAAACCTTTATGTCGTCTAATGTTCAAAATTATATGTCACTTATGACCGTATCGCTTGTATGGCTATCAAGTGACATAAGACCTTTCGCTTATGTCACCTGAAAGCATTAAAAGTGACATAAATTATATGTTGCCTGATAGCCTTACATGCAACACACCTATAGACGACAAATATGATTTCCTTTAGATGACACAATATTTGACATGGTGATTTGATAACATCTATAATTCTGTTGTTGTTCATTCTTGATTTTGACATAAACAAGTATTATAAATTTACAATGCTTTCTACTATCTAATAAGAATGCGATGCTTTCCAACTTTAAATATGTAATAACTTTGTAGCAATGACGGATGAAATCAGTAGGTCTGTAGTCAAATGTATATAAGAATCCCCAGGCCTCATAAAAACTATATCCAATTCTTAACAAGGTCAAAGTGATTTGTTATATTATAAACGGGCCGGTCCACGACTGATAATATATCAGGCTCAGGCCTTGTCGGGCTTAAAACGGGTTCAGACCGGGCTTTTGGGTCAATATTTCTTTGTCCAGCTTAGTCCGTTAAATTCACGTGATTGGGCTGCGCCGATAACGGGCTCGAGCCGGGTTGGGCCACTTTTTAACGTGTCGGGCTCGGCCTAGCGGCCCATTTGCCACCTCTAGTTGTAAATCCTTAACATGTCAGTAGTATTAGATAAAGAAGAGGGACATTTAAAGCAAGAGAAAAGTATATTAGGCATACCAGTAACGTTAGCCTTTAACAAAGTCAGTCTACCACCTTTAGAGAGAGAATTGGCCTTCCAGCCAGCCAGCTGTTTTTGAGTCTTTAGGATAATATCCTTGGAAATTAGTGGATATTTCCAAGACACTATTATTAATACCAAGATATCTACCTATAGAGCTCTTATGAGGGATATGAAGAATAGAACTAATTGAGTTCTTAACACGATTAGGGACATTAGCAGAGAAAAAAGCTATAAATTTGTCATAGTTAATTTGTTGACCTGAAGCGAAAGAAAAATCACTCGGAATTTTTGAGAAACTTTTCGCAGCAGTAGGAGTAGCTTTACCAAACAGAAGACAATCATCAGCAAAAAATAAATTTGAAATTTTAAAACCTTTTGGAGAAGTTAGAATGCCAATATGAATTTTGCTAACAGCAGAAGAAGCTTTTAAATGTCTGAGAAGAGGTTCTAAACAAAGGACAAAAATATAAGGGGACAGGGGGTCACCCTGTCGAAGCCCTCTTAAAGGAAAAAATTTCTCAGTTGGTAATCCATTAACAAGAATAGACAAGCTAACTGATTGAATACAATTCATAATAAGATCAGTTCAAGAAGAATTAAATCCAAATGCCAACAGGCAAGCTTTAATATAGTCCCAATTCATAAAATCGTAGGCTTTCTCCATATCAATTTTCAGAGCCATTTGAGGAATTCTTTTTTTTCTTCTGATTGAAAGAAGAAAATAACTCGTGAGCAATCAGAATATTATCATAAATTGATTTTCCTGGAGCAAAAGCTCCTTGACTATCAAAATTACATTTATTCAGAAGAGGCTTGAGTCTATTGACTATGATTTTGGAGATAATTTTGTAGCTAACATTACATAAACTTATAGGTCTATAATGGTTAACAGAGTCAGGAGAGTCTATTTTCGGTATGTGAACAATATTAGTATGATTCAAATTATCCAGAGAGATCTTATGATTGAAGAAATCAAGGATGAAGCCCATAACTAAAGGTTTAACTTGATGCCAAACTCGTTGGTAAAAAAAGAGAATGCAAACCATCAGGACCAGAAGCTTTAAGAGCACCAATCTGAGAAACAGCACTAAACACTTCTTGTTCAGAAATAGGGGCCAGAAGATCAATATTATCAGAAATAGAAATAACAGGTTCAATAATTCGAACAAAATCAGTGATACTAGTACTAGACGGAAACTGCGAAGGAGTAAATCTTTTCCTAAAGCTATTTCTGAAAATACAAGCAATGTGAACAGGATGAGATACCAAAAGACCATGATCATCCTTAACCAACAGTATACGTTTTTTCTTTTTTCGAATCAAAGCTGGAGTCTGAAAATAAGAGTTATTTTTATCCCCTAAAGAAATCCACTTAGTTCTAGCTCTTTGATACCAGAACATCTCTTCATCGCAAGAAATTTTTTCAAGTTCCTTGGAAATTTCTACTTCTCGGAGCAGAAGATTACGATCATGATCAGAAATGTAATCATTTGAATTGCAGCTAGATCAGAAAGTAAGCGGTTTTTGTGAAGAAACAAATTACCATAAACATTCTTATTCCAACGAGAAGAAAGGAATTGGAAACAAGAGACAAGAGGTAAACTTTTGTAAAAAATTACCTGTAAAATTATTAGCACAAGCAGTCTGCAAGACATCAGTGAAGCTTGCATTGCCTAGCCACATTGCCTCAAAACGAAATGACTTATAATGGGATCTAGTGGATTGATCTGTAGAGAACTAGAGATAAATAAAGAGGGATGATCAGAATAGGTAAAAGTTTGCAACCTGTAAAAAAGGTAAAAGATGAATACAGTTAGGATTTGCCACAGCTTGATCCAATTTCTCATAAATTCTAAAAGGAGCGTCTTGCATATTACACCAGGTAAATTCATTCCAAGAAGAGGGCAGAGAAAGTAAATTACAATCATTTAAGAAATTCATAAAATTAATCATATAAGGAGTTGATCTTTGAGATCCTCCAGATTTCTCAGAAAGGTTCAGAATACAGATGAAATCTCCAATAATAATAATCCAAGGATCTGCATTCAAGGGTTTCAGAGTTTTCAGGTCATTCCAAAGAGCCGGTTGTTGATCTTTATGAGCATACATATAAAGAAGTAGCATAAAAGTTGTTTTGGGAAGTGAGATCAGTAACAGGACAGTGAAGATAACGATCATGTTTGAAAATAACATTAACATTCAGTTTATCCCCATTCCAACAGAGTAAAATTCCACCAGATTGAGCAGAACGACCAGCAGAGGAAACACAGTCAAAATTATCAAAAGGAAGCTTAGTGAACAAATCAGAAGCTGAATCTTCATTAAGTTTAGTATCCAAAAAACAAAATAATAAGTCCAGAGAAAGTAGCCTAATCAGAAACAAGGCTGAGCTAAGGAAACCATTACAAGAAAGCCAATTCATGGAACGGCTATCCAAAATCTTAAGACAAATAAAAGAAAAGAGGAGAAAGGCAAACCAAAGAATTGACAGGAAAGAACAAGAGCAACACCAAAGCAACGAAAGAAAAAATCAAAGTAAGAGGAAATGCTAAGAAGAATACAATTGCGGAACAACGCAGGTCGAACTTAGGAACAAAACACCGAATATGGGTTTTCTGATGTTGCCCATCATCAGGGACAAGTTAATGAAGTGGTCCGGAGGTTTGGGTCGGGTCTGCTTCGGAGACTCGGTGTCGCTTTGTAGTTTGTACACACAAACCAAAAACAACATCTCCAAAATTCAATAATTCATTGGCTTTCCAATTTTTTATTCCTACTCCCTAATTCGACCAACAAACCCCTGCCACCTCACCACAGGATTTGTAGGGTTACCAGGAACTGAAGCAAAAGACATATCTACCCCTACTCAGAGTTCGAGTTCAATTGCTGCGTCTGCATAATTCAGAGTCGGTAGGGTAGTGTTAACCAGATCTCATCTCCATTACTCTTCTTTTTCTTCCCCAAATTCGTCAACGTTTGCTTTCCTCTCAAACAAGATCTTCATCAAACCCTAGCGGTTCGCAGTTCAAATTTCCGAGCAGTTTTTTCTGGAATGCTGGAGCGTCTTCGGTTCTGCCTTGGCTGTAAGTGTAACTCTCTCTCTCTGCTCCCTGGCGTTGCGTCTGGTTTCACCGACGTTGATAATTTCCTCATTAATAGGTCGTGATTCTGTATCGGTTTTGTAGGAGATTTGAAGTGAGTTGTCAAAAGGACGAATTTCACCGGCAAAATGAGCTCACTAAGCGACGAACGCAGTATTGTTGCTCCGTCGGAAACGAACGTGCCAAGACCCCCTCCAAGTAAAGCTTTGGTTACTCTCTAAATACTCCTCTCTTCTTCGTAAATATAGTATTCAATGCTCAGTTTGGTATTGTATTTTAGAAAAAATAATTACTTCTAATTATTATTATGAGTTTATTATGTGTGTATTAAAATTATGTTTTTTTTATAAAATGAAAAATAATTTTTAAAGTTAGATGGTCTTTTTATCTAAATTGTTGTATTTTATAAGATGCTTATTTATAAAATTTAATTGAAAAAATCACGATTTTAAAACAAAACAGATAAAATGTTGCTTATTTAAAACTCAATTTTTCCATATTCGAGTTTTTTCGTCTCGATACTAAACTAAACCTGTTACTTATCCGAAAGATTTAGATAATAGGTATAGGAAATTAGCTAAAATGTTGTTATTATTGATTCAACTTCTGCCCAAATAAAAATATTTTTTTAAAAAGGGGGCGCTCACTGGCCCAATAGCTCACCTTGATCCTTTCCTCGCAGGGGTTCTGCGAAAGTTGAAGAAATTCATTCTCCTCCCAGCGGTTCTCGGAATCATCCTCTACTCCATAAAAGCAAAAACCCATATCGGCCTCCATTCCTTAAGGTGCTGATATCTTGACATTAGTGCATTAGAGAAGCCAGCATGTGATTTGCTCATTGCTCTTTCTGTTTATCTAAGTTATTGAAACTCCCACCAGGAATGATGATAAGGACAAATCATGGGCTTCTCCCAAGTATCCGAGCAAAAGTGGACAGCAGGAAAACTGGACAGGAGGTATAATAATCTCCCACCTCTTGCTAGCTACTGCATTCAGAAATAAAGTTCTCTCTGGTGCATTCCTGCTTTTGGACTTATATTGTTATTCTTTTTATCAATTAGAAACTTGAGACGTTATTGATTAGATTAGCTGTTTATTCATTGAATTTTTTCTTCACAGTTGTCCTGTTACTCATGTTTTATCTACAACTCTGCTCTTTTACCTGTTTACTGGTCCATATTGATACTGCCCACATAAACAAAAGACAATGAATGTGAAATCATGTGCGCTTTATTATGGATTCTGAGCAATTACAGTTCTCTTATCTCTATATTGCTCACCTTTACCTGAAATGATTGCAGGCATGCAGCAACTCCAGGAGAGCAAACAACTCCCAAAAGAGTACTCATTTGAAAGTGCTCTAGCAGAAGTGATTGTAAGTTATAACACATACACATATACATATAACTTAGGCAATGGATCAGGTTATTCTCTTTTGTATTTCTTCGCTTGGTTATTTTGATTCAATTGGTTACATTCTTCAGGATATTTCTGTACAATCCGCACTGACAAATGAACAGAGCGAAATAAAACTTAAAAGGAATTTTATACTGACAGAGGTTATTCAGTTTTCAGTAATCTAAATAACTTCATATACTAATTTGCTATTTCATTCTAGTTTTATTATTTCTACAATTTTTACATTCTTCACTCCAATAATGGCAGAGTGGATGTTGGTCATGACAAGATCTCCATTTTTGACACTGGCCCCGGGATGGATGAAAATTTCTTGGTTAACTGGTATGCAACTGTCAGCTCTTAATTAAATAAATATATATATATATATATATGTATATATATATTGTTCCGTTTCTTTTAGAATCCATTCTTCATGAGAGTTATTGGTGACATGGTATTGGTACCCTTGTTGTTTCATGATGGTGCAAGACAGAAGTTTTCTAAAAATCTGTTTCTGCTTTTCCTCTAAATTACGTTTGGCTGTTATACCACTGATACCAACTCTTAAAGTATTCCCCTGATAAATTAGCATTGATATTGAAGTATATAGTTTTCACACACTGATTGGTTAGATTGTGAGGTTTAGCTGTTTCATTTTTATGCTATTGATGAGGTCTGCATTTTATTTAGGGGAGAGACAGATGCTTCACTTCACCGATCTTATAAGGAAGAGGCAATAAGTGAATCTCTGTTATTAAAGGTAAATTTAATAACTTCTGTTATATGATGAACAGGGAACCGTGATGTGTTTATGTGTGGGCTAGCGTGAATCATTTACTAACATTCAGCTGTAAGCTACATGTCCCTCTATTCATCAGTACTAGTTAGTTTTTGAAGTGTTGGTTTTTATGTTTATGCAGCCATATATAGGGAAGTCCAGATTTAGCGGACTTATAGCATCAATGCAACTAGGTGGTAAGACTTATCTGAAATTCATCTGAAATTCATCTGAAATGTGAGTTGCTTTTGCAGTTTTGAATTGATATTGATCCTTAGAAATTTCGCAATTATGCTGTAGGCACGCGTGCATCTCTGCCAAGACAAAGGCTTCAAAGGAAGTTTATACCCTAAAACTTGATAGATGCTTTTCTCCGAGGATCAAATTGGAAGGTAAAAACTAAAAGCTTCTCTTTGCTATATTGTCCTTGCATTTTACTAGGACAACTGGTATGACAAATATTCACTGTTGTTTTTATTACTTAACTAATAGTTAACTATATCTTTTATTTTAGACCACTGGTAGCATGACGGACCCTCAAAAAGACAATATTAGGAAAACGCCTCCTGGGAGCTTTACAAAGGTTGTCTGATGCATTATTTTGTTCACCATTTCAATTATGCTTATGACTTTTTGGAAATATTGGTCTTTTTACATCTGTTATATGGACTTGAAGTTTGCCGCTACAATTATCTGATCACATTACTAAAGGAAGTTTGCATCTCCAATGTCATTCGTAGCTTATACATAATTTTGATTTAGTTATATTTACACTATCTTATAATTTTGATCTACTTGACAGGTTGAAATTTTTCAACCAATATCGACATTGGATATAGTGGAACTGCGGTGTAAGCTGAAGGATATATATCTTCCTTATATTCAGGTTTGGTTTTACTAAACAGCTTATATTCAGATTTCCAATGTATAGGGTAACTCTAAACCCTAAACCCTAAACCCTAAGACTAGAAAGCTGGCAGGAATAGTATAGGGTAACTCGACAGAGCACATAGCATACTTAAAAAGTGCGATACAACTAAGTGTCCCAAGATGCTAGCCATGCACAGTCTAGCTATGAGCAACAATAAAGGCATGATCAATTAGCACAATATATACAACAAACAGTATGACACAAAGCCCAAATGGCTCGTATTAGTGTAAGAGTCAGTTGTTACTGTTTGTAATAATAATTTTATTTATTTAATTTCTTTCTAGAATTCATATAAAGTCCTTTGTAAATTGTTGGTTTTTTCTTTTTGGTGAGGTCATACCGTCCCCCTATGTTCATTTCGGTCTCTCTAATACGACAATAGATCATAAGTCGGCCCTTTCTCTCACCTGATCTATTTTACATGTTCGTGTTTGTTCAGATCCATCATTTTTGTACATTCTCAAAAAAAAAAAAAAAAAAAATCTCCATCATTTTTGTACGTAGTCACGGCTGTGACGTTAATAATCGAAAGAAAGAAAAACCTACAACATTTGTAGAAGGATAGTGTGATTGGTTGAATTTCAATTATTTCCCGTAACTTTTGATCAAATTTGTATGAGTTCTGCACTTATACTAGATAACTATGTTGGTTTTCTTGTTCCTTCGTCATTTTATGTTGACTTCCTCTATAGTATACTTGCTCAGTGTGATGTATAATTTGATTCATGTGTAGTTTGATGAAGCTAATGAATCAGCAAAGACGACAACACCAGTCAAGTTTGAGGTATGATATTTATACTTGCTGATACGACCATAGTGCCACTCTGTTATCCGTTGATACCCAGTTCTGCAAGTAATTTGCATATGTAGATAATGTCCTTGTCAACTACTCCAACATGCATAATTTTAGAATAGACATGACATTTTTGCAGCAAGGATAGATATCTTCCTTCACATATCTATGTCTTCATTTAATATCCAAGTGGAATAACCTAGTGTTCATTCTTATATCCATATGTTATTGCATGCATGAGTTTGATTGAGATCGCAAACTTAGTTGCAAGGTAATTACACTAAAAGAAGTCTTCAAATTACTGAAACATTCTTTTTAATTTCTCAGGTCAATGGTGTTGATTGAGCCACAATTGCCAACTTGCATTCTTACGAAGGTCCTGATTTTGATTTACAGTATGGCCAACCTGATAGAGTCGATTGCCAACTGAAAATAATTGAAACTACAAACACGCTATATCATAGACTTTATCTAGAAAATGCAGAGTTTTTTCCTAGAGCCGATTCGAGAGAGATATTTGAAACCAAATCTAATACTTTCATCACAAGTGATAAGCATTCGAAATGTAAGAATTCAAAAAGAGCATGTTTGCGCTATACTGTGGAGACTATTCAGTTGGAAATGAGATTTTGCATCACTTGCATAAGAAGATGAGTGCCCAGAAGAACGTGAACAGAACTGTGTTAGTTCGGGAACTTGCTGAAGAATGTTACAAATTATAAACAGAAGTATGGAGGAAGTGAAGCAGGTTCTTTCTGGGCACTCATCTTCTTGTGCCATACTTCTGATTACAACTTCCTCCATACCTCTGATTACAGTTGTAACATTCTTCAGCAAGTTCTCGAACTAACACAGTTCTGTTCACGTTATTCTGGGCACTCATCTTCTTATGGAAGTGATGCAAAATCTCATTTCCAACTGAATAGTCTCCATAGTATAGCGCAAACATGTTCTTTTTGAATTCTTACATTTCGACTGCTTATCACTTGTGATGAAAGTATTAGATTTGGTTTCAAATATCTCTCTCGAATCGGCTTTAGGAAAAAACTCTACATTTTCTAGATAAAGTCTATGATATAGCGTGTTTGTAGTTTCAATTATTTTCAGTTGGCAATCGACTCTATCAGGTTGGCCATACTGTAAATCAAAATCAGGACATACTGTAAATCAAAATCGACTCCATCAGGTTGGCCATATTGTAAATAAAATTATCATTAGAAACAGTAACAACTAACTCTTACATTTATACGAGTCATTTGGGTTTTGTGTCATACTGTTTGTTGTATGTATTATGCTAATTGATTATGCTTTTATTGTTGCTTATAGTTAGACCGTGCATGGCTAGCATTTGGGACACTTAGTTGTATCGCACTTTTTAAGTATTCTATGTGCTCTGTCGAGTTACCCTATACTGTTCCCGCCAGCTTTCTAGTCTTAGAACAAAACATTGAAAATTTGAATATAAGCTGTTTAGTAAAACCAGACCTGAATATAAGGGACATATATATCTTTCAGCTTACACCGCAGTTCCACTATTTCCAATGTTGATATTGGTTGAAAAATTTCAACCTGTCAAGTATATATTAATTACTAAGGTAGTTATTGAAAATGTTATTTTTATGGTTACTAATAAACAATAACAGTTGATTTGATAATAATTGGGCAAGTTACTAAGATAGTTACTGAAAATGTTACTTTTATAGTTACTAATAAACAATAACAGTTGATTTGATAATAATTGGGCAAGTTACTAAGATAGTTACTGAAAATGTTACTTGATAGTTACTGGGATAGTTATAAAAACTGTTCTTTAAATAGTAACTTTGGTAGTTATTCAGAAACAATATGTTTAACTGTTCAGTTCAAATAAAGCATAAAGAATCTGTTCAAGTAAAGTAACTAACTACTTGAAACTTTCTAAAATTTCTTAAAATTCCTTATCAATCTCTCCAATTATGCCGATTGTCTGCAAACCTCTTTAGAATGTGATCCATATACTTATCAGCCTCTTCCTTCCCAAACTTGCTTATATTGCCTTGTGACATGATAACGCTCATGAAGTATATGACATATATCCCACAGTCCACGCTGTTTTATCACAATAAATAGATTAGTAAAAGTCAGACAGTTACAAAGATGATAGTTACTCTGATAGTTACAAACATAGTTGCACAAATAATTACAAATATGATAGTTTCTGAGATAGTTACTAAAATAGAAATACATACAGTTACAAAGATGATAGTTACTCAGATAGTATCTAACATAGTTCCACAGACAGTTACAAAGATGATAGTTACTCAGATAATTACTAACATAGTTGCAGACAGTTACTAAGATGATAGTTACTAAGATGCTGGGTTTAGAGCTTAATAAATCTGATTGTTGTTGACACAATTTTCCCTTAAACGAATTGATAGTCATCTTCGACTGATAATTGTCATTCATCCACCTTATAGATTGAATTTCAGCTTCGGTAAGAGCCTCTTCTACCATTTTCAATTCGGTGCTGGAGCTCTTGTTGGTGTCTATTTTATACCGGCATCCTTGCTCTAGCATATAATCTGATTGATCAAGGACAGTTTTTATCCGTATATCAATCATTGTAACATGTTAATAACATAGTTAGTCATATAGTTACAAAAAATGTTAGATAGTTTCTGACATAGTTAGTCAGATAGTTACTAAGATAATAGTTACTCAGATAGTTATTAACATAGTTACAAAGATGATAGTTACTTAGATAGTTACTAAAATGGTTAGTCAGATAGTTACTAAGATGATACTTACCGACAAGTCTTTGAGCTGATACTTCCACCGTTTTTCTTCAACTGTACGAGGTCTCATTTCCTGATCAAGTGCAGTTCATTCTCCCTCCCTGGAATCGGCTCCACCAAGTTTGTTTTCATGCACAGCCAATACTGGTTTGCAAAAAAAGTGTTAGTTTATAATCAACAAAATGATATATTACAAAAAAAATATGAAGACAAAACTCGCGCACTTACCAGAATGACATGAATATTTCCTCCTGTATTCTTCGATACACTGTCCGATTTTTTCTTGTATTTAGTGAGACATCTTTTCAGGAAGATTTTAACTTCTTTTACCCAGGTATAGTTAGAAGTCTCAGCTAAATCCTCTACAGTTCTGACCATGTCTATATGTAGGGAAGAAAAGCTTGATTATAATGTGGACGATTATTAGTCTTGCTATATTCAAATCTCGGCTCCCTCTTTCCCCATAAGATTAAGGATTCTTGTTCAATTCTGCTGTTATGTCTTTTTATCGACTTCCTTGGCTTGTCCGAAAAATCAGATCACAAAATCATAAATGAGCGTCTGTTTTCTCTAAATGTATGTTCCTGTACGGTTCAGCCCCAAAAGTTGTGAAACATCTGATGATTTGATTCAGAACTTCTTCCTAGCAAACTGAAACACATCTTACATGAACATAAGTTTCCAGCACCATCCCCACCTGGTTATTTGACTTTGAACCGTAAATTAGGTTCTGGTGGAGTGTTTGAAACAGCTTTGCAAATAGTCTTCTTGACCAGCTCTACTACTGCTTGTGGTATTTGGCATCCATATTCATTGAAATTTGGTATGGTGCTTCTGAACTGTAGAGTCTACGCCTTTTTCTTCTGTTTCTGCTCAATTTAAAACACAATCACTATGATATTTACTAGTTATTTTGATAGTTACAACAATAGTTACTAGTTACTTTTTATAATAGTTACTAAGATAGTTACTACAATAGTTACGAGTTACTTTAGTAGTTACTATAATAGTTACTATAATAGTTATTATGATAGTTACTATGATAGTTACTGGTTACTTTGATAGTTATTTACATGATTTTTTAGTTGATGTTCTTGTTTTTCTATCACGGCGAGCTTCTTTGCATCTTTATCATCAACTTCATCAATTTCATAATCAGATTCACCACCACTACCAAGTGTATCATCTTCAGTTTCATTATCATCATCACCATCATCCTCTTGTTGCCGTTTTCTTTTGTTAGCTTTAGCTCCCATTTCTTCCCATATCTGCACATTTGATAAGTAAAGTTACTATGACATTTTTTTCAATTATAATACAGTTACTAAGATAGTTATTTAAAAGAAAAATAGTTACTATGAGAGTTACTTATTGATTGTCGTGTTTACTTTCCTTTTCTTTCATCACCAGCATCACTATCATCGTCGCTTTCATCATCTTGTTTTCTTCTTCTTTTGGCAGCTGCCACAACCTTATCTTCACTTATCTACACATTCGATAAACATAGTTACTAACACACTTTTTTAATTGAAACATAGTTACTGAGATAGTTACTTATAAGAAATACAGTTACTACTGTAGTTACTTACTAATTGTGGTGTTTTCCTTTCCAGTTTCCTTTTTTTTTTCTTTCGCTTCTAGCTCTTCTGCTTACTTCTTCAGTGCTCCCATAAATTCATAGTTAGATGATTTATACAATAACATTTGTATTACCAACTGCTTAATAGTTACACTAACGATTACAGAAAAATAAATTTTTGGTTACAAAGATAGATTGTTAGTAGCCTATTTTTCCTCACTACTCCGTTTTAGTGCCATTTGCTGCATATGTGAGGGAAAAAATTTATTGTAACCCGATACGACCATAAACTCAAACAGTTTGATAGTTCACATATATATGCATCACCAAATCTCACAGTTATTAATATAGTTATGCAATACTTAAACAAAATAATTTCATTCACATAAACTCAAACAAGATAGCTACTAGAATAGTTTATGTTATAGTTACATGCACATAACACAGTTTCATCCATTCAGACACACAAACACTCAGAATTTTTAGCGCCGAAGCAAAATTTTAAAAAATAGTAGTTACATAGTAGTTACTTTAGTAATTCCAACCATAACAACATAGTTAGTATGATAGTTACTGTTATAGTTTCATCCATATAACACAGTTTCATCTATTCACACACACAAATTGTAACAGTCTAACCCGTACACTTACGATATTGTCTGTTTTAGGCCTACTAGCTCGCATGGTTTTTTTATTGAGGTTTCACCCCAAAATGTGTCTCCTGGAGTAATTGCCAGTGCCCTCCAAGCACCTGCCTATTTACAGTTAGATATTGTCCGCTTTGGGCCCACATGTCACTCGAGCACCCTACGCACAAATTTGTTCTTAGGGACTTCCTCCTGAAACGTGTCTCAATGTATAGTGCTAACCTTGTATATATAAGCACATAATCCACTCTCATCCGGGTGATGTGAGATGCGTGACATGCCTACCTACTAGCTTTCCTAACCAGGTCAGGTCAGGGTCATCATAATCCACCCCCCTTAAGGTTAGACGTCTGCATCGACACACTTCCGGTCGGGGACATGCTTAGATACCATCTGTAACGGTCTAACCCATACACTTAAGATATTGTCCGGTTTAGGCCCACTGGCCCGTATGGTTTTTTTATTGAGGTTTCACCCCAAAACGCGTCTCCTAGAGTAGTTGCCAGTGCCCTCCAAGCACCCGTCCACTCACAGCTAGATATTGTCAGCTTTGGGTCCACATGTCACTCGGGCACCCCACAGGTCCGACGGATTTGTTCCTAGGGACTTCCCTCTAAATCGCGTCTCAATGTATAGTGTTAACCTTACATATATAAGCACATCATTCACCTCCCCTGGGTGATGTGGGATGTGTGACATGCCTACCTGCTAGCTTCCCTAACCAGGTCAGGTCAGGTCAGGTCAGGTCAGGGTCATCACAGAAACTCTCATAATTTCTAGCGCTCATGCAAAATTAAAAAAAAAATAGCACCTACATAATAATTACTTTGATAGTTCCAACCATTTATTTTTTTAACAAAATTTTCTATAACATCTATAAACATAGTATATATGTATTAAACCTAAAATCATCTTCCAATGTATCATTTTCTAAACCCCCAAACCTAAAATCATTATCCATCCTCCACTTTCTTCCCCTTCACTTCCTAGAACCTAGTCTAAACATCTTAGATTTCTCATTCCCTTCTTCAACAAATACTGAATCATCATCATCTCATGTCATGTATCATCAAAACTCTATTTGAATCTCAAAAAGAAGGTGAAAGATCTGTTACCTGAGCAGTTGAGATCTGTTTGTACTGCGAGCTGTCGAGATTCACCGTCGGAGAAGGAGAGGAGAGTGGTGGAGATTCGTCGTCTGAAAAGTAGAGAAGAACGGTGGAGATTCGGTGTCGGAAAAGGAGAGGAGAGAAGTAGAGAAGCGGAGTTAGTGAATGAGAGAAGGAGAGAAGTTGAGAAGTGGAGACGTATTTGAAGAGTAATAGAGTTAGAGGAGTGAGGGAAGAGTAGTGGTGTCAGAGAAGAAGAGAGTTGTGTAGCTACCCAACGGCATAATCTAACCACTCTGTTTCCAGTAACAGATTATTTCCAAAATCGTTACAGTGGCATATTTAGTAATTATGTGATGTTCAATGGTTATTTGATAAATAGTGTCATTTTTTATAATCAGCCCAAAGTTCATGCCTATTTTCTAATTTTGGGCCTTCAAATGCCCTTTTTCATAAAAATCCCTATTTAAAACTCAATTTTTCCATATTCGATTTTTTCGTCTTGATACCAAACTAAGCCTATTACTAATCCCGAAAGATTTGGATAATAGATATAGGAAATTAGCTAAAATGTTATTATTATTGATTCTACTTCTGCCCAAATAAAAATATAGGTAAATAGATCAAATGATGTCTGACCTTTTAGCAATTATAAACTTTAGTACCTCACCTTTGTGAAATATCAAAACAGTGTCTCAAGTTCTTATACAGAATTTAAATTGGTATCTGGTGACGTTAGTTATGTTAAAAATATACCATATTCCGTTAGAATATTCTGCTGATACTGTCAAAAGACTAAATACCCTTATTTTATGTTTTCTTAATTCTTTTTCAAAAATTTCTTTATTTTACATTTCGACGGAACATGGTGGGCTCATGAATTTGTTTATTTAGCATACTACAAATATATAATATATACTCTATACTCGAAGGTAAACAGTTAATTTAATCATCAATTATTTGCTCTCAGCGTTTAAATTATTTGTCAAATATTAAGAAAACCAAAGAAGAAATAAAAGAAAAGTGAGAAAAATTGAAAAAATTAGTAATCTTCAGAGAAAAGCGTAGCAGAAAAAGGAATGACTATTAGGATTTGATTTTTAGATTTACAAAAGCTATACATGTATTAGAAGAACAGACCGCATAACTTAAAAGAATATATCTTGGCAACAAAAATCGCTTGAGGTTTTGAGCAGAGGTTAGATCTGCCCTAGTTAATATCAGAGCCTGTTTTGCTAAAAAAATAGGTACAAGAAAAGGCTTATGCCCTAAAGTTGGCTTCTCTTAGCTTAACAAAAGAGAGCCAAGACTAAAAAATTATCAAGTCTTTTGCACTGAAAAAGAAAGTAACAAATAGAAATTGTGTTTTCACACAAGACACATCTAAGAAAATCAATATTTCATTGAATACGCCTATAGAGTTCTAAATACTCTATACGACGAGCATATTCATCTCCAGAAGGAGATAGGAGTAGAAGAACTTGATCCTTCCAGACCAAGCATAGTTGAATTTCTAGATCACTTATCTAGAGATAAAACGTTTGAGAGGTAACAGAACAATTCAAGAGATTTAATCTTAAGATTAATTAACTCGGAGAAATACAAGCAAAATTATCAAAACTTGAAGTCAAGCTAGACTACCTTAATAAGGAAAAACAATATTTTTCAGATATTGAAAAGAAATTAGTAAAAACAGAGAATCTTGCTAATAACATTCATCAGCAAGCAGCTGAATTAAGAGACTCTCAAGAAAACTTGAGGAAACTTTTAGAGACTCTTATCTCCAGAATATGATGAGGCAAATAGTAGAACTGTAAAGCAGGAAGACGTAAAAGCTCTAAGTGTTTATCTTCCTACAGAAAAACTTGCTGAAAATTTAGAAGCAATAATACATCAGTTAAATTACAATAATATCTATCCTCAAGAGATAAAAAAAGACATAGAAGAACAATTTCAATAAATAAATGCAAAAATTTCATGTCTACAAAAAAGTGTAGATAAAATGAAAAAAAGCACTAACGTTGAAATAATCAATAAAGAAACACGAGCACAGAATGTAGCTAGTAAGATTATCATACATTCACTAAAGGTAGAAAGCGAATACAAATTTAGTGAACCTAAATTACTCGAATGGAAAGAACCAAAACTCCCAAAAGAGATATAAAAATGCTGAGTAGAATACTTAGTAAGAGACATGTTGGACCTGTACAGCTCATAAATACTCAAGAATTTGAGTATAATGAAATTGAATCTTGCATGAGAGAAGCATCCGCACCTAGATTTAGATTCAATGAGATCTACAAAAAATGATCTTTCATCTTGGATTCTCATAGATTCAAGATATTATAATTAACAATCCCAGCAACTAGTGGAGAAACAGATATCAGGTTAATCACTCCAAAAGAAGTGAGTGAAGCGTTCCAGAAAAAATATTCCTACATGCATGTTTCTGCTCAAACCCGGGGGCCTGGTAGATACAGATGAATCCAACTTGATCTCCTGCAATCCTGCTTACTAAGGGGAATACCGGGCGGGCCGGTCTTCTCCTCTCCGATGCCTAAGTTAGTATAGTTGGGAAATATATAACCAAGACACGTATGTAAGCGGGGAGAGAGATAAGTTACCTATTAAAGAGGGTAGTTGGGGCCCTTATATAGGTGGTTGGGGGTGAGGGCTGGCCTCACCCTTCGATGTGGGACTGGTTCCCTTCTGTTTGTACATTCTGGTGCCCTCTTTGGCTGGCAGGCGCCCCCGGTCCCAGGGTCCCTGGTGGCAGGATAAAGTGCTGGACCCCGAGGCCGGGTGCTGGTGAGCTGGTCCCGGGCCTTGGGCCGGGCCTTGGTGCACTTGCTGCGGGTCTGTGGGCCTGCTGTAGCCTCTCTGCGGCTACTGTCAACAAGTCCCCCAAGTTCCCGGTCAAGTGCAATCTTGAATGGGGACTTAAATCTGTCTTGCTCTTGTCCCGCAGACCTGCAGGGTTACCAACCTAACGGTGCCCAGTCCCCCAAGTCCGCGTTGAAGATTGGGCGTGACCGAGGTGAGTACCTGTTACCGATGGTAAGTAATAGTTTATAAGTACGTTTGTAATATAAGTAGTACTGTGCTTAAGTGTTGTGGTGCTATGAGCATGGAGTGGGGTTCACGGGACCTCGACCGGGCGTCCTGCCATATCGAGACGAGTCCCGGATGAACTTGCAGACTGGACCTCGACCGGGCGTTCTGCCATATCGGTGCGAGGCGGAGTTCACGGGACCTCGACCGGGCGTCCTGCCATATCGAGACGAGTCCCGGATGAACTTGTAGACTGGACCTCGACCGGGCGTTCTGCCATATCGGTGCGAGGCGGAGTTCACGGGACCTCGACCGGGCGTCCTGCCATATCGAGACGAGTCCCGGATGAACTTGCAGACTGGACCTCGACCGGGCGTTCTGCCATATCGGTGCGAGGTGGATTTCACGGGACCTCGACCGGGCGTCCTGCCATATCGAGACGAGTCCCGGATGAACTTGCAGACTGGACCTCGACCGGGCGTTCTGCCATATCGGTGCGAGGCGGAGTTCACGGGACCTCGACCGGGCGTCTTGCCATATCGAGACGAGTCCCGGATGAACTTGCAGACTGGACCTCGACCGGGCGTTCTGCCATATCGGTGCGAGGCGGATTTCACGGGACCTCGACCGGGCGTCCTGCCATATCGAGACGAGTCCCGGATGAACTTGCAGACTGGACCTCGACCGGGCGTTCTGCCATATCTGTGCGAGGCGGAGTTCACGGGACCTCGACCTGGCGTCCTGCCATATCGAGACGAGGCCCGGAGATGCTAGCCTGTGGGAGGGCCTGTTGGTGCGTGGACTAAGCCAACAGGTACCCCGGAGAGTGTTACGACCGTACCGAGGCATCGGTTAACACTTGCTAGTTCTTCTCAGCTTTTGTTGGTTAAGCGTTGAGGTAATGTGCAGGTTTGTTAGCCTGCGGGGAGACTTGTTCTGTGTTAGAGAAACAATCTGCCCGGTGGAGTGGCGTTGAGATAACGAGTCTCGCCATGTATCCCCAAATGTATCACAGTTCAGTGTGATGCAGGGTTTTTCTCCTGCTGGACAAGAGTACATGGGTTAGATGTAAGCTCGCCCGGGTTTATAAAGCCCATGCGTTTAGAAACCTTGAGTTGTTGTTGGCTCGTTCCTGCCCGTAGGCGAAGGAAGGTGACAGCCGGTAGAATGCTTTGGAGTGGGTTAAATGTCACACGGCCGGTGGAATGCCATAGTGCTGGGCGGATCTCGACCGGGCGACATGCCATATCGAGACGAGTCCCCTAGTGATATGCAACGAAGATGGTGCTAGAAGGAGGGCTCATACCCGGATAGATGCTCTCGAAGCGGTTGGATAATCACAACCGGTGAGAGGTCTTCAAGATATACAATGAAGAAGCCATGCAGCCGGTTGAATGATCGTAACCGCGAACTGCCATGGTGCCGGATTGATTCGGAGTTGACTTTCTGGGGAAGCGAGGGGAGTAGACGCCTCGTTGTTCGCTCCTATCTCCCTAATTGCCGCTTGTAAGTGGGACAGGTGGCGGACATGCGATGAAGGAGAGAGCCCATCAGTCCCATGTTGGGACACGTGTCGGCAGGGAGCGGTCTGAGATGGAGGGAATCCACGGCTGGGGTTGTCTTACTTTTCTTGTTGCCCTATTTATTGTCCCCTCTGCTCTCCTCCTGCCGCACTTTGCCTAAACCCTTTGCCCTCTGCTCTCCTTCTCCATCTCGCTGCAGATCTGAATTATTTTTGTGTTAGGGTTATGGCGTCTGGGAGATCTGCGTATTATGGCGGCGCAAGCCGCGGGCCCAGAAGGCATGAGCTGCTGGATGGTGATAGGGTGATTTTCTGTGACGAGCCAATCAGAAGCATGGATGAAAGAGAGATTAGGGAGTTTCGGGCGAAGTGGGACATCGATTCTTCTGTTAAACTTCGAGGCCTGCGTCCCGGGGAACTGGCCTGTAACCCGGAACCGGGCTGGGTTGCCGTTTTCGACCATCAGTTCCGACACGGACTATCGCTGTCGCTGACGAGATTTGTTCAGTACATGCTAAGCTCACTAAAGCTTTCCCCAGCCCAGCTTCCGAGCAACCAGTGGAGGCAGTTGCTTGGGCTTGGGTGCCTGTTCAATCTGAGCTATATGGACTGGCCCACGGTTAATGAATTTCAGGCGCTGTACAAGATCTCCTATTGTAGAAAGGCCCAGTGCAGCGGTTGTGTGAACTTTACCGCGCGGGAATATGGTCCTGCCATCACGCATCTGCCGTCGTCGGTTTCAGATGTCTGGAGGAGGTCGGTGGTGCTGGCCGGTGGGAAGTGGCAGCGTACTTGGAGGGGCTATCAGGTGCCCGGGGCTTATCAATCGATCGGGGACCAGTCGTTCCGGCTGGAGGACTTGGAGAAGCAACGGTTATACCGGTTGTTTGCTTGCTGGGACCATCTGAGCCGGAGCTCCTATAATTTCATCCGATGGAACGTGCTGGAGATATGCGGGATGGGGAGAAAACCTGGTAAGGTGTCTTGCACTTCGCTTTTGCATGGTTGCTTGTATTCTGACCGCTCGACTTATCGGTTTGCAGCTAACGCCCCCCGGTTCGCGCTTAAAATCGAGGAGACTATCGAACCGAATGAAGAGCTTGTAGCCTCGAGATTGATGGAGACGGGGGAGGCGGCCGCGAAGACCGTTATTTATACGGCTACCCAGAAACGCAGGGAGCATGACAGGCCGGTGTCGCTCGTGTTTTCGGACGCTCACTATGGAAGGCGACCGGGCGGTGACAATAACTCCCCGCTCTTTATTCGGGAAGGGTGGTCTGTGGGACTTTCGGGTCCAGAACCTATGGCGCGACCGATGGCGGTACGGACCTCGCGGGAGAGGGAAACGGCAGAAATGTTCGGGCACCGCCGAAGCAGCCATGGTGAAGCTCCGGCAAAGAGGGCAAGGGCGCTTGACGTCGGGGCGTCGAGTTCGGCTGGGCCGATCGAGCGGGCGGTAGCTCCGGCCGTGGAGGTGGGTGGTCGAAGGATTCAGGTGCCGGAAGCCAGTCACAGTTCCGGTGGTGGTATTGGTAGGTTCGTGGTCGCTACCGTCGAAACCTTGGGACTTGACCGGGAGGACCCTGGGACTGGACAATCGGGCGAGAGCAGGACGAAGCCCGTGGAACTAGCTGTTCGGGTAAGTGTTTTTGTGCTTCCTTTTCTCCTGGAGTGACACGAGCTAATGTTCCTTTGTTTACCTTTGGCAGCTGGTTCATAGCCTTTATGCCGCGGAGCCCAGAGGGGAGGCTGCTGCGGTTTTGGAGAGGCGGGTGGAGGAGCTGAGCGTGCGGGTGGACGTGGCGGAAGCCAAGCTTGCGGAGGAAAGAGAGGAGGTTGGTCGGTTGAGCACCGAGCTCGTGCGGGAGAAAGAACTAACCGGTCGGTTGCACCATGAACTCTCGCAGGAGAAAGAAGAGGCCGATCGGCAGGCTGCTGCTCGGGAAGGGAGGGTCGCGGAGCTGGAGACGAGGGTTTTGGAGCTGCAGACCCAGGCTGTTGCCCGGGAAGGGAGAATTGCGGAGCTGGAGGCGAAGGTTTTGGAGCTAAAGAGCCAGGTTACAGTAGTCGCCCAAGGAAGGGAGAAGCTCACGGAACCCCAGCTTGCTGAAGTGGCCGATAAGGCTGTCGACGACTTCTGAGAGTCGGTGGAGCTTGAGGAGATGCTGGATGAGGCCAGGGCAAAGGGCATTAGTGATGCCTATCTGGAGTGGAGGGAGAAAGGATGGCTTGATGCCGAGCAAATGGAGGCTGACATAGCCCTAACCGAGATGGTGGAGCAAGAGCAAGCTCTAAAAAGTGGCGGGCTAGGGCTTGGGTGCTCCGGGGGTGCTAGCTAGCTGTTTACCTTGTACATTCACATCTTGTAACTGCTGTAGTTTATTCTTTAATGCTGTAACTGCGTATTGCAATATTGATGCTAAATACACTGTTGTCCCTCTATGACCGCTATTACTTAGGGTAGAACCGTAGGTGCTGGATATTCCACGGCCGGGTGGAATAGATGCCCTCGGTGTCTATAATGTGGAATGTTGCCGGTCCCACGGCCGCGGTGATCTGGTAGGGCCCTTCCCAAGTTGGTTCTAGGGCCAACGGTTTTTTCTGGACCTTCTTCATGACCCAGTCCCCAACCTGTAGCTTTCTCTCCCGGACCCTTCTGTCATAGTACCGGGCGATCCGCTGCTTGTAGGTTTGGTTGCGCATATGCGCCTGGTCGCGGCGCTCCTCAATGAGGTCCAGGTTGAGCAGTAGCCCCTCGGCGTTTGTTTCGGCGTCGTAATTCTCGACCCTGCCGCTGGGTATACCAGTCTCTACAGGGAGTACCGCCTCGCTCTCGAATGCCATGCAGAACGGGATCTCTCCTGTTGCCTCTGCTGTTGTTGTTCGGAGGGCCCATAGCACCGCGGGGAGTTCTTCGGCCCAACATCCCTTCTTGGCATCCAGCTTCTTTTTGAGAAGGGTCTTGATAATCTTGTTGACCGCTTCTACCTGGTCGTTGGTCTGTGGGTGTGCCACTGAGGCGAACAACATCCGGGTCCCCATCGAGGCTGTGTACTGGATAAGATCAGCATTATTGAATTGTGTCCCATTATCCGTGACAATAGTCTGCGGTACCCCGAACCTGCAGTAGATGCTCTTCTATAGGAACTTTTTAACCCGCTCCTCAGTGATCTTTATCATAGGTTCTGCCTCGACCCACTTAGTCTGATAGTCCACTGCCACGATGGCATACTTGTATTGTCCCACAGCTGTTGGGAAAGGGCCAATGATGTCTAATCCCCACTGTGCGAACGGCCATGGTGCCAACATGATTGATAATGCGATTGCCGGGGCATGATGTACAGAGGCGTACATGTGGCACTTGTGGCAGCCGCCTGATATTTTTCTTGATACTGCCGCCATGTCTGGCCAGAAATACCCCGCTCGGAGCGACTTGTGAGATAATGACCTTGCGCCAGAGTGATTACCGCATACCCCTTCGTGGATCTCTCGCATGATAGCCTCTCCTGCCTCTTTTGTCACACACCTCAGCTGGGGAAAGTTGTGCCCTCTTCGGTACAACTGGCCATTGAGGAGACCGTACCGGGCGCACCGGAGGTGTAGCCTCCTGGCCTCTACCGCATCCTGGGGGCTGGTTTTGTCAGTCAAATACTTGACTATTGGATCCATCCAGCTTGGTGGCGCTTCTTCCACCGCAAATATCTCGGAGATGGTTTTGTTTATACTTGGCTTCTGGAGAGTTTCAATTTTTGCTCTCCGGTACTCTGGGGGGTAGTTTCCGGTTGCCAGCCTTGCGAGGGCGTCTGCATCCCTATTTGTCTCTCGGGGAATGTGCTGGATCGTGGCGCCCTGGAACGGCTCAATCAGGGTTTTGGCCAAAGCCTGGTAGGAGGACAGCTGGGGATCCTTGACCTCAAACACCCCGTTCATCTGGTTCACCACTAAGCTAGAGTCGCTGTAAATCTCCATGGACGAGATTCCCAACTCCTTGGCCAGTTGCAAACCGGCTATGAGGACCTCATACTCGGCAGCGTTATTGGAGGTGCTAAAAAGGAACCGTAAGGCATACTCGTACGACTGGCCATCAAGCGAGGTTATCATGACACCGGCTCCGCTCCGCTTGGTCGTTACGGAGCCGTCCACGTAAAGCTTCCAGCCCGTGGGGAGGCCTGGTTCGGTCTTTATGGTTCGTACTGCCTCGGTGTCCTCGTACCGGTCGGGGTGCGCTTCTACCGCCATTGGGGTGAGCTCACATATGAAGTCCGCAGCTGCCTGTCCCTTGATGGCCGTTCGCGGGGCATAAGTGATGTCGAACTCTCCCAATTCGACTGCCCACCGCACGAGCCTACTGCTGGTGTCTGGTTTTTGCAGGATCTGCCGCAGAGGGTGATTGGTATATAAGGTGATGGAATGAGCCTGGAAATAGTGCCGGAGCTTCCTGGCACTAACAATTAAGGCCAGGGCCAATCTCTCTATGTCGGGGTACCGGCCCTCGGCTCCAGTAAGTCCCTTTCCCGCATAGTATACTGGAAGTTCGAGCGTGTCTTCCTTCCTGATGAGAGCCGTGGAGACGGCCGTTGCGGATGCAGCTATGTAGAGGTATAACATTTCGCCCGGCACTGGTTTGGATAGGAGAGGCACTGCAGATAGATATGCCTTGATAGACTGGAATGCCGCTTCATGCTCCGCTGCCCAGTGGATTTTCCTGGTCTGTTGTGCCTTGAGCAGCTTGAAGAACGGGGCGCACTTGTCGGTTAGGTGGGAGATGAATCTGGCCAGGGTGGCTAATCGGCCGGTCAGCATCTGGACCTGGTTTCTCTCCCCTGGCGTTTCCATATCTAAAATTGCCTGGACCTTCAGTGGGTTGGCTTCTATCCCTCGCTCGCTGATGATGTGGCCTAGGAACAGGCCCTCTGAAATCCCGAAAATACACTTCTTTGGGTTTAAGCGCATTCCGAATTTGAGCATCTTACCGATGATTACGGCCAAATCCCGGACGTGGGCCCCTGCAGTCAAGCTCTTGACCAGCATGTCATCAACGTAAACCTCTACGGTTTTACCCATTTCTTGCTCCAGCATTCGGTTCACCGTTCGCTGGTAGGTGGCCCCGGCATTCTTTAGACCGTACGGCATCCTCTTATAACAGTAGGTACCTCAGTCGATTGTGAATGATGTGTGCTCCTCATCATCCGGGTGCATCCTAATCTGATTGTACCCGGCGTAAGCGTCTATGAAGCTGAGCGTCTTAAAGCCGGACGTGGAATCTATAAGCTGGTCAATCCGGGAGAGCGAGAAGCTGTCCTTTGGACACGCCCGGTTCAGGTTAGTGAAATCCACGCACATACGCCACTGGCCGGTTCCCTTCTTCGGCACCATGACCACGTTAGCGAGCCAGTGAGGGTACTGGACTTCCCGGATGAAACCTATACCCTTCAATTTCTGTATCTCCTCTCTGATTGCCTCATACTTTGCCGGACTGAAGGACCTCCTCTTCTGCCTCACCGGGAGAACGTTGGGTAATAAATTTAGCTTATGGACGGCTATCTCCGGGGATATGCCTGGCATGTCCTCGTAGGACCATGCGAAGACCGAACTGTTGTCCTGGAGGAAGGCTATGAGCTCTTGTCTGACAACCGGATCGAGCTACGTTCCTATCACGACATTTCGCTCCGGGTGGTCTACCGAAATGCAGATCGCTTCGGTTTCTTCCACGGCCGAAGGTGGCTCCAGCTTTTCGGTGAATCGCCTAACTCTTTTTGAATTGATGTCATCACGGGGGTCAATACTCAGATCCGGCACTGGCGCCTGCAGAGTGGTTGTGAAGACCTCGGTCCGCTTCCTCCCGTGGGTCAGGGCCTCTGTGTAATACTTACGGGCGATCCTCTGGTCCCCACGTATAGTAATAACTCCGGTTGGTGAAGGCATCTTCAGCATCAGCATATGGCCGGCTATAAACGTTTTGAGCCTCCATAACCCTGGCCGACCGATTATGCCATTGTACGATGATAGGCAGTCGACAATGATGAACTCCAAATGCTCCTTTTTCGTTCTGTCTCCCTCGCTGAAGATGATCGGTAGGTAATCCGATCCCAGAGGCTGGACAACCTCGCCGGAGAAGCTTATAAGCGGCTCGTTATCCTGGGATAACTTGTTCCTTCCTCTCTGCAACCCTTTGTATGCGTCTCAGAACATTACGTTGACAGAGGCTCCGGTATCGATCAGCATACGACTGGTTATCCAGTGGTCTATTTGGACCGTAATGAGGAAGGGGTCGTTGTGCGGTTGGATCAAATCCTCCGGCTCTTCCTCCTCGTAGAAAGTGACCGAGTTCCATCCGGTTTTAGCGGCTTGGCCGCTTCTTTCTCCGAAGGCGTACACCTCCTTCCCCCGGATCGATCTTAGACACCGCTTCTTTGAGCTCTGGGTGAGCCGATCTATATGGTCCCCGCCGTGTATCATGTTAATGCTCCCGTGTACCTCGATCCCCCCGGGAGTGCCGGTGCTTATAGTTCCTACATGCCGAGCTCGCGGTCGGTCTTTGTTGGGGTCATTCGGGCGGGCCTGGTCGTTCAAGACCGCTTTCTGGGGTTTCTGGTCACCAGTTCGAAGGGCTAGATCTTGGGGTTTTCCTGCTGGCGCAATAGCTAAGGCCCGCGGTGGTCGCTCTGCTGGCGTAGCTGCCTGGGGCTGTGCCGGGCGCACAAATGGCGGTCTTCTCCCTGGTCTGGAACCGTTGTCACCGCCTCGTCGGGGTTGCCACTCCTCCCGTACCTCTGCTTTCCTGGTGGCTGCAGGCGCACGGTTGCGATCTAGCCGCCCGGTCTTGCTTCCACGGGATGGCGGTAGGTCGTCCGATATTCGCTTGGGCGCCTTGTCCCCATATGTCTCGTGTTCTGCCTGAGCGTGCCTGACGGCCACGGTCATCAGCTCGTCGTACCCCAGCGGCTCCTGCACTAGTAAGTTGTACGAAAGTTGCCCAGGTCTTAAACCCTGCTTGAAGGCCATCCCTGCGATCTGCTTGTCCAGGTTCCTGACCCCGGCCGTGGCGATTTGCCACCGGTTAACGAAGGCGCGTAGCGGCTCGTTGTCAGTCTGCATGCAGTCAAAAATGATCGTTGATGTTTGGGCTGCCCTGGCTCTGAGGATGAACCGGCCGACAAACTTATCAGCCAACCGCTCGAAGGTTTCGACTGAGTTCACTGGTAGCTCGTAGAACCAATTCAACGCCTCCCCCGAGAGCGTCTCTTGGAATACGTTGCAGCACATGGCATCCGAGTAGCCCCTTGTCCCTGCTTGTGACTTAAAACTGTCCAGGTGCTGGTACGGGCAGCTCGTTCCTGAATATGTCAACTTCAGAGGCCTTTGGTTTCCAGATCTTCCCGATTCCCTAATCCGGCGTGGGAAAGGTCCAATACGTTCGTTGAACCGCGCACCGCCCCGCCGTCGCCCTGCCATCCTCTTGCTGGTCTCCATGCGGCCCTTAATGTCCGACACCGAGGCGGAGAGCGCCTCGAGTGTCCGTGCGGTAGAGCTTTCCTGCTCGCTCGACGCCTGGCCCGTGCGGTACGGGGGCTCGGCCGGGCCGGAGTTTTTCAGAGCTTCCGAAAAGAGTGGCGTGGTCACATGCACGTTCTTTCTTCTTCCCGCATCCTGCCCTACCTCAAGATGCGGGAATTCGCTAGCCTTGCTTGCTGGCCGCGGTGCTACTCGAGGAGTGCCCTGCTGGCCCTCTCGCTCCAGGGCCGCCAATAGGCCAATGTTCACCGCCTTCAATTCCTGGCATCGGGCCTCCGCTCTTAATCGATCTTGATCGCCCTCTTCTCGCAAGCACTCGACCTCTGTCTTCATCTTTTTTATTTCTCCCGTACCATACCGGTCGGGGTTTTCTGACTCCTGGCGATCATGAGCCCTGTCTTGGATGGGAGAAAGGGCGAACCTCGCACCGACCTCAGCCTTTATGTTACGGGCCGGGTCGGGGAACTGAATTCGCGCTTTCGACTTTCCGTCTCGATCGGGGAAAAAGACGAACCTCGTACCGACCGCAGCCCCTGTACCTTGGGCCCGGTCGGGGAACTGAATTCGCCCTTTCGGTCCTTCCGTGCTTTCTTTTATCTTCCTTCCTTCCATAGCTTCCGGACTGCGGATGTAGCTACCTCTCCAAAGGATCAATAGACTTCTACTCTCCGGTAGAGCAACACAACTTTTTGAACTGACTTCCCACAGACGGCGCCAATTGTTTCTGCTTAAACCCGGGGGCCTGGTAGATACAGATGAATCCAACTTGATCTCCTGCAATCCTGCTTACTAAGGGGAATACCGGGCGGGCCGGTCTTCTCCTCTCCGATGCCTAAGTTAGTATAGTTGAGAAATATATAACCAAGGCACGTATGTAAGCGGGGAGAGAGATAAGTTACCTATTAAAGAGGGTAGTTGGGGCCCTTATATATGTGGTTGGGGGTGAGGGTTGGCCTCACCCTTCGATGTGGGACTGGTTCTCTTCTGTTTGTACATTCTGGTGCCCTCTTTGGCAGGCAGGCGCCCCCGGTCCCAGGGTCCCTGGTGGCAGGATAAAGTGCTGGACCCCGAGGCCGGGTGCTGGTGAGCCGGTCCAGGGTCTTGGGCCGGGCCCTGGTGCACTTGCTGCGGGTCTGTGGGCCTGCTGTAGCCTCTCTGCGACTACTGTTAACAATGCATATTGATGCAATACAAGTATCAATAAGACTCTTAGCAAGAGTTGGGATAGATCGTTCAGTTATGTGCATCTTACAAGATGACATAATAACATATTTTAAGAAGAGTCTGTTAGAAACAGTTGAAGCGTCGTTATGCAACCAGGTTGCATATTTTAATGTTTTCCCAAACTTCACCACGCATTTAAGTGATGTACGTGGCTCACTGTTTGAGATTGAGAATAAAAACATATGAGATTTCCATGAAGCAAGGCATGATGGAACTATCTGTTGACTATTACAAGCTAATGAGTTCCAACGTGACACCAAACACTAGGTTCCTAAATAAGCCTGTCATCACTACATCTGTCCTCACCAATCCGAAAAATAATTCTCAGCAAAAACATTTTACCAAATGGAATGAGGTAACTTTCTCACGGGAATGGAATTTAGCACCACCTTAGAGACAAATACAAATCTCGAATGCATCTATCTATGAAGACATGGGAGCAAAAATAAGTCTTCAGTTTCATAGGCACTCATTTGCTAATTATGAGCAAGCAAGCACTTTAAGACCAGTTCCTGAAGAGTCTTTCAAAGAAGAAGACTCAAAAAGGCCTATAAGAATGCTTAAGATAGAGAGATTAAAAGAACTATATGCACAAGCAGAGACTTATGATTCTATAGAAGGATTAAAAAAGCTATATGCACAAGCTTAAGAAAATTTCTTTAATCCAAACTGGAAGAAATAAAATAAAAATACTGCCGTATCAGGTTGCCAGAAGAACCTGGTGCATCATCCATGGATGCAGAAGCAAGTAATAATCAATCGGTACCCCAAGAAGGACAAACTATCAACCAAAACATCACAAATAATCATACTAAAATCATTAGAGAAGAGAAGATTAAACTTCCTAAATGGCAAGTGCCTACAGGGAAGTGGGTAGGGCAGAGCTCTCAAAATGGGGACAAGCAGTCTCTGAAAGAGGTGCCTATCTAGATCTAGATAGGGTAGGAGATAAAATCAAAGCTACAGATGACTTGGTTGCAAGCTTGAAGCTGACCCAAGCATTAATTCTATCCAAATACTCCTATGAGGATGCTTATGCATACGTACTATGAGTCAACCTTAACTGGAATAGTCCATAAATGGTACAGTTTTTTTAAGAGAAACTCTAAATGGGCTGATTGGGCAGCCAAGCTAGCTCAGACTAATAATCCATTGGATTTTGCTATTCCCATATATGCTCAATTTTGTGGAGATATAACAGGGTATAGTGAGTGGTCAAAAGAAAGAGGTAGAGCAAATATTCAAAAACTGAGTATCTACAGCATGAGATACTTTGAAGAATATACGAATGAATTCCAGAATTATTTCTGCACGATTGGAGACTTAGAAAATGATGATCTTGTCAAGACGTACTACAGAAAGTTCTGGAATAATGCAGTAGCACAGTCTCTTGAAGAAAATCCCCTCTAGTATTTTACTGTTGGAGGAATAGCAGAAAGAGTAAGAGATTTCTTAAGAAAGCAATGCACATAAAATCAAAAATCAAGAACTGCCAAAAAACAACTTAGAGGAGTTGAGAATATGTGTCCAAAAATATTGGACACTCTGACACAGTAGGGATGCCATCTCTACACTGATCGGAAGAACAAGAGTAAGTTCAGAAATAAGAAATACAACCACAACTTTACTTTTAAAAAGAAGTATAAGTTTAGAAAGAGTTTTGAACGACACAAAGAAAAAACTACTCTTAGAAAGAGATGTTTTAAGAAAAGGCAACCAAGGCATAATTCTTTAAGAGAAACAAAGCCCTGCAGATGTTGGCTTTGTAAGGCTGAAGGACATTATGCGAACGAATGTTGTAAAAGAGGAAAAAGATCTTCTAAATCTCTCATAGCAGAATATAATGAAGCTACAAAATACGCAAACCTAAAAGGTTTCGAAGTCACCTATTCTGATGAAGATAATGAATCAATATATTCTCTTAAGAATTCGTCGAAAAGCGATACAGAAAGACTTGCACTTCAGATGATTCTGAAGAAGAATATGAATATTCTCCTATATTCATACTAAAAATCCAAAATTGAAAACAAGAAAAAACTGATAGCATCCATGCGTTTCAACCAAAGTCAGGAACTTTCACCTGTGACTATTGTAACTGTTATGATAGTAACAGAGAGTCCATGTATTGTGAAGAAACATGAGAAACTTATCATCGGAAATGCCTTTCATAGCAGAACTAAGAAGAAAAATAAAAGAAAATTATGCATATACATTGGTAAATCAAGAATATGAGATATTCCATGATCAAAACCAAGAGCCAAATCTTGAGGATGACCTTAAGAAAATGAAGTTAGTAACTTCATTAAGCCAGAAAACAGTAGAAGAATCTGATTTTTCTCAGAAGAATGAAAGAAGTATTAATCATTTCATAGTAATCACTGAGAATGAGAATACAATCCAACCAGTAAAACAGGTTCAGACGAGTATATACAGTAATTACATCGTTGTTGGCCTGAAATTTCCTAATTATAAAAAATATCATCTATATGCATTTGTAGATAATGGTTCAGGATATAGTCTAGCCAAAAGATATACTATTCCTGAAGAATATTGGGAAAAGTCTGAGAAAAATGTTACTGGATTCAGAGAATATCAGAAGTCTCCAGCAAAACGTGGTGATCATAAACCACCTTTTAAACAGGTTTTGCAACCAGTGTTGGCATTAAGAGAGTACCAATAAATCATACCAAATGAAGCAATGAGTTCAACAGACTCAGAATCAGAGGTAGAATCTGAGGATTCAGAGAGGTTAGATAGTGAAGAATAGTTCATCAAAGAGCACAATCTAAAGATATATGTTAACAAGATAGAACAAAAGAAAGTTCTGAATCTTGTTGAGATAGAGAATTTACTGAAATCTATAATCAGTGAGGATCTCCAATTTAATTGAGAAAGAGACCCGATATATTGTCAGCCAAAAATGCATGATGCAAATGCAATATGTCATGTCAAACCATTCCTCATTATAAGGATGGAGATAGAAAAGAGATGGAAGGTAAGGTTCAAGAATTGCTTGAAAAGAAACTAATTAGACACTCAGATAGCCCTCATCAATGAAGATAGAAAAGAGATGGAAGGTCAGATTCAAGAGTTGCTTGAAAAGAAACTAATTAGACCCTCAGATAGCCCTCATCATGCTCCAGCATTCTTGGTTAGAAACCATGCAGAGCAATTAAGAGGAAAAGTAAGAATGGTAACAGACTACAGGGAATATGTCAATAAGAAAACAGTCAAAGATGGCTATCAAACTGCACAAGTAAGAGACCTCATTAATAGACTGAAAAGAGCAAAAATATTCTCAAAGTTTGATGCAAAGTCAGGTTTTTGGCAAGTTAGGATGCACCATGATTTCATTGCCTTGACAGCTTTTGGAACTCTTCAAGGATACTACGAATGGCTGGTAATGTCATTTGAACTTAAACAAGCACCATCCATTTTCCAAAGAAAGATGGATAATATTTTTAAGCCATACTTAGACTTCTGCATAGTTTACATTGATGACATTCTTGTCTTCTCTAAATGTATGAATGAGCATCTGAGACATTTTGAGCAAATTTACAACCTTATGGTCCAGAAAGGGATCATTTTTGGACAAAAGAAAATTCATCTCATAAAAGGAGAAATAGATTTTCTTGGCATACATGTCAAAGATTGAGAAATTCGTCTTCAAGAACATATTGTGAAGAAAATCAGCCAATTCCCTGACAATATCCCAGACGCAAAATATCTTCAGAGATTTTTTGGAGTTGTTAAGTTTGCAAGAGATTTTATTCCTCAAGTGAGTGGACTCACTGCTCTTCTCTCTCCAAAGACTAGCTCAAAAAAAAATGGTCATTCACAACGGATGATAGCAACACCGTTAAGAAAATTAAAGAACTCACAAAGCACCTCCCTCCTTTGCAGTTACCCGAAGAAGGTGACTTGATCATTTTGCAAACTGATGCAAACGATTATTACTGGGCAGGAGTAGTTTTGGCGGTCACGCCACATACAAATTAAGAAAAGATTTGTAAATTTTTGTGAGGAAAGTTCAATCTTGCAGAATTAAATTACTCTACAGGGGATAAAGAAGTTCTAGCCTTGTTAAAATCCATTAAGGGAGCGGAAGCCTTTTTAGGAAATAAGTTTATGGTTAGAACTGATAACAAAAGAGTGAAAAACTTCAAAAATTATAAATGGACAGATGCAAGTGAGTGGACTCACTGCTCTTCTCTCTCCAAAGACTAGCTCAAACAAAAATGGTCATTCACAACGGATGATAGCAACACCGTTAAGAAAATTAAAGAACTCACAAAGCACCTCCCTCCTTTGCAGTTACCCGAAGAAGGTGACTTGATCATTTTGCAAACTGATGCAAACGATTATTACTGGGCAGGAGTAGTTTTGGCGGTCACGCCAGATACAAATTAAGAAAAGATTTGTAAATTTTTGTGAGGAAAGTTCAATCTTGCATAATTAAATTACTCCACATGGGATAAAGAAGTTCTGGCCCTATTAAAATTCATTAAAGGAGCGGAAGCCTTTTTAGGAAATAAGTTTATGGTTAGAACTGATAAAAAAAGAGTGAAAAACTTCAAAAATTATAAATGGACAGATGCAAGTGAGTGGACTCACTGCTCTTCTCTCTCCAAAGACTAGCTCAAAAAAAAAATGGTCATTCACAACGGATGATAGCAACACCGTTAAGAAAATTAAAGAACTCACAAAGCACCTCCCTCCTTTGCAGTTACCCGAAGAAGGTGACTTGATCATTTTGCAAACTGATGCAAACGATTATTACTTGGCAGGAGTAGTTTTGGCGGTCACGCCACATACAAATTAAGAAAAGATTTGTAAATTTTTGTGAGGAAAGTTCAATCTTGCATAATTAAATTACTCCACAGGGGATAAAGAAGTTCTGGCCCTGTTAAAATCCATTAAGGGAGCGGAAGTCTTTTTAGGAAATAAGTTTATGGTTAGAACTGATAAAAAAAGAGTGAAAAACTTCAAAAATTATAAATGGACAGATGCAAGTGAGTGGACTCACTGCTCTTCTCTCTCCAAAGACTAGCTCAAAAAAAATGGTCATTCACAACGGATGATAGCAACACCGTTAAGAAAATTAAAGAACTCACAAAGCACCTCCCTCCTTTGCAGTTACCCGAAGAAGGTGACTTGATCATTTTGCAAACTGATGCAAACGATTATTACTGGGCAGGAGTAGTTTTGGCGGTCACGTCAGATACAAATTAAGAAAAGATTTGTAAATTTTTGTGAGGAAAGTTCAATCTTGTAGAATTAAATTACTCCACAGGGGATAAAGAAGTTCTAGTCCTGTTAAAATCCATTAAGGGAGCGGAAGCCTTTTTAGGAAATAAGTTTATTGTTAGAACTGATAACAAAAGAGTGAAAAACTTCAAAAATTATAAATGGACAGATGCAGCTGATAAAGGAAGAGTTCTTAGATGGCAGATGTTTTTAACTCAATATGAATATGACGTTGAAATTACTGCAGGAAACAAGAATTATTTGTCTAACGCTCTCACAAGAGAAATGGCGATGTTTGAAAGTAATAAAGGTCGCAATCCAAGGAGCAGAAGACCAGAGCTAGAACCTGAAGAAAGGAGAAAACCAGAAAAGGTTCAGCCAGATCCAACTGGTTGGAGGAACTATCCAGACGACAATTCCAAAACTTCTTCACACGATGAAGCTCAGTCATAAGACGAGAGAAAACTCTTAGATGAGTTTTTACAACATCCTAGAACTGCAGTCACACATGACCGATTTTAAAGAAAGTCAGCAAGACCCCCTGAAAAAACAGATGAAAAAGCAAAATCAATGCATGATTGGCTAGCAGCCTTCAAGAGCAAATAACAAGTTGTAACCGGAATGAAGAAGATATTCAATCATCCGATGAGAATTTATGAAAAACCAGTATTTCGGACAAGCAGAATCCTACAATTCAACCAAAACGTTATTATGGATAACATCCTGACTGCTTCCCGTGAAAAGAATGAAGCACTTGTTCTGCAAGCTCTTGAAGCTTTAGCTTAAGAACTATGCAGCTACAATCAGGAAGAAAAGCAACAAGCTACTAAGAAAAACCCTGAGAAAAACCTTAAGTTTTCATATCTTGAGAATCCTGAAAGCGCAAAGATCCCTATAGTTGTCTTATCAGAAGCTGAATGGTTTTGTTTTCATAATCTCTTAGAAGATTTTGAGAACATGAAAGCGCTCCAGCCAATCTTATCAGTCATAAAATGTCTATACTATGGAAGATATCTAGTTAATGTTCAAGCAGAACATCCTCAGAAGCATAAGCTTTGGTTGGTAGAAAATGGTTTTATTCATAATCTTTGGACAAAAACTACAAGGACTTGAATGGCCTCCCAGAGATAATTTATGAAGCAGTTAAGAACATTAGACCGGAATGATGCATTCTTAATTAGGTTGAAGTTCGTTTCAACTCCTCCGGAATGGACGACTGAAAAAGGACGAATGAGTTATATCTCACCATATCATTATGTCGGAATAGTTCAAGGTCGTACATATAAAATTGCTTTAGCATCAAGCAATGCCAAGCCAAACCAGACCATCTCATGGATGAAAGCCATGGCAATAACCAATATACAGAAATTGGTTCACAAAGAGTGGAGAGAAAATAATGATTGTTTCCTATAATCATCCCCATCCAAAAAAACTGTGAATTTTACAAGGCCTTAGAAAGGCGAGAAATAGATGGGACATTGGCCACCACCACTTGGATAGAAAAACTAGAAATTGAGCAAAAGCACAAAACTCCTTATGACTCAGACATGGAATATGAGGATGAAGGTGAATACACTGACTCGGGTGCCTCTGTTTATGATGAAGAGTTACACAACCTCATAAACAAAATGGAATACTGAGTGGTTGCCGATCCATAGAGACAAGTAATTAACTTTATGCGAGATAAGAAAAAAGTGATTGCCGACGCATAGAGACAAGCAACTTTATGCGAGATAAGAAAGAAGTGGTTGCCGACGCCTAACGACAAACATCTTTTTGTAAGATAAGAAATAAGTGGTTGCCGACAGTAGCAGATAAGCTTTCAAAAAGAGAAAATGTTAAAATGTTATTAGCAATAAGATTCCACATGTCTCTAATTTCATAATGAAATTCAATTGTAGCTTAGAGTCCGGCCTCTATAAAAAGGAAGGAAACCCTTCGGGGAGAGACCAAGAGGAGCACATATGGTATTAAATAAATTCTAGAGTAGTTCTTGTGAGTCAGTTGTGAGTGTTTTTAGAATAGTAAAATAAAAAGTGAGTAGTGAGCGTGTGTGTCTGGAGGCACCATATCTTGCTAGTCATCCGGTATGGTGTGTTTTTCTTTACAAGTAAGTTTGTATTTTAATTCCAATTATGAGTAGCTAAACAGTTTTTACCCAAAAGCGAGGCTCTCGGTTATGTATTTGTATATATGTTTGAATAAGTAAATTTCATTTGGTGTCCCCCATATCTGTCAAAAATTTTAGTTTTAAAATTTTGTTTTAAGATTGGATAGACTGTGTGATTATCTGCTTTACTAGAACTTAAGATATTTTCTATACTAAGACAGCAGTGATTCAGCCAAAATAGTAACCACTTAAATAAGAAGTCGTTATGTGAAGAAATTGGCATGTTGAAGGCTAGTTCTTAGAGTTGGTAAGTGACTAAGTTTTATTAAATAAGTAAGTAAGTAAGTACAAACAAACAAAAAAATTAAAAAATTTTATTTGGAAAAAGGGTAGTTTGGTCAATTAAGGTTCAAAATCGCAACATGGCAAACTCCGTCAAGGAGTTAATGGCTCTAGGTATCAAAATGAGGTCGGAAATGAAACTTGAGGCATGATTCTGATATTTTTGAAAGATGGGATATCAAAAATTAGAAAATAGAAAAGATGAGACAGTGTTCGGTCCATTTTCCCTTCATAATCCATTTTTCCTTCATAATTATTGGACCCATAACCCAGATTCTCAAGCTTGTATAGAGGTGTGTCTTGCCACCTGTTCTCAAAGTAAACCTTGTAGCCACCTTCAAGTCTAGCTAGGAGAACACGATGCACATTCCAGAGCCAGTGGCTTCAAAATGTTAGTCACTCCTACCCCCCAAACCCTACATCAATTATAAATTATTCCTGTACATTAATTTGAATCCGTACTTCTGCTGGAATAGTTCCACAGCGTCCAGATCATACTTGCAGATACAATATTTATGTCAAGTTGAGGTGCTTGTATTATGGCACCAGCAGTTTGAGTTAATAGAATAAAAGGTTTTTCAGTTTCAAGCCCAAAGTGTCTGAGACTCTGAGAGTAACCCAAAACTCCACCGGCAGGAACTGACAGAACAGCTTTGTGCCCTGAAAATTGACTTCCTGGTGCAACTCCTCCATCATATTGCATAAACAAAACATTCGCATTCCCCAGGCCCCCATCGAACTTGGACATGAACCCTGACAAGTACTCTTTGATTACTGGAGTCAAATATAGCTGTTAAACCCCGAGGAACAGCTCGTACCATAGGTCACTACGCCATAAATGACTTCAAGCAACGCATTTTGAAAATGGCTGTGAAAGACTGTCGCCTAAGAGGTTCTTAAGCGACTAACATCGAGTCTGTCGCATAAAAAAGCCGACCTGTCGCTTAAGAATTTCTTAGGCGACGATTCTCAAGAGGTTAGTTTGTGAACAGTTGCTGGTGTTACATTGCATGGCTTGTAGACACAGGAGGATAAAAATTCTCACCTACCTACAGGACCCCAAATGTTCTATCGTCAGAAGGTTGTGAATCTTTTAAAAATGCCCTGAATTCAGATCTTGCTGGTTGATTTTTCCCAAGAGGGAAGTTCCAAAAATTGTACTTCTTGAAGAAGATGTGATACGCAATGGCAGAAGCCAAGAACAGCCCTAAAAGCACCAAATAGATCTGCCAGTCTGCAAATTCCAAACAAGAGTAAACAAGTCAGCCATACAGTTGGGGTGTAAAAACATTATAAACAAACAACACATAAACACAGAGGGTGAGAGATAAACCTTTCCAATCTGCAGGAACATTTAAATTGGTCACCACAGCTCCCCATTCACTAGAGGTGGTCAGCACAACCCTGGAAACAAATCAACACTTGAGAAGGAAAGAACCAAAAGGGAAACTAGTTGCATACATATACAGACTACAAATGCCTATATCATAGTTAAAGTTCATTGGTCATTTACAATTACTTAAACAGTTAACTTCTTTTAGCACAAAACATACACAAGCTAAAAAAGATTCACCTTTCTCGTCTCACATAATTGAATACAACAATTAGAAACAACATTTCTTAATGCAACACGTGGTGCCTTAGAATTGCAATGCAGAAAAGAAAAGGAGAAATCTAGCATGTTAAAAACTCCCTTCCTAGGAAGACATTTAATAAAATGCTGTTCACTGGAGACAGCTAGAAGCACTAGAAAGGCGAGAAAAAGATGCTGCTGATCCTAAGGACATTCAAGAGAATGATAAATAGAAGTTTGATTTAAAACGACATGACTTTATTGCACTTACTTTCCCGGACACATGTAAACTGGGTATTAAGACCAGAAATTATTCGAGTAACACAAGTAAAACATTCTTATATCAATCTTTTAAATCCACCAATCAGCTGCAAATTAAAGTTGAGTCCAATTCTATTAAAGGATTGATTCTTTCATAGTTATTCTGGAGACTACGATTATGTTTGTAACCGACAGAACTTTATCAATCAGAAATTGGGACTTCATACCTTTCAGTGGGACAGAAATCTAGAGTGACAATGCAAGTTCCCAGGTGTAGCCTCTTACTCCAGTGGCAAATCTCCATTTTCTTAACTTCAACCACACATATATCTCCATCTTTGCTTCCCCTAAAATCGAAAAAGAAAAAAAATTAGTATATTACCTAGAACAAATGGACGTTTGTAGAAGTTAATAAAAGTGGACGTCCAAACTGACATCACAAAAGAAAAATGTTACAATACAACCTCCAAAAGTTGAGGACCACAGGTTTTTGGTTCCTCATCAACACTATCTATGAGGTGCCTCTAGTAATTGCTTAACAAAAAAGTAAAAAACAGACAATTTATGGAGTTTTGTGAGCTTGAATATAACAACACACTGAACAGTTGGAAAACATGACTTTCTTGTTTATAATTTTGCATACACAAAATACATGCATGTGTGCGAGAATGCACATGTGCTTGTGTTTTAACGCACATATGACATGAACTGGTCTTCCACCTAATTACCAGTAACACCTAATTTTCAAATTGAAGCTACATTTGAAGCATGTGTATAAAGCCTAGTGTAAATCACCAGATCAAATTCAAATTCAGTACTTATAGAGCAAGATACTTTCCATCCGCTGACAGACATAACAGCAGCAGACTTTTTAAGTAGCCCTTTATGTCCAATTTTCTTCCATGTACTTACGTCCCAGACTGAAGTTAAAGCTTTATCACCTGTTTGATTCAAAAAAACATTTAGTACCGTCTGTGAAACAATGATATGGTAGTATGGGTCATTTACTTAAGAGAGAGGCACATACCTTTTTGAACTGTGCAAAACAGAAAGGGTTTTGTCCCATCTTTAGAAAAGCGAGGTAGATGTCGAAGCTAGGAACTCTGAGTCTAAGCTGGAGATATAGAAAGCAAGGCAAAATGTTTAACATTCAGACTAAAGATGGGGGTAAATCTATGTAAAAGTTAGAAGTGCATTCAATTATAGAAAGTAAACAGAGAATAAAAAATGAAAATTACAAAACCATTAACAAATAACAACTACTACTTTTGTCATATAACCAAGACTATTTAGAGATCAGAAGAGAATTACTGCATTCCATTAATATTAATAAAAATGAATAACCTTTTCAGAACCAAATAATTATGCCAACCAAGCATAAGGTAAACAAACATCTGAATATGGCTAATTTATGCATTCCCATTTCGAAAATAGTAATATAGGGTAAGGGTGAGGCCAAGGGAAAACCAAGACTAGCACACTAGATTAGTAAATCTAGATGAGAAGCAAGGGCAAGTACTCAATGTTCTTTTTTTCAGCAACAAAAAAAGTGAAAAAAGGAAGTTGTTAACACTATTCATGCTACATTTAGTCCACAGTGAGCGGTTCACAAATAACTTCGAGAAATTGTTGATAAGTGAAAGAGCTACAGCAAAGAAAAGACAACCAGTTTTCTCCAATAAACCTGATTAACATTGAAACTAATTACTATGCCAACCAAACCAAATATCCAAATTATCTGGACATAGCTTCATTGAGAATATTAATGCCCGGTATCAAATTGTAGACAATGAACTCTACCACTTTACACAAAGAAACAAGCTGGTTGCTCACCTGAAATCCATATCACGGACAGACTTATGTGCTTTAGGTTCATCTAAAATAATGGACAGGCCTGGCCACTCCAAAATTCTGATATGCCCATCCTATGGTTGAATAAAATATATCAAGAAATGTTTCAAAACAAGTATAAAGAAAAGTGCAACACAAAGGCAAACAATAAATAAGCAGCATCAAAAGTTGTTGCCTACCAAACCGCCGGTAGCCAACTTGGATCCATCAACACTAAAAGCTAGACACTTCTGTGGACCAAATCCTTGCAAAGCAGCTGATTCTCTTGCCAACAGCGTCACACTATGATGTCGCAAAGGGATTTGAGGAGATGTCGTTACTTCTTCACATAACTCGAACAGTCTGAAAACAAAAGGAATTTATGCCATTTCAAAGGGAGGTATTCATGTCATCCAAGATATAATGATCTCAACCTTCTGCTTCTACCCAAAAAAACAAATCGCTAGATATGTCGACAGAAAAGTAATGACCATCAGTCCAAAAGCCGAGATGCGAGACTAACTTATATTCTCTACAAAATTCCCTGCTTCAACAAACAGATTTTGAACCTCCACACTAAAATAAAACAAATCGCAAGAGATGCTAGACTAACTTATGTTCAGATGTTCTCTACAAAATGTCCTACTTCAACAAACAGATATTGAAATATAACCACAAATAAGACGAGTAAACATGCGATCAAAATGTTAACTGAAAATCATATCCAACAACTGATAATCACATTAGCTGGCTAACTTCCAACAGTTAGTTAAGAGCACAGTTGTATGAGCACAAGACTAAAGCAACAAATTTCGCAACTCGAAAAGTACAAGGCACAAAGAAAGTTCCCTCTTTCAATTAAACAACAAAAAAAAACAGCATCCGTTTCGCAAACACAAGAAACACATGACCACAACAACAACAACCGAAAAAAAGCCGTTAACTGTTATAAAGAGGCTCACTTGCAGCCACCAGTGGAGGTGGAGCAAACGATGATGTCACTGCTGGGGTGCACCGCCATTGAAACAGGGTCATCGTCCACCGCTTCAAACAAAGAAGTGGCTTAAACCAAATAAAAAAATGTCAAACCCCAACCCAAAAAGTCAACCAAAACTAGAAAACTCAGGCCCAAATTGTACTCATCTGTTGTCAAATCTTATGAAGTCCTTATGTCACATTAATTCTGCGTAGTGAAGTTTGAGGCCATTCTAAGTCAGAATTTATGTAATTAAAAACTCTTCATGTACATCCATATAAGTGCTGGGTACACATCCAATCTTTTTCATTTGTTGATGTAAACTGTTAAGTGCAGAATATATAAGTTCAGATTGACAGTGAGACTTATCACCAACGACAAAGACATGCACCATATTTCCAACTTCTATCCAACTGCAACCAGGCTGCTTTTTCAACCCCTTTTCTTTCATTTTATTCCTCATGTTTGCAGCTTCTCTCCAATTCCCAGATCTAGCATAAAAGTTCGACAACAACGCGTAGCTGCCTGCATCATCTGGTCCCTCATTTAAAAGCTTCTCTGCTGCTAGCTCCCCGGTATTAATGTTAAGATGATCAACACATCCAGAAAGAAGAGCCGCCCATGTAGATGCTGATGGGTTGGTCCCAGGCTTCACAAGGATATCAAAAGCCTCCTTGAGCCTCCCTGCTCGACCACAAAGATCAACTAAGCACGTGTAGTGATCATCCCTCACTTGTATAGAACCATCTTTAAGAAGGTCATCAAAAAGATTTAGTCCCTCCTCCACCAAACCAGCATGGCTGCATGCAGAAAGAAGGCCCACATAAGTAACATCATCAGGTTTGCACCCCAATTGCCGCATTTCATTATATAAGTTAATTGCCTCAATACCGCATCCATGATGTGCATATGCTGCAATCATTCCATTCCAGGAGATAAAATCCCTATGGATTGTCGATCCATCTTCAAACATCTTCCTAGCAGAGATTAGATCCCCACATTTTGAATACATATTTATGAGTGCAGACACCAAATGTACACATTCCTGAAACACTGTTTTAGTTACCATCTGATGTATTTGACGTCCCTCGCAAAGACCAGCTAAGTTACTACAAGCGCTCAAGATACTGACAAAAGTTCCCTGATTAGGTCTTACGCCATTATCAGCGACCATTTTCGAAAAGATAATTAATGCATCTTCATTTTTCCCATCTTGTACATACCCAGTGATCATTGTAGTCCATGATATGACATTCTTCTGCGGCATTTGAACAAACAACTCCCACGCCCGCACCAAGTCCCCATTCTGAATAAACCCAGTAACCATCGTGTTCCACGAAGGCATGTCCCTCTCCGGCATCCTCTCAAACAACTCAAGAGCCTCCTCCAGCCTCCCATTCTGCGCATACCCTGTGATCATTGCATTCCATGACACAACATTCCTCCTCGGCATCCTATCAAAAACCTGTCTAGCTTCATCAACCCTCCCATTTCTCGAAAACCCCGCCACCATTGCAGTCCACGAAATCACATCCCTTTCCGGCATCAAACCAAACAGCCTCCTGGCCTCCTCAATCCTCCCACATTGCGCAAGAGCTGTCAAAACCGTGTTCCACGAAACCACATTCCTCTCCGGCATCCTCTCAAACAACTCCAACGCTTGATCAACCTTTCGGCTCCTCGCGTAACCGTCAATCATAGTGTTCCAAGAAACCACATTCCGCACTGGCATTTGATAGAACAGAATTTCAGCCTCCTTAAGCCTTCTCAACCTTATGTACCCGCCGACCAATGCCGTCCACGTGATTACGTTTTTCTCAGCATCGGCTCTATCGAAGAGGCAACGGGCCTCCTCCAGCATCCCTGACTTGACGTACGCCGTGATCACCGTCGTCCACGTCACCACGTCTCTGTCAGGCATTTCGTCGAACACCTGGCGGGCGTCTCCAATTTTTCCTTCTCGACTGAGCTTGGTGATCAGACAATTGGATTTGGCCACGTCGGAACTGGCGCTGCGGTCTCTTTCCGGCGATTTGATTCTAGATGAGGCTTTCTGGGTCATGGAGTGGTATAGAAGCCTGGGATTACGGCGAGCTTGAGCGAAACGCAAGAGTGGTGATCTGGCTGTGTTGATGACATGTGTCATAGTATAATTGGTTGAGCTGAGCTAACCAGTTGAGACGACGGTCGTCCTTGGCTGCCGTCAGTCGAGAACGGTGCTGAGACTGGACAAGAATGGCGCGCCTTATTTTTAAGTCTTAACGGCTCTGTTTTCTGTTTGACAATTTCGTCCCTAAATATGTAGTCAGTAGCTGATACACTTCAAAGGCCATTTTCGTCATTTCACTTTGTTCCCGGGGCTTCCAAGGCAGTAGCATGATGACCAACTCTAGTCGGCTAATTTTCCAGACTTTTTCATCAATATCAATTGCTCCTACGCTTTAATCATTTTTTTTTTCAGAAGCTTAGGAGTTTAGCGTTTACTTTTTACTATGGGTGATTTGGACATGGAAATCAATCATCTTTGTTACATCATTTTGTGTCAAGGTAATATAGCAGGAATATTACAGCTTTGAAACGCCTTCGATATTGAAACCACTTCTCACAAGGTAATTGAACATCTTATTTGCCACAATCCTATATTGAAACCACTTCACTCTCCACTAAATGCACTCCTACAAGTTTACAGTCGAAGAGTCGGGGCCTTTACCTGCTATATACCACAAATAGAGAGTTATAATGAGAAATAAGTTAAATTAATCAATCTGGAATCCAAGGAAACTCGATTCAATGGTCTTGACAGTTGAGCTGGAATCCAAGGAACTTGATTCAATGGTCTTGACAGTTGAAAATAACAGTAACACCATGAGTCTTCTTCATGGGGTGACACCTCCATATAGGATATCCATTGTTTGGAGTGTCACTCATAGCTAGCTGAGTTTCGTCTTGTGCAGGTATATGTGCGGAAATAGATGTATCATGCACCAAATGCTTTGAAAAATTACCAGAATGGACATTTTTTTCTTTTAGTATTCAGTGCCACTGCAATGGATTCATGTATATTTGCAGGGCTTATGCTTTCAGCTGAGTTTATTAATTCGTCTCAGATCTTGTTTCGTCGGATTGCTCACGGCCTCTGCAGTATCACTTGTATGCCAGGAGCTTTTCTTTCTCCATTTCCACTGCACTGATGACCATGTTTGGTCTGAAGGGCATTACCATTGGTTATTGCAGCTCAGTGTGTTTGCTTTTGTCATGGCTGCTTTGGAAGGAACCTTTTGCCAAAGCAGTCTTCCTGCAACACCTGTTCTGTCTATTTTAGTTGTAATATCCAAGGTTGCTGGTTTATGAACATGGGATTCATGCTCCGGGGTCCGAAGTTTGTTCCAAAGGGTAGCAGTGACATGCTTGGATCATCAGTAACTTGTAGATCAAGTGAGTCCGAACTTAGGGCAAGGGCATTGGCCAACTTTCAATTTAGTTGGATACATTTTGGAATTTTGATATTGACAGCATGTATATGTCTGAAGTTTGCTGGCAAATGCATTTCAAGTAGCTCTCAATTATATCATAACCATTAAAATTCTAGTTTTAAGCGTTTAACTTTTCTATAAATTTTGCCAACTTTTCTTTCAGGCTGCTGTGTAATTGGTTCACAAGTTTCAACTACTTGGACATATTGTAGCTTACATCTAAAAACCTGCCCTTCCAATTTTCGTGTTGATGCCTCTCATAAATGCATATGGTAAGCAAAAATAATTTGTAGAAGGAAATTTAGGGTTGATGATGAATCCCGATGGATATTTTGCAGAACAAAAAAAAAATGCCATCTACTGCTGTGTTACATATGTTTTGATTCATTTTTTTCATAGTTTACTAAGCAAAGAACCGATGGATATAGGAAAATTCATATGACTCCTTTTGTTCCGAATAATATTTTAAATATGTAGGTTACTTTATTATCTTCCTCCAAATTTATCGGATCCTTCTTGATCTGGTTGGGGATTGGGTTATTTTGTCAGGGACATTTAACATACAAATACCAATTCACTTACCGTTAATCAAGAATTTATCATAGTTGAACAAAGAACTTTATAAATAACACTCTCAATACTAAAAATAACAAATTATGTTCCACAAGAGGTTAGTTTGTGAACAGTTGCTGGTGTTACATTGCATCAATGTTTCTAGAAACAGGAGGATAAAAATTCTCACATGTCTACAGGACCCCAAATGTTCCTATCGTCAGAAGGTTGTGAATCTTTTAGAAATGCGCCGAATTCAGGTCTTGCTGGCTGATTTTTCCCAAGAGGGAAGTTCCAAAAATTGTCAGACTTTTTGAAGAAGATGTAAAACGCAACGGCAGAAGCCAAAAACAGCCCTAAAAGCACCATATAGATCTGCCACTCTGCAAATTTTTTAACAAGAGTAAAGAACCTAGCCACAGTTGGGGTGTATAAACATAATGTACAAATAACACAAAAGCTCAGAGGTGAGAGATAAACCTTTCCAATCTGCAGGAACATTTAACTTGGTCACCACAGCTCCCCATTCACTAGAGGTTGTCAGCACAACCCTGGAAACAAATCAACACTTGAGTAGGAAAGAACCAAAAGGGAAAGTAGTTGCATACCTATAAAGACTACAAAGGCCTATATCATAGTTAAAGTTCATTGGACATTTACAATTACTTGAAAAGTGTTCTTTTAGCACAAAAAAAAACGAGCTAATCAAGATTCACCTTTCTCATTTCACATAATTGAATATAACAATTAGAAACAACATTCCTAAACGCAACTAGTAGTACCTTAGAATCACAAAGCAGAAAAGGAAAGGACAAATCTAGCATGTTAAAATCTCCTTCCTAGGAAGACCTTTAATAAAAACGCTGTTAATTGGAGACAGCTAGAAACATTAGAAAGGGCGAGAAAAAGATGCTGCTGATCCCAAAGACATTCATGAGAATGATAAACAAGAAGTTTGATTTGAAACAACATGATTTTTATTGCACTTATTTTTTGGGACAAATAAACTGGGTACTATGACCAGAAAATATTCTAATAACACAAATTAAACATTCTTATAACACATCAGGAATTCATGAATCGTTATGAAGAAAAAAATTCTAATAACACAAGTAAAACATACTTATATCAATCTCTTAAATCCACCCATCACTTGCAAACTAAAGTTAGGTCCAATTCTATTATAAGGATTAGTGTTGATCTTTCATAGTAATTCTGGAAATTGCAATTATGTTTGTAACTGACAGAACTTTACCAATCAGAAATTGGAAGGTCATACCTTTCAGTAGGACAGAAGTCTAGAGTTGCAATGCAAGTTCCCAGGTGTAGCCTCTTACTCCAGTGGCAAATCTCCATTTTCTTAACTTCAACCACACATATATCTCCATCTTTGCTTCCCCTAAAATTGAAAAAGAAAAAAAAATTAGTATATTACCCAGAGCAAATGGACGTTCGTAGAAGTTAATAAAAGTGGACATCATAAAATAGCCAAACTGACATCACAAAAGAAAAATGTTACAATACAACCTCCAAAAGTTGAGGACCACAGGTTTTCGGTTCCACATCAACACTATCTATGAGGTGCCTCTAGTAATTGTTTAAAAAAAAAAAACAAAAAAAAGACAATTTATGGAGTTCTGTGAGCTTGAATATAATAACACACTGAACAGTAGGAAAACATGACTTTCTTGTTTATAATTTTGCTTAAAGAAAATGAACTGGTCTTCCACCTAATTACCAGTAACATCTAATTTTCAAATTTAAGGTACACTTGAAGAATGTGTATAAAGCCTAGTGTAAATCACCAGATCAAATTCAGATTCAGTACTTACAGAGCAAGATACTTTCCATCCTTGCTGACAGACATAACAGCAGCAGATTTTTTCAATAGCCTTTTATGTCCAATTTTCTTCCATGTACTTATGTCCCAAACTGAAGTTAAAGCTTTATCACCTGTTTGATTCATAGAAATAGATTTAGTACAGTCTGAGAAACAATGATATGGTAGTACAAGTCATTTACTTAAGAGAGGCGCACAAACCTTTTTGAACTGTGCAAAACAGAAAGGGTTTTGTCCCATCTTTAGAAAAGCGACAGAGTTCAATCTTTTCATCCTGCATTAATCAAACACATGATATGATGATCAAATACAAAGAAGAAAAAAACAATCAAAATACATTTCCAAAGTTGTGTAAATACGACTTACTGAGTTGCGAGTCAATGTAGTCACAGGAACACCATCTTCTGTCTTCCATATTCTAGCTGAGCCATCAGTAGACGTTGAAGCTAAGAACTCCGAGTCTAAGCTAGAGATATACAAAGCAAAGCAAACTTTTTTAACATTCAGACTAAAGACAAGGGTACATTTATGTAAAAGTTACAAGTGCATTGAATTAAAGAAAGTAAACAGAGAATAATAAATGAAAATTACAAAACCATTAAGAACTACTACTTTTGTTATATGACCAAGACTAAAATGATTAAGAGTAAAGTTTAGAGATCCTTTGATGAGAAGAGAATTATTGCATTCCATTAACATTAATTAAAATGAATAACCTTTTCAGAACCAAACAATTATGCCAACCAAGCCTAAGGTAAACAAACATCTGACTATGGCTACTTTATGCATTGCCATTTTGAAAATAGTGATATAGGGTAAGAGTGAGGCCATGCGAAAACCAAGACTAGCACACTAGATTAGTAAATCTAGATGAGAGACATGGGCAAGTACCCAAAGTTCTATTGATCAACAACAAAAAAAGTGAAAAAAAACAGAGAAGCTGTTAACACTATTCATGCTAAATTTAGTCAAGAGTGAATGGTTCACTAATAACTTTGAGACCTTTTTAATAAGTGAAAGAGCTACAGCAAAGAAAAGACGAATGTTTTCCCCCATATATCTCATTAACATTGAAAGTAATTACTATGCTAACCAAACCAAATGTACCAGGCATAGCTTCATTGAGAATATTAATGTCCTGTATTCAATGGTAGACAAGGCACTCTGTCACTAAATACAAAGAAACAAGCTGGGTGCTCACCTGAAATCCATATCGCGGACAGACTTATGTGCTTTAGGTTCATCTAAAATAACGGACAGGCTTGGCCACTCCAAAATTATCATATGCCCATCCTATGGTTCATTAAAATATATCAATAAATGATTCAAAACAAGTATAAAAAAAATGCAACACAAAGTTAACACAATAAATAAGCAGCATCAAAAGTTGTTGCTTACCAAACCGCCGGTAGCCAACTTAGATCCATCAACACTAAAAGCTAGACACTTCTGTGGACCAAATCCTTGCAAAACAGCTGATTCTCTTGCCAACAGCGCCACACTATGATGTCGCAAAGGGATTTGAGGAGATGTCGATACTTCTTCACACACCTCGAACAGTCTGAAAACAAAAGGCATTCGTGTCATTTTAAAGGGAGGTATTCACATCATACACGAAACTATGCTCACAACCTATTGTTTCCACCCGCAAAAAAATAAATAAATAAATAAATAAATAAATCGCAAGGAATGCTAGACTAAGTTATGTTCTCTACAAAATGTCCTCCTTCATCAAACAGATGTAGAACCTCGACACTAAAATAAACCGAGTCGGAAATGTTAACTGAAAGTCATATCCAACAACTAACAATCACATTAGCTGACTAACTTCCAATCTTAGTAAAAGATCACAGTTGTATGACCACAAGACTATAAACCAGTAAATTTTGCAACACGAGAAACACATGACCATAACAAAGAACAAAGGAATTTCCCTCTTTCAATTAAACAAAAAAAAAACGGCATCCATTCCGCAAACACGAGAAACACATGACCACAACAACAACCATAAAAAAAGCAGTTAACAGTTATGAAAAGGCTCACTTGCAGCCACCGGTGGAGGTGGAGCAAACGATGACGTCACCGCTGGGGTGCACCGCAATGGAAACAGGGTCACCGTCCACCGCTTCAAACACATAAGTTGCCTAACCACATTTTTTTTTTTAAAAGTCAAACCCCAACCGAAAAAGTCAATCATAACTAGAGCAATAAGGGAGAAGAAAAACAAACCAGAGGAGTAGAAGAGAGAGAGGAGGTTTTGGGGTCGAAGGAGAAGACGGTGAGAAGTGAAGAAGTGGAGAGTTTACTCCCGAACGCAACCCAATTAACATTCTCGGTTCGCCGGATCCACGACCCGCACGTGACCGTCCCCTGCTGCTCCGACCCACCGCCGTCCATTCCAGATTTTCTCGGCCTTAAAATCGAAAAAGAGGATATAGAAAATTCGATGCTTCTTCTTCTCTTCCCTTTTTTGGGTTTCCGAGTTTGGACTTTAACTTATATACTAACAGCATACGACGAAACGACCGCGAAAGCTAACAAGCATCTTGATCCTCTCTCTCTCTAAATGTGGGTCCCACAAACCCGAGTGCGGGCGGTGTGGCTTATGAGACGACGTTCTAATACCGGATATTCGCACAAGGATATTCTTCTTGCGCGTTATTTCCTAGTTTTTGGGCTTCGACCCGACCCGAACGGAACCGGCTGATCCGACCCTACTGAACCCGAACCGGCCCAAATTTAGTCGGGTGTTTTGTTTAAACCTCTCTCACGGTGTGTGTGTCTGATACTAAACCCTACCGCTCTGGAAATTATAGAGGGTTTTGCCGGTGTCTGAGATAAAAACCGTAGAGAGCTTTCAGTTTCTTCTCTTTCTCGAAGAAAAAAAGTGGTACTATTGTATCAACAATAATAGAGGTAATTGCTTTTACTCACGCAGATTCGGTAGTTGGTGGGCGGCGCCAGTTTCAATTTGTGTTGTTGGGTATTGGTTTTGTTTTTGTTTTTTCGATGCTCCGACCCAGTTCAGTTGTTAATTCTCTTATTGTACTTTTCAGTAAATTTAAATTGGGTGTGAAATGAAACGGAGAACGGTTTGGGTTCTTTGAATTAAAGTGTTTGTAGCCCATTTTGTATGCTGGAGTCTAACAGTGGTTAAATTTTGCAGTTGGATTGCATTACGGAGCCGGAGTAAGGGAGATGGGTGTGAAGGGTGTGAACCAAGGCCATGGCGCCATTGTGCCTCCGACAGAGCAGGTCGGTGTTTATGTCTTAGTAATGGAGATGAAACAATTATATCATATCTAGTCTTACTAGTCCCTTGAAGTATGTTGCGAAAACGCGGGTGTAAATGGGATTTATCTTGACTTGCAGAAGCTTATTCATGAGATGGATTTAAAGAAGAACAAGTATCTTAGAGGTGGAGAAGCCAATCTGGAGGTATCGCATCTGGGATTCAGCGTGAATCAAACTTTATTACTTGCTTCTTTTGTTTTGAATTTCATTGCTTTTTGACTTTGTGTTTGAAGGCATTGAAAGATAAAAAGTTGAAGGGTCAATTAGCTGTCAGAGAAGATTTGCATCTCAAAATTGCACAAACTGCTGCAAAGGCTGAGAAGGTGAGTTTTGAGCAATGTGATATGTTGATTCTCATTAACTTATAAACCTTAACAGGGGGATGCCTTAGAAATATCATTTTTAACAGTTACACTGGATTCTGTAATAATAGTGTATAGGTTTATGGCTTAATTCCTTTGATTTGTTTTAGTAATGTTTATTGATTTTGTGATTATATCATTTTCTAATTTACTGAATTTAGTTGAAACTCATATAATCTTCTGTGTGATAACATTAGAGTTGTTGATTTTTCATTTGTTATATATTATAGTTCCTTCTGCCTAGTGAAGATGGTTATTTGGAGCCTGAAGGCTTAGAGAAGACATGGAATTTCAAACAGCGTGATATAGGTGCTGCAGTAGATATCCTAAGCGCAAAGAATCAATACGATATTGTTGTACCAGGTTGAAATCCCAACTTTTGTTATTAGTTTGATGTCTTTTCATAACTATACAGTCCATCGAAGCTGACCCAAGGAAAAGTATAGTACAAGTGCTAACTAAATTAGTTTGATATCTCAGCTTAGTGGCTACTGTATATAGTTACACTCAAAGTCCTAAACGGTTGTGAATTTGCTTAACTCTGAATTGTAATGATTTCACTTCAAGCTACAAAGCTAACTTCAAACATATTAAGCTAGTAGCTAGTTGCTAATTGCCTAATCTCTAAACATAGGAATAGTTATCAATAAGCACAATTTTTGAAAATGCTAACTAGTTCCAAGGGCTACTCTTTGTATGTAGATGTTACCAAGAGACTAAAATGCCTCGATAAAGATTACTTAGAAAGGACAACCACAATAGAGATTTTTTTTTTTGCAGACCTTGCTTTATCCAGCAAGGGTATCCTCTGCAAAAAAGAACCATGCAATTCAGAAACTATTTGTCATCTTATCACCATCATGCTCATATGTATTCATAATTAAATCGACAAACAAATGTATCATGGAATTGAAGTGTATGTTGGCCGGAAAAAGGAGAAGGTTGGCAAGAAAATTACTGAGTCAAACACTTTTTCAGAACAGACATGTACATGGGCTGGTTCTAAAAGAATAGCCATAAGCATTGTTATGTGTTAGGTAAGATTATACAGATACTACCTTCTCTATTCTTTTTGACGCTCCATGATTGTTATAGTGGTCCTCCCTTCATTTCTCACCTATTTATTTCATTGTCCTTTGCTCAATTTTGTTTGTAAAACTCCTATTCCATCCAAACTTTTAATTTGTTGTTATCGTGACATTACGGTTTCAATCTATTCACAGTGCTATGTAGGACAACAAGGGCCAGTGCTAAAGGTTATAAAAGACTGAAGTTTAGGGTTACAATATGTGGGTAGAATGGTTGTTGTGGTTAAAGAACTGGGGTTGAAGGGAAAGGAGGAATAACATATAGGGAAATCTGGATTTTCACCAGAAGGTTCTCAGAATCACACCAAGATTTCTCCCAGATCACTTGAGGGATATTGTTTGAAACAAAAGAAAAGCAATCTCATTTCACTAACCACCAGCATTACATATTGGCCCTCACATAGAGCTACAGAAGACCTAACAGTTGATCACTTTGTTAATAACTTCTGGAATATCAATGACTAACATGAAAAAGCATTATGTATCAAACCTGTAACTTCGATTTTTATTACTGATCTGAATTCATTTGCAGATCTCGGTCCCTACAGGCTAGATTTCACGCCAAGTGGTCGATACATGATGGTCGGTGGACGCAAGGGCCATCTAGCTATTATGGACATGAAGCAAATCAGTCTGATTAAAGAATTTCAGGTATTCTAGGAATTTGAAGTAATACTGCTCTGGTCCAATACTGATTTTTACTAAGCTTCAGCGCTTTTGTGCTTCTGCAACCATGATCACATGTTATATACTTTAGAAACAGAACCAATGAATCATAAATGTTTGTTGAAACTTGGAACCATTTACTTTATATTGTCCATCAGTTTTCTGGGATAGGAAATTTGAAGCCATCATGCAAGGAATTTGCGTAAGGTTGGGTTTCCACCTTTTGATTTCTTAGGTTTATGTCTTGCACTTCGGTGATGCAAACCTCTTGCTTTTTAAGGTTGCTGTTTAGAGTTAAATTATAAGTTCAATGTGATTGTAGCTCTCCACTCTCTGAATGTCATAGTGGTCCTTTTGGTTATAGATGGGTGAACATGACAGTAATCAATGCTGTGAATAGTTTCCTAGTGTGCAGTTGGGACATTTGTAGGAAATCTGTTTTCTATTTTTTCGACTGTGTACAGAAAAATTGGATGGTATTTCTTTTTACTTTAACATTTAGTTGGAATATGAGCTGATTAGCACATTACTGATTTTCTTCTCAGGTTAGGGAGACAGTTCGTGATGTGGTATTCTTGCATGACCAGACGATGTTTGCTGCAGCCCAGAAAAAGTATATAACTGTTTGCTGTAATTAATTTTGGCCTGAGTTTGATAGTTACAAATTTTTTTTTTTTTTTTTACTTGGTTGACTTTCAAGTTCACATGGTTCAGTGCTTTGGTCTGTTGCTCAAAACTCTTTCATCATCACCATTATGCTCCAAAAAAAAAATTCCTACTCTTTTTTAGTTTTAGACAGGATAATTTAAACTCATGTTGGTTAACAGTCTGCTTTTTGGTTATCTGCAGATTTTTTTTTTTTTCTTTATGCATGGTGATAAGAATATGTTGCCAGAACAGACAATTTAGTTGCTCTGAGTACTCTCATTTTGTATCCTACTCCCGTTTATCTTCTTTTTAAGAGTTTCTACAGCTTAAAATAGTGTTATCTTACATCATAATGATGTTTATATTAAGTATGGCTAACCAGTATGGTTTACTACAGGTATCCATATATTTATAATCGGGTTGGCACTGAACTTCACTGCTTAAAGGTTGGCATACTGAACCTATTTATGTTGTCTGTTAGATAACTATTTCGTCTACGGCTCATAATCCTGCATGCATTCTAAAGGCTTTGTACACCTATTAGTGGCATACTAATAATTACTCGATATGAGGTGTTCAATGTCATCTGTACGTGTGTCATTGTGTGTTTGGTTTTGTCTCATTCATTACATGTTAACACTTTGTTTTAGTAAAATAAGCCATCTACAGTTTTTGTAGCTGAAAGAAGATCCCAATGTTCAGAATTACTGATTTTTAATTTCCAGTTCATTGTTTGAGTATCGTGACTAAACAAGAGTTCAATTTGATTTTTTTGCGATCACGTAAATAGTTTTTCTGGTGCATCAATTTGGAGTTTGGAACTGAAGTTATTATCTCTTATTATGTAGGAACATGGTGCAGCTTTAAGGCTGCGTTATCTTCAACAACACCGATTATTGGCATCAATAAATGAATATGGTCAGCTTCATTATCAGGATGTAACAGACGGTCGGATGATAGGTAGTTATAGGACAGGCTTTGGCCGTACTGATGTGATGCAGGTGAACCGCCACAATGCACTTCTTTCTTTGGGTCATTCAGGTGGTAAAGTTACCATGTGGAGTCCTACAAGCTCTTCTGCTGTTATCGAGATGCTGTGCCACAAGGGGCCCATCTCGGACATAGCTTTCCACCCTACTAATCGTGATCTCATGGCCACATCTGGGAAAGAGAAAAAAGTTAAGCTCTGGGACATGAGGAATCTTAAGGGGCCACTCCAAACGTTACCAGGTCCGGCAGAGACTCTGGATTTCAGTCAAAAGGGTCTGCTTGCTCGAGGAACTGGATCTTTTCTGCAGGTCCTTAGAGATTCTTCTGGGAGTCAGAAGTACGAGAGATACATGAAGCATCAATTTGTTAAAGGTTATCAAATAGAAAAGGTGTTGTTTCGACCATATGAAGATGTTTTGTGCATAGGGCACTCCATGGGCTGGTCTAGTATTCTGATTCCTGGTTCTGGCAATGCCAATTTTGATACCTGGGTGGCGGATCCATTTGAAACATCTAAACAGAGAAGAGAGAGAGAAGTGCACTCTCTACTGGATAAGCTCCCACCTGAGACAATTATGTTTGATCCCACTAAGATTGGCACTGTGAAACCCCCAAGGAAAGAGAAGCCAACAAAGGAGGAGAAAGAGGCTGAGCTGGAAGCTGCTCTTGAGGCTGCTAAGGACATTGTCCCAAAGAAGAAAACAAAGGGAAGGAGTAAGCCAAGTAAGTTGAAGAAGAAGAAGGAGGAGATAATTGCCGGTGCCAAGAGGCCTTTTTTGGAACAGATGAAAGAGGATGAACAAGCTGCTAGAAAGAAGCAGAAAGCAATGGAGCAAGTGGAACTACCAACATCTTTGCAGCGGTTTGCTCGCAAGAAACCAGTTACATGACTTTTTGCTAACAGGGACTCATCGCTTCTCTAGCAATTGTTATTCATTTGTGATATGTGTTGTTATCGTTAGTTATTTCTACAATTTTGTCACATGTATCAGAAAAGTTATGTCAAAGAAGAAATATTCTTGATTTTTATCACGGCTGACATTTTATACAAGAACTCGCCGGAGAACCATAAACATCAGAGCACTTGTCCTCTTTCATTCGGTTCAATTTCATTCAGTTACTAATAAGCTCTTGTTTGTCTACCTTCTAACAGAGAAATGTTGGGACCCAAAACACAGTTGCTTCCACTCCTCCTAATCTTACTCCTCTCTCTCTCCGCCCTCTCCTTCTTCTTCTCCTACCATCACTCTTCACTCTCTCTCTCCTCCCCAAACCCTAACCCTAACCCTAACCCTAATCTCACTCTCCACCACCAAATCCCAACTAACTTCACCTTCATCATCAAGCTCCTCGCCTACAACCGCCTCGCCTCCCTCTCCCGCTGCCTCCGCTCCCTCGCCGCCGCCGACTACCTCTCCGACCGCGTCCACCTCCACCTCCACATTGACCATTTTGCCCTCCCCCACTCCGACGACGCCGATCGCCACCTCCGGGAGGCTCGCCGCATTCTGGACTTGGTCGATGGGTTCCGGTGGAGCTTCGGCGAGAAAGTGGTGCATTACCGGACTCGGAACGCGGGCCTCCAAGCCCAGTGGATCGAGGCCTGGTGGCCCGGGTCGGATCACGAGTTCGCCTTCGTCGTCGAAGATGACGTGGAGGTCTCGCCGCTCTATTACAAGTTCCTCAAGACTCAAGAGTCTGATTGTGAATTACTATTACAATGTATCGAATTCTCGAACTTATATCTATGGAGCTTCGCTTCAGCGACCAAGGTTCGTTCCAGGTACCTTCTCATATTTGATTTCTTCATTTGGAGGAGAGTGTAGATTATACAAGAAGAAAGAGCATTTTTAGTTCTTGGAGAAATGAACATTTTCGTGTTTTTGTTCACTTCAGTTTTTATGTGAAGCTATTGAGTATCAATTTGTACCACTACAATGCCGTTTCTTAGAAGTTCATTTGCATTTTTTCGTTGCAAAACGTTTCAATTACTCTTTAAGCTGTTTGATGTCGTATGCTAACTACATTACATTACTAGGGGTTACATGTAGATCTGGGAGACATAGGCGAATAAATATGTAGTGTATATGTATATATGTAGATAGATAACTTTGAACACGCAAACACATCCTCAGCTTTCTGCATTTGCTAATTGAACAATGGCATAGAAGAAAAGTAAGCATTGAGGGTCTTACGCCTTTAATATTTTACTGTTTTACATTTAACCTTTAGATATTTCGTGAATTTAATACTGCTCAATTTAAGAAATTGGCCAAACCTGATTACCTGACCGAAGTGACCGCCATATGTCAACTTTACATTTGTGTCAATGCAGTAGGAGTCATTTTCTCTTCTTTGGTTCTTTCGTTTATTTTTTGGTCAGGTGGTTGTTTTGAATGTGATCAAATGCCTAACCATACTAATTCCAACCCGTTGTCTCCACCCTCTGTCGTCATTTTAACATACCCCATGGGGCTTTACCGTTTCCTGTTTAATTCCATGCTGTATTACAGTATTCAAGAATCCCCCTTGTTTCTATGTTTCATTTATTGGAGCCCTCATCGCTTTGATCATCAACTAATTGAAAGTTTGCCTATTTTTCTTACCATCTTAGAGACAGACTGTTTCTTGATTTCTTGTTGCAAGGTAAACATGGGAACAAACTACAACCGGATGATGGAACACGACTCTTTTTGTACCAACTGGTTGGCACTTGGGGTCAACTTCTCTTTCCTAAACCTTGGAAAGAGTTCAGGTTGTGGTACGATGAACACAAGGCAAAGGACATCAAGCCAATCCTCAATGGCATGGTAGTTTCATTTTTTATTATTTTCTCTTTTGAAGAAGAGTTGTGTATGCCGATTTTTTTCTTGGTCTTAAATATGACTTCTTACTTGGTTGAGATGTGAAATTTATCTGCAGGTAACAACTGGGTGGTATAAAAAGATGGGAGAAAAGATATGGACACCTTGGTTCATCAAATTCATTCATACTCGTGGCTATTTTAATATCTACACCAGTTTTATACATGAGAGAGCGCTTAGTGTCTCTCACAGAGATGCCGGTGTCAACTATGGGAAGACAGCTGGACCCGATTCACATATATTGGATGAAAGTTCCCTTGATCTGAAGTTTTGGGACATGCAACCGTTGAGTGATCTCAAGTGGTATGATTTTTGTTTCAGAGAACTATTTCCTGAAAGAGTTGTTGTGAGCCTTGATGAACTTGGGTCTGTTCTTAATTCTGTGCAGAAACACAACTCCATTATTATTGTTAACCTGTTTGGGAATAAAGAGATGGTAATTAAAAACCTACTCTGCCACTTTGAGACCCAAAATTTGTTGAATTATATACTTATTGGCCCCGAGTCTGAATTCCTGTTTGATCTGGCCCGAAGAGGACATCCAGTGATCGCCACAAAGCCCTTTTTGGAGAGTGTAGGAGCTCATAAGTTAATTTCCATGCAGAATTCTTATGTGCAAATGATTGATGAAATATTAATCAAGGTCTATGTATTACAGAAGTGTTTACAATCTGGGTACAGTTCCTGGGTGGTGGATGGGAACATGCTTCCGATCAGCAGTGATGCATTTGTGGAGTCTGATCACTCATATGATTTCTATATGGGTAAGACCTCAGAATTTTTCTCTGCTCGGAGATCATCGTCTGCTCAAAAGGTTTGTGGTGATGATTTTATACCAAAATGCGCAATGGTGGTGAACTCTTTTCTAGTTAAACGACAGAGCATAAGTTTCGGTCATGTAATGGCAGAGATTTTGGGACAGGAAAAAGGTTTGAGGGTTAAAAATCTTGATGGAACAAGCTTTGGTCTTGGGATCGATAACAGTAAGGTCAATCAATCTTTAGGTGATGGAAAGCAGGTGGTGTTTTGGTCTAATGATATGACTACAGATTTAGTTCAACAACGGCTTTAGGAACTGGGTATTTGGATTGTTGATGATGACTATTCTGGTAAGGGTGTTATTTGTCACCGGTCATAACATGTGGTACAGGTTATACACATGAAATTTTTGTTTCTTTGTATTATATGAATTTTACAGGAAAGTTGTGTGTTTCAACACTCTTCTGCTTTTCCTAGTTAATATGGTGATAAGCAGAACAAGGACCAATGGTGGCGTTGAAGGGTCTTTCAGGACAGTAGTAAGTCTTGGATTGTCAATTTTTGGTATTAGTTCACAGCTTCTCAAAGCACAATGTGTGTGTGATGCAGTACAACCATGAAAGTGATGAAACTAAAAGATACCAGCATAACCCGGTATCAAAATACGTGATTAGAGGTTTATGTTCGATACCTTTTCCCTTCATCTATGTTACCTCCCTTTCCACGCTTGACTTAGAACAAAGAATTCATCAAACTCTTTGCCATACCTTTTATATGTACATTACTAATTTGAAACTTCAATTTTAGAAGTGCACATATTGGAGATAACTTCAACTCCCTAATTTCTTCCCTAATACACATACAGACAAATTCTTCTACTTTGGTCAATTAGGGAGTTGTTTGGATTGGATCAGGTACTCGAGGGTCAAGATTAGAACTGATGAAACACATTTTAATCTTTAACAACACAACACATTTTAATCTTTAACAACACACAACTCCATGGATTCTGGAAGAGTCTGATACAGCTCTCTCCCTCGGCATATCGATCACCGTTTGGTATGCTTGGAAAACTAAATAAACAAGCACCAGCTGCATGGCAAGTCTTGCTAATTTTCTTCTGCCTTTCAAATTCATCCCAGGAAAGAGAAAATCATATGCTGATCGGAAGTGAGATTACAAAATCATGCATTCCTCATACTCTTTATCTACCACTTCCTCCAATGTTGAGAATAAGTATGTAACCTAGCTCAAAACTCTGTTACTAATTATGTTTTGAAAATTTGCATTTCCGGTTCTCATCAGTTTGCTCGTCATCACTGACAGAAGGAAGGCAGTGCAACGTTTCCCAGAAAGTGTTAGAACACTGTGGAACGTGTGCGAGCTTCGTGCTATGGTTTTAATCAGTCTTGGCTTGCAAAGCATCCTCATCCGATCCTCGTTGGCAACCGGAGAAAGCATTCAGCCCGTATCAACTCAGAATTGTTCTGTGGCTCTCATACTTATCCGGCCGACTCGGTTAGAACAGTTTCACTTTGGGGACATGACTTGGGTTCTGAGATCTGCAAGCATGAGCACTTTACAAACTCTATGCTCCATGATCCTGACCCGGTCCTGTGATACAGGTCCTAATCGTGCAAGAATACATGAACGGATACAGCTCAAAGAGAGCTGAGGATGAGCAAGCATGAACGGTTCTGAGATCTGCAAGCATGAGCACTTTACAAACTCTATGCTCCATGATCCTGACCCGGTCCTGTGATACAGGTCCTAATCGTGCAAGAATACATGAACGGATACAGCTCAAAGAGAGCTGAGGATTTCAGGATATATACTGGAGCAGTCATTAAAGCTCCCATAGTTGAGGATCAGTTGAGGATCAGTTGAACGTTGATGCAGCTGCTAATGACAATATCAATCCAAATGCTCTAGGTTTCAGCAAAGCCTACAGATTCTTGGAAACTTTCAAACGGCTATGTGCCGATATCGTCCTCAGCTTCGATGATATAGTAAACAGAAAATCGATCTTTCTTCCAATATAGAAGCTTATATGAGTTTGAAGTTACTGAGTTTGAAGTCGGATTAATATATGATGCTTTCTATGTAAAATATAAATAGTATGATATTGCATATATAATTGATATAAATCTCAATTAGAAATTAGAAATTAAAATTTCAGAAAAAAAAATAATAAGATAACTTCAACCAATACCGAAAGAGTTTCAAGGTGGATTAAGAAAAGTCGAGTCGTGTATGTCACACACTGTCCTTAAGACAAGTACGCCGCCTCTACCGGTGTAAAAGGATTGTTGGCTCTCGTCTCCCAGGATACAACAACTAAAGAATTCTTGAAACTGCACTGCAATAAGAAAGCCTGCAAACCGGATCAAGTACCTCTTTCTATCACCATAAATTGAACAAGAGTACAACAGCATAAGAAAGAATTTGAGAGGAGAAGAGCTGATGTTTTTTGTTGGTGTGTTTAGACTGAGGAATAGGAGGCCCTTTTTATACTGTGAGGATGGCCTTGGCTATTAAAAATCAGTAATGAATACAAGGAACTCAATTGCCATGAACAGCTGAAATTAATCACCCACTGAATTATCATAATACTGGCATTACAGCTGAATAGTTATGTGTTACTGGAATTTCAACAGGTTTTATTTCCAGCTGAAGGGTTCAAAAAGAATCCGGGCTGGGTGCAAGGAGCCTGCGTTCTGGAGCCCAAATACTTTTTGGTGCTACACCCCCAAAACTTGCACCCATTTGCGCGTGAGAGAGTATAATTTGTGTTTACACAACTATACTTCATATGAATAGTATTCTATATAAAGACTCTTATAAAGACTTTTTTGTAGTCCTCATTATGGAGAATACAAATTCAAGTTCATCTTTCATTACTTATAAGTGTAGCACACTTTAATTAACCGATTTAAATTTGGTTTCATAAAGGGTGGTTTTTAACCCATTTGTCCAACAATTCCCCACATGAATAAAATTGGTCACCAAAGACTCGATAGAATTGGTGATAGATTTCTTTGGTCGAAACCTGCATAGGATAGGTAGGTTTTACCCTTTGAACCTTCCCCTATGAAAGTATGATTACGTTACTAACTAAATAGTAGACGCGATGTCCTTGAACTATTCGTCATTTTGTGTAACTGATAACATACCTCACACATGAGTCTTCCTGGTACATTCCAGTTCTCACTATTGTGCCTGTTTTGGCTCTGGACACACGTCTGGTTCTGCAAGTAGTTTGATAAGAGTTATACCTTAAATAACTCCCCTAGAGGCGGTCCCACTTCCCTCTTGCATAGGTGATCTCTTATATAAGAGTAACCCGCATTACTCCGCTCGGTTTTTCCAACGCATAAGAATCATTAAAAGCTTGGCTTAACCTAACTCTTACGGGTATCACTGTTTTTCATCATAGGAATGGATTTGGGTACTCCCCATAGTAATCCAATTTCATCTCCACAATTGAGTTTCCCATTTGAACCTAGCTCTTGGGAACTCCAGTCTACTAGGTTGGGTATCCACTGTAGAGATTTTACTTTCCAATAGACTTTAATCTCATTCCTCTCGATGATTTATCAACCAACTCTCGGTTTAACCATTTGGTTAGCGGATCCGCAATATTATCCTTAGACATCACCTAGTCTATAGAGATAACTTCAGTAGAGAGTAGTTGTTTGATGGTATTATGTCTTCGATGAATGTGTCTAGACTTACCATTGTACATCTTGCTCTGTGCTCTACCAATTGCAGATTGACTATCACAATGTATGCAAATTGCAAGCACAAGTCTTGTCCATCTAGGAATATCCTCTATGAATTGACGTAGTCATTCTGCTTCCTCCCCACATTTGTCTAGTGCAACAAATTCAGATTCCATCGTGGATCTGGTTATGATCGTTTGCTTTGAGGACTTCCAGGACACAGCTGCACCTCCTAGAGTGAATACATATCCACTAGTAGACCTTGAGTCTTTCATGTCAGATATCCAATTTGCATCACTGAATCCTTCTATAACAGCTGGGTATGTTGTGTAGTGCAGCCCATAGGTACGAGTATACCTTAAGTATTTAGTACTCTTGCAATTGCTTGCCAATGCCTAGCTCCAGGGTTAATCGTATACCTACTTAGCTTACTCACTGTATAAGCTATATCCGGTCTTGTATAACTCATTAAGTACATTAGACTTCCAATGACTCGAGAATATTCTAATTGACAAGCACTTTCTCCTTTATTCTTCGATAGGTGCAGAGTCATGTCTACGGGAGTTCTGGCAATTCCAGATCCTTCATTGTCAAATTTCTCCAAGATATTGTCATCCGAACATTTGTGTCTTTTCTGTGAATGACTTCGAATTTCAAAACCTCTCATTCGTGCATAGTTGTTATACAAATCACACACTTCTTGAAGTGAATCAAAAATTTAACAGACTTTTGGTACATGTTCCTCTGCTACATCAAGAGTGCAGACATTATTAGAAGCATTTTCATTTACATCTTCCGGGAACCCATAAAAAGGTCTTCCAATTTCAACGTCTTCATCCATTTGACCTATATAGAAAATTTTGTTACAGTAATGTTCATCTTATCAAGTGAGCTCGATCAATAAGTTACTATATTAAATTTCTATCTCAATTAGTTACAATATATAAGAAATTTTTATACTTCAAGAAACAAACAACAATTATAACAACAGGGGCTACTGAAAATGATGCGAGTGAGGAGTTGAAGAAGGCATTGATGGGTGAGTGAATTATCCAAAAATTCAATTCTTGGTTCTTTACTAATTTGGTAATGCTATTTTGTTTTGTTATGAGTTTTTTTTTTTTTTTTCTCTTTTGGTCATATGACACAGAAGTTGGTAAGTTGTCTTCTCTATATGTAAATGCATCACCTTCCAGACTTATTTGGTCACTATAGTATGATTGAGTTCAATTTTAAATTTCATATGTTAAATTATTCGTTTAATAAACAGAGCTCGTAGCACTTTTTTTATTTTCATTTTCATTTTATTCAAATTTTTGTTTTCATTTTTTATTTTAAATTTCTCAAGTGAACTGTCCATAATGTTATCGCAAGATCAAACTGGACAACCTGATTCCGCACATAAAGGCAAGATGCGAACCATCAACACAACCGGGTTGGCTGTGCTTGGTTGATAGGACTCCAAGCGGCGAGAAGAAGCCCTATGTCTGTGGAGATTGTTTTCTGACTCCTGTGTCCTTCCTCACACAAGCTGAGCTTTCTGCGCACAAGGCATCGAACTATGGTAAGATATAAATGTGGTGTTTGGCTTATGAAGTTTACTTATGACAATTATTAATTATGACAATGTGATGAGAATGTTATGAGAATGTTCCTGTAATGTTCAGTCTTCTATTATTAGAGCCTTGTTATATATGACTTATGAGATTGTGTGTAAAAATCGTACCGGTTGGCATCAATTGAGTATTGTTTAATTTAGCATTGATTATTGCTTAGAGAATTCAGATTGTTAGAAGGATAACCGCAATATAATGATGGAACAGAGAAATGTAATCTAGTTTGCTTTTGTATAATGCATGTTAAAAACCGAATCTTCATATTTGTCTCGCAGCGCTACAACTTCTTCCATTCCACACATAGAACAGCCACTAGCACCTCTTTTGTTTGCACAATTTTTAGTGACCAAATGATTATAAACTTGGTTGATTTTTTTGTACGCGTCATTGTTGCATGAGAATCTAGATGATTCATGGTTAGAATAACTAAATTAAGTCATATACTATTGTGGACTGTAGAATAGTAAAAATCCTCAAATTCTTAAAGTAAGGATGACCTCTTTTATTTCTTTCTATATATAGTCCCGCTATGAAATTAAAGTGCGGGTTCATTATTTGGCTCACTTTTCGATCATATTTTCCTATTAGAAACCATTCAATTTAGGAATATATGTCATGATCATCTCTACAAGTTTCATCCGGTTTGGTGATCGTTAAGGTATCGAACTATATTAAACCGAAGAATGAACCGAATTTGTTCAACAAATTTGGATGAAAATTGTTAGAGTTAATCATCACATATATACTTAAATATTCAATTGTTAATGATCAGAAAATATGATCGAAAAGTGAGCTAAATAATGAACACCACATTTTAACTTCATAGCGGGGGTCCGCTCTAGATAGAGTCTTATATAAGCTGACTTTGGCCTATATAAATTTACTTTAGTATAATCGGATTTATCTGGTATGGCTAACCATGTTCTTTCATATTTTAAATGTTTGAAACAGCTTACGGATAGACCAGAGAATACATGCAAATAACTTTTTCGGGGTAGTTCTCATTATAATATTTCTTGGCAGCAATCAGCTTGGTACCATCAGCACATTTAAAAAAAAAACAATTTTAGCTAAATATGTTCATGAATTTCCTTGGGGACCTTCCCAATCTCACTACCAGAAAAAAGGACATTACCGACGAAAAAAAAAAAACGGCCGACGACATACTTTTTTTGTCGGCTATTCCTAAGAATGGCCGACGATTTTTTATTTCGTCGCTAAAAATAAAAAATTGTCGGCTATTCCACCAGAATGGCCGACGATTTTATCTTTCGTCCCTAAAAAATATTTTTCGTCGGCTATACCCCTAGAATGACCGACAATTTGGATTTTCGTCGGCCTTTCTCTAAAACATTAGCCGACGAAAACTTTTGAAAGTTTGGCCGGCGAAATTGTAATTTTCGTCGGCTATAAGTCTTTATATTTTCAGATCTGGACAGAAGCTGCTCATTTAAAAAAAAAACGAAAAAAAAGGGAGAAAGAGTGAAAAATCTGTGGGTATTGTTGAAATCCGTCCTCTCTTACATTGTGGAGCTATATACAGGTACGTATATGTGTATATATGTTGATTTTGAGTTTTAGTTGAGTTGATTTTGAGTTTTAGTGATTTTGATATAGTAAGTGATTTTTTGTTTTGTTGTTGTTTTAGTGTTAGAATGTATGTATATATGTTGATTTTGAGTTGTAGTTGAGTTGATTTTCAGTTAGAGTTTAATTATGTGTTTTAATTTGATGTTATTTTAATTAGTGTTAATATATATATAAATATGTTAATTAATGGTTGTTGATAGTGTAATGAACTTAAATAATGGTTGTTAATTAATGGTATATATATATATGAGTTAATGTTGATAATAATATATATTGTAATATATATGTGTTAATTAATTTATTATTAATTAAAGTTATACATATATATTATTATCAGGCTATATATGGATCGAGATAAGAGTTGGATTTCGCTTCCAAGGCATGACCGACGATACACTACAGGAGTTGTGGATTTTTTGCAGTTCGTCGAGGAAAATGCAAACGGGAGTGAATACCATTATTGCCCGTGCAAGAAATGTAAGTGTCGCAGTGATATGTGTCGATTTCCGATTAGAACAGTATGGGAGCACCAAAAGAGTAATGGGTTTTGGCCGAAGTACAAACGTTGGATATATCACGGTGAGCCATCATTAGATGGATTGCATGATCATGGGCAGTTTTTTTAGGCGGGCAGTAGTAGTACATCCAAGGATCCAACAATGGCATTCGTCAACGACGTGTTTCCTTTTGAAAGCGGTGTACGTGGGGAACAATATATGCATGACCCGGTGCAGCCATTCCCACAAGTTGTCAACACTGCTGCCTTTGACAAGTACAACAAACTGATTGCATTGCAACAGACCCCTGTGTCTTCAAGTTCTGAGAAGACAGTTCTTCAAAGTGTGATGGAGGTAATGAGGATTAAAGTCGAGACAAAATCGAGCATCAGGCAAGTGGATGAATATCTACAGTACACTTCTTCGTTGTTGGAGGAGGGTCATCGTAATCCTACCAATCACCGTAAGGTCCGAAGTATCCTCAAAGATCTAGGGCTTTCCTACATTAAGATCCATGCATGCGCATTTGACTGCGTTCTCTTCTGGGGTAAAGATGCAGAAGGGAATGACCTTGCTAGCATTGACGCATGTCCGATATGTCAGTCTGACCGATATAAGTTGACGGGAGCAGGCAATAGGAAACCTGTGAAAGTGCTTCGGTATTTTCCGTTGAGAGATAGGCTTGAGCGGTTGTACATGTCAGAAACCACCGCAAAAGCTATGAGGTGGCACGGTGAGCGGGACGCGGGAGACGCAGATATCATGACACACATCTCTGACGGAGCGGCTTGGAAGCATATAAACAATGAGTTTCCTTATTTTGCGTCAGATGTCAGAAACGTCAGGCTCGGGCTCTCAACCGACGGGTTCAACCCTTTCGGCACCATGAGTCTTTCATACAGTATATGGCCGGTGGTTTTGGTACCTTACAACCTTCCTCCGTGGATGTGCATGAAGAAGGAATATAATATGTTGACGTTGTTGATTCCGGGGCCTGGTTACCCAGGGAAATGTCTCGATGTGTATATGAGACCATTGATTGAAGAGCTTAAGGTATTGTGGGACGTTGGTCATCCCACTTTTGACAAGTACAAGCAGGAGACGTTCCACATGCGTGCCATGGTTATTGGTACCATCAGTGATTTTCCTGCTTATGGGATGTTGTCGGGCAGCGTTGTTAGGGGATACAAGGCTTGTCCAGAGTGCCTCAGCGATTATGGAAGCACCCCTCATTGCAACAAGATATGCCGAATGGGTCATCGTGTGTTCCTTCCGGCGGATCACCACTGGCGTTACGAGTCCGCCGCATTTGATGGAACCGAAGAACACGGTGGTCCTCCCAGAAGATGGACGGGAAGAGAAATTTTAGCAGTGCTTAATGAGTACGATTTTGGGCCCCTCAGCAATCATCCCGATATTGTAGCGGAAATACCTGAAAGACTTGAGGAGTACAAATTCTGGACACATAAGAGTATATTGTGGGAACTCCCGTACTGGTGTGAGTTGCTGATCCGTCACTTCCTAGACGTTTTGCACATAGAAAAAAATGTTTCTGAAAGTGTGGTGGGCACAACGCTGAACTTGGAGGGGAAGACGAAAGACAGTCCTAAGGCTCGCACTGATCTGCAAAACATGAATATCAGAAAACAACTATGGTTGAAACAAGGGAAGAGAAAAATGCCTCAAGCTCCTTACACCGTCAAGCCTGAGCATAAATCAGAAATTTTCCATTGGATAAGTCGGGCCAAGTATCCTTCAGGCTTTGCTGGAAATATAGCCAAGTGTGTCAACAGACAATTCAACAATCTGTACGGGTTGAAAAGTCATGACAATCATATCCTGCTACAACGTCTCTTCCCTGTTTTCATTCGACCGTTCCTTCCCCGTCACGTTGTGGAGCCATTAGTAGCGTTGGCAAGATTTTTCCAGAAGGTATGCACACGGGAAGTGAGAAAATCTAACCTCCGGGAAATGCAACAAGACATCGTTCATATCATGTGTAAATTTGAGATGATATTTCCTCCAAATTTTTTCGACATCATGCCTCACCTCATGATCCATCTTCCTCGGCAGTTGTTGCTTACCGGTCCTGTGCACTTCACTTGGATGTATCCGATGGAAAGGTACGTATTTTACACCTTATGTTAATTTCCTCATCAATATATGTGATATAGTGTTAATGTATTATCATAACACTTTAAAAACTTGATTTATAGGCAACTTGGACAATACGGTGGTTTTGTCCAAAACAGATCCGCACCTGAAGGATGTATAGCTGAAGCATATATTGCACACGAGTGCGTCACCTACATGAAGCTGTATTTCGGAGCGTTACAGGAAAGCATACCGGAAGATGTACCTTCACAGTTCAATCTTTCCATACTCTCCGACGATGTTGTACTCGGTGGAAACATGCCAGTTTCCTACAAGTTGAAAGATTATGAGGTAGCCATTGCACATTGGTGGATACTAATCAACTGTCCAGAAGTTCAGTTTTGGAAGAACATGCATCTAAACTGTGAACAAGTAGGAGGTGATCTCGATTACCACAACCGGACATTCGCAGAGTATTTCGGCCGCTGGGTACGTAACTTTAACACTATTCTATACGTGTTTATATATTATTGTGTATACTTATTCATATTTATAGTTGATTCTGATGGTTGCAGATGGACCTTATTAAAAATGATAATCACCCAAATTGGTCGCACGAACTCAGACTTCTAGCGATGAGGCCGGTCTATTCAAAAGTTTATGCGACGTGTAAGGTGAATGGTGTGTTATTTCGATGTGAAGAGAGAGACCTCAGACTGAAAACACAAAATTCAGGGGTTATGGCACATGGTGGGGATGATGGAGTTGACTATTACGGTGTTCTCCATTCAGTTGTGGAACTGCATTACGGGGAAGGCATGAAAGTGCACATTTTCAAGTGTAGATGTTTTGACACACGGCCGCAGAGCACCGATCAATACGGCATAACTTCTGTGAACACTAGTACATCATGGTATGAGGACGACCCGTTCGTTTTAGCCACATGGGTGAAACAAGTGTTTTATCTTGATGATCTCGCCAAGGGTGACCCGTGGAAAGTAGTCAACACTATCCACCATCGCAACATTTACCGGGCGTCTACACTTGGAGTGGCTGAAGAGAACGAGGAAGGGGGCACCGCGTATCAAGAGCCCAACTCAAACGGTATTCCTGACTCCTCTTTTATTCGCCTAGACACGCCGGTGCGAATTCGACGTGAAGAGCCACTGCTTGTTGATGTTGATCCAAATGAAGAAACTAACGAGGACTCTAGTGGTGAGGAACGACATAGATTACCCCTATCGAGCAATTCAGAAACCGAAGAAGACTCATCCGATGATTCCGATTACAATCTGACGGATTAAGTAATTTAGATGATGTAATCCTTTCATTTGTAATCCACTCGATCATTTCTAATGAACGGACGTGGGAATGAGCCTCCCAGCTAGGCTGGGTTCCAAACCCTTTTAAAAAAAATTTGAAATATGTTGACTGCTGGGTTTCTGTTTTTTTTTTATGTTAAATTTTGGTTATATATGAATAGGACATATGGGTACGAGAGGTGTAACACAACTGATTTTTTTTTATTTTTTTCAAAGAATAGCCGACGAAAAATGTATTATTTCATCGGCTATACTAATTATAGCCGACGAAATATGCGTGATTTCGTCGGCCAAAACTATATTGAAAAATACATATTTTATTTTAGACACAAAACGACAAAAGAATAGCCGACGAGTACTAGGTTTGATTTCGTCGGCTATTCTTTAAAAAAAAAAAAAACAGACCACCTTCCATTTTCTATCACTATCGACAACCCATTGCTTCATCCTTCAAATGCAAATGTGTCGTGAAATAAGATATGACCGAAATAATGAAATACGTCTACGGTTGAAAAATGACAAGATTCCGATAAAATCTTTGTGCCGAATGTTGCGGTTAACTGTTTTTTACTTTCGTTTTCCTATGGGTAGCCTGACGTTCGTTAAATCAATTTTGTAAAATTTTTATATGATTAGTTGCGTCTCATTGATTTGAAACTATTATCTGTTGAAGGTCAGGCCAAAAAAACGTCATTTAGACAGTCCAATTACCATTTCTAAGCGTTTAAAGGGTTGACTCACCCGGTTGACCGTCCCGATCAAGTCTTTAACGTTGTCAGATGTAGTTGGATTTTTTTTCATACATGTATTTAATCTTAACGGTGATATCTGACGGTTTGAATAGATTTTCCAAAGTTTTAGATTCAAAATCGGAACATATGCACTAATGTTCCTTAACTTGTTTACGAAGTGTTTAAGTGAATGTATAGTTTCAAATAGTTACTATACGTACACTCTTCAAATGCAAGTGTGTCGTGAAATAAGATATGACCGAAATAATGAAATACATTTACGGTTGAAAAATGACACGATTCCGACAAAATCTGCATGCCGAATGTTGCGGTTAACTGTTTTTTACTTCCGTTTTCCTATGGGTAGGCTCACGGTCGGTAAATATTTTGAGGAAAATTTTTATACGATTAGTTGCGCCTCATCGATTTGAAACTATTATCTGTTGAAGGTCAGGCAAAAAAACGTCATTTACACAGGCCAATTTCCGTTTTAAAGCGTTTAGAGGTTTGACTTCGCAGTTTGACCAAAGGTTTAGTCGACGAATTCAAATATTTCGTCGGCTAAACTCTTGTGATCCGCTTATTGTCCGCCGTTGGATGGCTCAGATCCAACGGCTGCTGATTTTCCAAAGTATAGCCGACGAAATCTTTGAATTCGTCGGCTAAACTCTTGCGATCCGCGCCTTTTCATTGTCCGCCGTTAGATGGGGGAGATCGGACGGCTGCTGAGCGCCTAAAGTATAGCCGACGACATTCAAAGAATAGCCGACGACATTCAAAATATAGCCGACGATATTAAAGATTTCGTCGGCTATAGTAAAGAATAGCCGACGAAATCTTTTTTAATCGTCGGCTATTCTATCGGGTATAAGTCTGAAACTGCCGAACCCTAGCCTCCGTTTTGCTCATTTCCTCCTTCGCCGTTAGCAGCTGCTGCCGAACTGTCCTCCTCCTCCGATTCCGCCGCCGCTGCTCCTCCTCCTCCTCCGATCCTCCATTCGGCTCCTCCTCCTCCTCCTCCTCCTCCTCCTCCATTAATTCGGCTCCTCCTCCTCAAGCCGCCGGCCTCCTCCTCCTCCTTCGGTCCGAACCGGTAATTTTTTTTTTCAATTTAATTTAATTTAATAAATTATTATATATTTAATTGTAATTATATAAATGGTTATATATTTGTTATATATTTGTTAATAAATTTAATTTTAACAAATTGTTATATATTTAATTTTAATTATATAAATTGTTATATATTTGTTATATATTTGTTAATAAATTTAATTGTTATAATTTAGGTATATAAATTGTTATATATTTAATTTTAATTACATAAATTGTTAAATTAATTATATATATAAATTGGTAGTCTAATTATATATATATATATATATATGTTAATAAAGAAATATAGTTATATTTGTATATAAATAGTTATATTTAGGTTAATGGTTAGTATTATTTAAAATGCCCGCGGCTGCAGATGGCCGATGCATTCAGACAGTTCTTCGGAGGCCGTCGTTCCAGATCCAGAGGTTCTGGAAGTTCCGCCGGTTCCGCAAACTCCAACAAGACCCTTAGCCAGCCTGAGAGGACCACCAGCCAGCCGCGGAGGAGTGTGGATTCCTCCCAGCCGCGGAGGACTGTGGATTCATCCCAGCCGCGGAGGAGTATGAGTTCTCGGCACCAGACCCTTCTCCAGGCGGGGCGGTCGTGGAACAGTTCACTTCCAACTGTCGGGCCAGATGCTCCGAGGTTCAGTCGGCAGCTATTTCAGGACGAGATAGATGCAGACGTTCCTCAGGTTCGTATGCCTGAGGTTCATCGGGAGCCGATGAGGAGTCCGACGACGTCTGCTGCCGACTCGACTGAGGGTCATACTCTCCCAAACCAGCTCTATCTCCCGTACAACATTCTGGCGAAACCGGAGGTCGACTATCGTGGTGTGCCCATATGGCCTGATATGCCTCAGTACGTGAGTGCTGCGGAGGCATACCAGCAGCAGCCATTTGAGAACCCTGACCACCTTATTTCGGCGAGGAGAAAAGGAAAGTCGACAGACGAGTCATCCAGTTCAGGTAACATTTGATTTTATTAATTAAATGTTTTATTAAAATTAACGCACTAATATTTAATTTTATTAACCAATCGTCGTTTTTGTGATAGGGACAGCCGCTAGCAGTTCATGGAGGAATACGAGAGGTGTCATATGTTTTGACACGCTCAGGAGAACTGTTGAGCGCAGCGGGAGGATTCAGATCAACGAACCTCCTAATCAGGAGGTTCAAGGGAAGAAAAAACGCGACTACTCAGGTTGCGTGGGGGCACTGATTAGGGACAGAGTCCCTATGTTGTGGACCCGGTGGGCTGATGTGCCCGAAGAGATAAAGAGAGAGGTGAACAACGCCGCGTCGGTGAGTAATTTAAAAAATTTAATTTATTTATCGTAATATTTAATAATTTTCGGTATTATTACAATTGTAAAACTAATAAAATATTATTTTTCAGACATTCTTCGAGATTGCCGAACACAAGTGGGATTGGGCGGACACCGTGCAGAACTCGAGGTACGTTTGTTTTTATGATATTATAATTATCTTATAATTATTAATATTTTATGATATTAATAATATTTCTAATGCACTTTTGTTTTTTTCGTAGGTTCAAAGAGTGGAAGAACGAGCTGCGTTCCCACTATAACGAATACGACAACCTTGGTCGTATGGGTACTCCCAGGGAGTTCATGTTCAGGGAGTACGAGTGGCGTTGGTTGAAGACAGTAGACTTCAACAACCCAGTTATGCAGGTAAATACTAAACTTCAGTACAAATGTTTATTTTGTTAAAATTTTAATTATTAGTTTAATTATTTTATAATTATTACACTAATATTTTTTGATGCATTTTTCTAACATTTTATTATTTGTTTGAAGCAACGTTCTCGGATAAACTCTGAGAACCGCCGCCGGAACACAACCCCCCATCATGCTGGTTCTAGGCCGTTTGCACAATATCAGGAGGAGATGCTTAGAGATCATCCTGATAGCAACCCGTACGTGGAGACGTTCAAGATCACTTATCCACAAGCGACAGAACAGCTCGTAAGTCGTTCATTACAATTTTAAAATTTTAATTATTAATTTTACTTAATTATATATTTGTTATAATATTAATTTTTTTTTCCCGTCCAATTAGGAGAGGGTCAACCGGGCCGAAGAAGAGATGTTCCAGCAAGTAGTTCGGGAGACACAACCGAACATTTCAGAGGCAGATCTGGAAGAAGCCCTGCGCCAGGTCGACCGGTCCAATGTCCAAACGGCAGCGAGGATGTTCGACGTAGCCTTCCCAAACCGGTCAAACAACTACTACTGCCGGGATTTGGGAAGTTCTGGACTAGGGCTTCTGAAGACCACTAAGGGAGGTCAAAAGAAGGGAGGCGGGGAGAGCCAACAGATGAGGGGGGAAGTGCAGCGATTGGCAGAAGAAAATGCAAGGTTGGCGGCCGAGTTCCAGAGATCACAGGAGGAACAACGCAGATCACAGGAGCAACACCGCAGAACACAATAGTATTATTTCGATCTGTCCAGTTGGTATGCTGAATGCGAGAGAATTCGGCAACACAACTACGCCGGCCAACAAAACTGGTGGATGGATATGTTCGCGGCACAACAACAAAACCTTGAATCCCCGCCCCCGTTTCAGCCGTTAGTTGAACCTCCAATGCCTCAACCTCCCGAGGATGCCTAGCATGATGGAGAGCAGGATGCTGGAGATGACGTGGTGGACTTTAGTGGTTTAGGTGATGATTAGTAGGGTTACGTTATATGTTATGTACATTGGAAGGAATTAAATAATAAGTCATTTAGACGTGTTTCTTGTTGGTGCAAATGTATGGACTGTCTTTGTGATTTGCAGGTTGCTTGGAATGGTAATTTAGAAAATAATTTAATTTTTTTTTTCACCAAATGTAAGAATAGCCGACGATTTTGGCATTATTTCGTCGGCTATAAGAACTATAGCCGACGATTTTTAGCCATATTCGTCGGCTATAAGTCTTATAGCCGACGAAAATTACCTTATTTCGTCGGCTATAACTAATTAATGCCTATTAAAATATTAATATATTTCGACGAAATAACCGACGAAATACATGAAATCGTCGGCTATATTTTACGATATCGTCGGCCATACTCGAAAATACCCGACGAATTTCGTCGGATATTTTGCCAAGGTTTGGTCGACGAAATGATGTTTCGTCGGTAAAGTCGTCGGCCATACTCGCATATAGCCGACAATTTCCTTTTTTTCGTCGGCCATTGGTATAGCCGACGGCGTTTTTCTGACGAAGTATAGCCGACGAAAATTTCGTCGGCAGAAGGTATAGCCGACGAAATTTTGGCATAGTCGACGAAAATTTTTTCGTCGGCTATGCCCTCGGATCTGGTAGTGTCTGAATCCTTTTCTATTAGCTCTATATTTTTTTTGGAAGTTCAAAGACTATGGCTTAGCTTAGTTTGGGGTTAAGGTGAGAAAACTCAAATATGGAAAAACTCAGTTTTAAATAAGCAACATCTCACATGCTTTTTAAAATCGTGATTATTTAAATTAAATTTTATCAATAAGCGCCTTATAGAAAACTTACTAAACACATAATCAGCTCAGAATGATAATTATAAGTGATTATTTGGCCCAAAACTCAATACCAAACTAAGCCTATTATTCACCCATTACTAATTTTTATTTTTCCAGTTTAGTCTCTTCAGTTATTTCCTAAGGTAAATGTGTTTGTTTGGTTGTTATTGAGGAAGTGGTTACAAACTCGAGACTGCCTTATGTACATAAGGCAGTCTCGAGTTTGTAACCACTTCCTCAATAACAACCAAACAAACACATTTATAATTCTCATATTTCTTGTACTTGTCATTTCTCTTAAGCACATTTGAAAACCTTTGGTCACCTTTTTTGCAACACATGTTTGCTCGTCTGATATGGAGTCTCTGTTTAGAAGGTGATATTTTATAATGGAATTGTGATTTTTCTTTCTTACATCAAAAGTCTCAATTCCGCTCCGATCCTAAATCTTTACAAAATTCTTAACTTATCTCTTGGTCCATTTGACATAATATGTGTGATTTTTCCTCATCTTCAATCTTCTCCATGTAGTACTTATTTTCATGCTATTTGTTTTGAAAGGAACAAATAATCCTCTTATTGGTACCTCTCGTTGTCCTCGTTTTAATATTAAATAAAATCCTCCTAATGAATCTCATATTAAGCTTAAACATCTATAGTTTTTTGATTATATCTATTATTGATTTTGTGGTTAGACTCTTTCAGTCACTGCCATGTTGTAGTTAATAAACTTATTTGTAGCACTTGTATTCTTGTTGCTGAAGCGGTTTCATTGCGAGAATGTATTTCAACTTTGGTCGCTCAAGGGTTCATAGATGTTATAGTCGAAGGCGACTCCGAAACTATTATTAATGTAGTTGTTGGCAAATATATTGTTACATAGTGTGTTAAAAACGTTGTTCAAGATATTCATTCTCTTCAAAAGAACTTCCACTCGTCGACTCTTCAACATAACAATTGAGGAGTAACTTTTACAGTGGATGGTCTTACTCGTTTAGCTCATAGTTATGTTCTTCTCTTTCTTCCTCGGTTTGGTTTGACTGTCTTCTCCTTTCAGCATTCCATTAGGACATTTAAAAATAAGAGAACAAATTGTGGGAAAAAATAAAGTTCAATAGATCCAACAAAAGAAATGGGTCAAACAAATCCGACCCGTACATTATAACCACGAAGGAATTTTCCTTTCAAGGGTACTTCACGTTTACCTTCTTATAAACATTGGTATCCCACGTTTATTAAATTTCACATTGGTACTTCACATTTAGATTTTGACCTAGGATTAGTACATACTGTTAAAAACACAGTATATTCCGTTAGAATATTCTGTTAATAGAGTTAAAAAGACCAGTTTGCCCATATTCTCAATTTCTTTTTAAAAATCAACTTTATTTTACATTTTGACGGAGCGTGGTGGGCCCATGAGTTTGTTTGTTTAGCATATTGCAGGTATATAATTTATCCTCTATACTCAAAGGTAAAAAATTAATTTTTATTCATAAAATATTTATTCTCTGAGATTAATTTATTTAGAAAATATCCGTTTAACTGAAAAAGAATTAAAAGACAAAAAAGAAAAATTGAAAAAATTAAAAAACTTTAGAGAAAGATTTCCTAGACATAGACAAGGATATTGGGAGATAATTTTTAGATTCACACAAGGTATCCATATTTTAGAAAGACAGATTATAGAACTTGAAGAAATTTGGGAACAAGAACAAGAACCTCTTAACGTTTTGAACCTCTTAACAACCAGTAAAACAGGTTCAGACAAGTATATATAGCAATTATATTATTGTAGGTCTGAAATTTCCCAACTATAAGAAATACCATCTACATGCTTTTGTAGATACTGGTTCAGGCTATAGCCTAGCAAAGAAATATGTTATTCCTGAAGAATATTGGAAAAACTCTGATAGAGCAGTTACTGGAATTGGAATGAGAGATAATGAGATTTCAATGAGCTATGTAGCCAGAAACGCCAAGATCTCGATAGGCGGAGGAACCTTTACGTTCCAAAGAATTTGACAGAGTGAAGCCCAATGAGCCGATATGCTAATAGGAAATGATTTCCTACTTTAGCAGAAAATAATACAAACCCTCGACATGATAGGGTTTGAAAAGAACAACAAGTTCTACTGGGAATCCAGATTACTGGGTGCAGTCAGCATTGCAAGTAAATGATTCACAGAGCAATATCAGAAGTCGCGAGCCAAGCGTGGTGATAATAAACCACTTTTTGAACCAGTTATGCAACCGGTATTAACATTTCAAGAACACCAGGAAATTGTGCAAAATGAAGCAACAACTTCGGAAGACTCAGAATCAGAGGTAGAACCTCAAGATTCAGATAGCTCGGTTGGTGAAGAAGAATTCATCCGAGAACACAATCTAAAAGTATACATTAATAAGATAGAACAAAAGAAAATCTCAAAACTTGCTGAGATAGAAAGCCTACTGAAGCCCATAATCAATGAAGACCCCCAGTTACACTGGGAAAGAGACCCGGTATATTGTCAGCTAAAGATGCATGATGCCAATTGTTTCTGCACAACCCCGTAGGCCTGCGGAAAACCGGTGGATCTTGATGTGATTTCCTCCTGCGAACCCTGCTAACTAAAGAGAACACCGGGCGGGCCGGTCTTCTCCTCTCCGATGCCTAAGTTAAATAGATAACTTAAGCGGGAATGATAAGTAGTGGGAGAGTTGAGTTACCTATTAATGAGGGTAGTTGAGGCCCTTATATAGGTGGTCAATCGTGAGGTCTGGTCTTACTCTTTGATGTGGGACTGGTTCCCTTCTGTTCGTACGCAAAGGGGCACCTAAGGTGACCTGTTCGGCAGGCTGGTGTCCCCGGCTCCCGGGCCCCCAGTCATAAATTAGACTACTGGGCCTCGGGTCCGGGTGCTGGGGATCCTGCTCCGGGCCTCGGTCGAGTTCCCGGTCAAGTGCAATCTTGAATGGGGACTTAATATGTCTCGCTCCTGTCCCGCAGACCCGTAGGGTTACCGACCCAATGGTGCCTAGTCCCCTAAGTCCGTATTGAAGATGGGGCTTGGCCGGGCGTTCGAGCAGAAGGGCTGTTATGATGGTGCGTGGTGATGTGAGTACCTATTAGTGATGACGTGTGGTAGTTATGAGCATGTGTCTGTAATAATGATGGCGTTGTGCTGAAGTCTTGCCATGCCATGAGTATGGAACAGGGTGAAACCCGGACGAGTGCATGTGATGATGATGTGGCGTTGAAATCCGCCATGCGATGAATATAGAGCGGGGTGAAACCCAGACGAGTGCATGTGATGATGATGTGGCGTTGAAATCCGCCATGCGATGAATATAGAGCGGGGTGAAACCCAGACGAGTGCATGGGATGATGATGTGCCGTTGGAATCCGCCATGCGATGAATATGGAGCGTAAGGACTCGACCGGTGGAGTGCCATGTTGGAATGAGTCCCCCAGTGAAAAATTGCTACCAACGGTGGAACAGGCCGGGGAGTAGCCCGGTGGGGTGTTTAGGCCATGTCATAGCACCAATCCACACCAACTGATTCGTCCCAGCTTGTGTTGGAGTAAGCGTGGGGTATTGTGCAGGGTTGCGAGCCTGCGGGAAGGCCTGATGGGTGCAAGACAACAGGTCCACCGATGGGGTGTTGCGGCCATGTTTAAGCACCAGTCAACATCCGCTAGTTCTTCTCAGCTTGTATTGGAATAAGCGTGAGGGTGTGCAGGGTTTCTAGCCTGCGGGGAGGCTTGTTCTATGTTAGAGAAACAATATGCCTGGTGGGGTGGCGTGGAGATAACAAGTCTCGCCATGGATCCCCATATTTTTCATAGCTTAGTGTGATGCAGGGTTTCTAGCCTGCTGGAAGAGTTTGCATGTGTTAGAGGTAAACTCTCCCAGGTTTATAAAGCCCATGTGTTTGAAGCCTTGAGTTGTTGCTGGCTTGTCAGTGCCCATAGGCGCGAAAGGAAAGTGACTAGACCGATGGAGTGTCTTGGATCCAGTGGAATGCTACATAACCGATGGAATGCCTGTGAACCGGCGAAATGCCTGTGAACCGACAGAATGCCTGTGTGGAATGCCTGTGAACTGGCGGAATACCTGTGAACCGGCGAAATGCCTGTGAACCGACAGAATGCCTGTGAACCGACGGAATGCCTATGAACCGGCGGAATGCTTGTGAACCGGTGGAATGTTCCATGACCGATGGAATGCTTTTCCTTGATTTGAGGTTGGCTCTTGGGGAAGTAGGGGATGGTTCGTAACCCCTCGGTTCTCTCCCCTATCTCCCTTAACTGCTGCTTGTAGGCGGGGCAGGTGGCTGACATGCATTGAAGGAGAAAGCCCATCAGTCCCATCAGCTATGATGGCGTGGGGATTTTATCGATGCTGGGACACGTGTCAGTAGGGAGTGATTTGAGATGGAGGGCCTAGATTCGCAAGCGTTTGACTTGCCCCGATTGAGTATTTTAGGAGGATTACAGGGGTGCCTAGGGCTTCAGACCCGTCTATAAAAAGGCCTCCTTTGTCTTCGTTGTTTGTTATTTTTGCTCTTGGCTCAGAGAGAAGAAGAGAAGGTTGGAGAGGAACCCGGCGAAAGTTCTGTGAAGGTACCCTCGCGCTATCCGGGCTTCAGGCGTTCTGGTTCTTACCCACGATTGGTCGGTGTTTTCCCAGGATTGACTTTCCTCGGTTGTGCATAGTAATCGGTAAGTTTCGCCTTCTTTGCTACGTGTTTTTTTTTTTCTTTGTTGGTTGGTGTTTTGCCGGGGGGGGGGGGGGGGGGCTCTGTCGCAACGGGTGAGTTATTTTGAGCGGGGAATCTGCGGCAGATTTGGGGAGCAGCCGCAGAGAGCGCTATTTTAACTTGTCGCTGACCAGCGGTGGGGTTTTGTTTTCCTCCCCCTAGGTTAAATGGCTTCTAGGAGCTCTACTGGGACTTCCGAATCGGCCGACAGACGTCCTGTGGTGGACGATGAGGAGAGATTGGAAGATTGGCTTGCTTCGGTTTCCCCGGAGTCCGAAGCCGCTGCCCGCTCCCGGGGCGAGGTCTCCTCGTCCGGGTCTCTAGGGCATGAGAGCATCCCGCACGGGGTACCCTTTCCTGCTACTTCGCCCGTGAGTTACACTATCGGGAATGGGGAAGGGGCTGTTGTGTGTGATGAACCTGAGGGTACCATGAGCCCCGCGGAGGTTGCCGCCTTCCGGGAGACGTGGAGCATCCCGAATGAGGTGAAATTACGGCCACTAAATCCCGGGGAATCGCCCTGTAACCCGGATGAGGGTTGGGCTGCTGTTCATGGAGACCAATTCTGTCATGGGTTCTCCCTTCCGCTGCCAGACTTTGTGCAGTACATGCTCAGCGCTCTGCACGTGTCTCCTGCGCAGCTTTCCGGAAACCAGTGGAGGCAGCTGTTGAGCCTTGGTTTTCTCTACGAGCTGTCCGGGATGAGCATGCCGACGGTGAACGAGTTCCGGGCGTTGTACAGATTGTCTTTCTCGAAAAAGAAAGGGTGTCGGGGTTGTCTCACCTTTAGCGCCTGACACTTTCAGCCTATCATCACCCAGCTGCCTTCCTGGGTGGACAATAACTAGAGGAAGAAGGTGGTGATGGCAGGTGCGAAGTGGCTGAAAAGGAGGAGGAGGATGTACCGGGTTCCTGGTGCCTTCTAGCCCCTTGGTGACCAATCGTACGTACTGTCCGAGTTGGAGCGGGATAGGATTGCCACGATATTCGGGTGCTGGGACGGTCTTGAGCGAAGCTCCTACAACTTCATACGGCGGGAGGTGTTGGAGTACTGCTGTCTCGGGCGAGATCCTGGTGTGTAGCAGGGTTTTAGTAGTGACGCTGACTGTATTGATACTAACCCTTTGTTTGTTCTGTAGGTGCATCTTCCCGGACGGTCGTCAAGCCCGGTAACACACTATCCATGGACGGTGAGGACCTTGTCTTGAGGTTGAAGGAGAAGGGGGAGGCCGTTTCGCGGACCTCGGTGGATCGGGAGTCTGGCCGGCTTACCGTCCATGCCGAACCGATGGCCTTGGATCTTGCGGATGACGCCTACATCTTGAGGCGTGTGAAGACTCGTGCCGCAATACACTCTGCGAGACCCGGAAAGGGTAAGACCATTGGAGGGCCACCAAAGGTTCCTGGTGGGACGGATAGGATTCCGTATCGACCGGGATCGGTCCCACTCGTCACCAGAGTCTCCTTGACTGGCGCACAATCTTCTTCACCGGGTGACCTGGGTGAGAAGAGGCGGAGGATCATGGACGTCCCGCCCTCCGCGCTGGTGACGCTGACCGGCCGGTCGTCTGGTGAGAACTTGGCCAAACGGCTCAAGTTGACCAGTGGTGCGACGAGTCCTGCTAGGGACAGAGCCGCTGTTGCTTCAAGTTCTGCCGGTCAGCAGAGTAGCCCCGCTCCGGTGGAGGAACAGAGGAGGGGAGGTCTGGAGAGTCCCTTTGTCCGGAACCTGGTGGAGGATGTGGCTGGCCTGGGTCTGGATAGGCCTGGGGCCGCTGGAGCCCTGTCAGGAGAGAATCACCAGAAGAGCAAGGAGTTAGTCCTCCGGGTAAGAATTGTTTGGTGATACGGTACCGCTCATAAAACTTCTGCAGGGTTTCGTTATTTTTTGTTGTTGTTTAATCAGCTCCCTGTCGTTCTGTAGCTAGCTGTTGTACAATCTGTACCAGCCGGACCCGAGTGAGGAGCTACCCGAACTGAAGAGGCAGGTGGCCGTTCTGACCGGAACCTGTGAGCGTATGGAGGCTGAGAAGTCCAGGCTTGAGCGAGAGAAGGTCAGACTGGAGGAGAGGGCCAAGAGGCAGGTGGCCAAAATTGAGGGCCAGGTCCGGAGCCTCGAGGAGGAGAAGGAGCAGGCTGAGGAGGAGAGGGCCGAGCTAGAGGCCAAAGTGGATGAGCTCTAGGTGGAAGCTGCCGCTGTGCGTGCCGCCACCGCCGCTGCGGCTGGAGAAGAAGACCCAGAGCTTTTCCAGCGGGTTATCCAGAAATATCACGATAGTGATCAGTTTCTTGAGCTCCTGGAGAAGGCTAGGGAGTCGGGTATCGCTGATGCCTACGTGGAGTGGGAAGAGAAGGGATATCTGATCACCTCGCAAATGCCGAAGGCGTGGGTCGATGATGATGCTGATGGGCAGCCGGCAGAGGAGGAGCAGCCAGAAGGGGAAGGCGGACTTCAACCATCGGAACCCATTAGGGGGGATGCGGCGGTTCCATCTGAGGAAGCCGGTGGACAGGCTAGGCCCGCTGGGGAGGAAGACGTGGCTCCTTAGGATTTTTGTTTGCCGTCTCTTTCTTTTTTGTAAATCTGCTGGAACGGGGTTTTTTTTTTGTTGCCTGCCTTTGGACATATATTTTAGTACCGGTGGTTTGCCTTGGATTTCGTTCAAAATAGTTGGCGTACATATTTTGCAATGTTACATCGGCTGAACCCTTGGAATGCCAGGCTAATTGTATTTGAAAATTTAGCACTTAACCCTTCACTGGGTCCGGGCATGCTTACCAACCCTGGTCCTGATCCCGGGCCGGATCTGCCCTTCTTTCTCCTAGGTACCGTTGAAGTTGACCGCTGCTAACTAATCCCTCCACCGCTGTCTTGAGGGCGATGCAATTGTTTGTCCTATGGGTAGCTTCGTCGTGGTAGGAGCGGTATTTGCCTGTTCGCGCCGGGTGAGGTTCCCTTTTGGGTGCTTCCTCTTTAGCGGTGGGGGAATGATGTTCCCGTTCACGTGTAGGATGTCCTCGTACGAAGAGGTTAGAGTGGTGAAGACTTCTTGACGTTCCGCTGGCATGATCGCCAGAGGGCGTTTTTGTCGGTACTGCGTGGGCCTGTGCTCGCCCTGGGGTTTGTCAGGATAGGGTTTCTGCTGCGGTTGGTTCCCCCAATTTCTGTTGAGTCTGTTTGGTTGGGTGCCTCGGTTCTCGGCCCGCTGGCTGACCTTGTTTTCTCGGGGGGCCGGAAGGTACTCCTCCCGCTTCCTCTTCAGCAGGTGATGCCCATATGTTTCGTGGTCCGCCTTAGCGTGCCTGATGGCCATCGCCATTAGCTCATCATACCCCTGCGGGAGTTCTACCCGTACGACATAGGAAACTTTCCCTGGCTGGAGTCCCTGTTTGAATGCCATCTCGGCGATGCCCTTGACTAGGTTCCGAACCCCGGCCGTCGCCGTTTGCCAGCGGTTAACGAACGTCCTTAGCTCCTTGCCGTGTGCCTGCCTGCAATTGAAGAGGACCGTCGATGTCCGGGCTGCTTCGACCCGGAGGATGAAACGGCCGACAAACCGATCGGCCAGTTGCTCAAATGCCTCAATGGAGTTTTCCGGGAGCTCATAGAACCAGCTAAGCGCCTCTCCGGACAGGGTTTCCTGGAAGATGTTGCAACATACAGCATTGGAGTAGCCCTTGGAGCACGTTTGGGACCAGAAGCTATCCAAGTGTTGGTAGGGGCAGCCGGCTCCTGAGTATGTCAGCTTCAGAGATTTTTGGTTACCAGATCTCCCGGATTCCAGGACCCTGTGCGAAAAGGGGCCCGTGCGTTCGTTGAAGCGCGCGCCTTCCAACGGCCGCGCTTCCCTTCTCTCGCTAGCCTCTATTTGGGCCTTTAGATCTGACACGGAGTCGGTGAGTACTTGTAGTGCCCGTGCGGTCGGGGTCATGACTTCATCCTCGAATGAAGCGTGTGATTGCCGGGGTGCCGGCGTGCTCCTTGGTAGGGCCATGCCGCCCGGGGCCTCCGCCCCCTTGGGGTCGCTGGGCCTTCCGCCCGATGACTGTCCCGCCTCAGGGGGCTGAGACCGGCCTGGTGGGGGTACATTTGCCCTCGCCAAAGCGGCGTTGCGCTGCTGTCCTCTTTCCAGGGCAGCCACCAGGGCGGCGTTTACTGTCTCCATTTCCTGATACCGGGCATTGGAATCTGCTCTATCTCTTTCGCTCTCCGCGCGCAGGCGATCGACTTCTGCTCTCATTACCTCTACCTCCTCCGCCATATCGTGCCGGTCGGGGCTATAAGCGATGTCCCGGTCGCTGTCACCGATTAGACTCTCCTCCTCGTCGCTCGGGTCGTCCGAGAATGTCAGCGAAGGGCCCTGGTGTGTTGGTTGGTCGCCTTTCGCCGGGCCTTTCCCGCACGTGCTACCGTTGCAAGCCCCCAGCGTGCCGCTTGGCCCCCGATAGCTGCCGTCGTTCTGGTTGTCTTGGCCGGGGTGCTGCTCCTGTACAACGACCGGGGTAGTGATGAGCACTTGCTCCTGTATGATCCGCTGATCTTCTTGTGCATTCCTTTCCCGCCCCGCTTCTGAACTTTCTGCCATTTTTTTTTTTTTTTCAGATAATGCCTACGTGACTTTTATCTCTTCCCACAAACGGCGTCAATTGTTTCTGCACAAACCCGTAGGCCTGCGGGAAACCGATGGATCTTGATGTGATTTCCTCCTGCGAACCCTGCTAACTAAGGGGAATACCGGGCGGGCCGGTCTTCTCCTCTCCGATGCCTAAGTTAGTACCGTTGGAGCAAATAGATAACTTAAGCGGGAATGATAAGTAGTGGGAGAGTTGAGTTACCTATTAATGAGGGTAGTTGAGGCCCTTATATAGGTGGTCGATCGTGAGGTCTGGTCTTACTCTTCGATGTAGGATTGGTTCCCTTCTGTTTGTACGCAAAGGGGCAGCTAAGGTGACGTGTTCGGCAGGCTGGTGTCCCCGGCTCCTGGGCCCCCAGTCATAAGTTAGACTGCTGGGCCTCGGGTCCGGGTGCTGGGGATCCTGCTCCGAGCCTCGGTTCGGCCCGGGCATGCTAGCTGCGGGTCTGTGGGCCTGTGTTGTCCCTCTGTGGCTACTGTCAACACCAATGCAATATGCCATGTCAAAACCATACCTCATTATAGAGATGAGGATCGAAAAGAGATGGAGAGTCAAATTCAAGAATTGCTTGAAAAGAAACTAATTAGACCCTCAGATAGTCTTCATCATGCTCCAGCATTTTTGGTTAGAAACCATGCCGAACAAGTAAGAGGAAAAGCAAGGATGGTCATAGACTATAGAGACGTCAATAAGAAAACCGTTAAAGATGGTTATCAGATTGCTCAAGTCAGAGTCTTAATAAATAGACTAAAAGGAGCAAAGATATTCTCAAAGTACGATGCAAAATCAGGCTTTTGGCAAGTAAGAATGCACTAGGATTCCATAGCCTTGACAGCCTTTGGAACTCCTCAAGGACATTACGAATGGCTTGTAATGCCGTTTGGACTTAAGCAAACTCCATCTATCTTTCAAAGAAAGATGGATAACATATTTAAGCCCTACTCAGATTTCTGCATAGTTTACATTGATGACATTCTTGTCTTCTCTAAAACTATGAATGAACATCTGAAGCATCTTGAGCAAATTTGCAAGCTCATTGTCCAGAAAGGAATCATCCTTGGACAAAAGAAAATTCATCTTATAAAAGGAGAAATTGACTTCCTTGGCATACACGTCAAGGATGGAGAAATTCGTCTTCAAGAACATATAGTAAAGAAAATAAGCCAATTCCCTGACAATATCTCAGATGCAAAGTCTCTACAGAGATTTTTGGGAGTTGTTAACTTTGCGAGAGATTTTATTCCTCAAGTGAGTGGCCTCACTGCTCTTCTCTCTCCAAAGACAAGCATGAAAAATAAATGGTCATTTACAACGGACGATAGCAACACCGTTAAGAAAATTAAAGAACTAACAAAAAACCTCCCCCCTTTGCAGTTACCTGAAGAAGGTGACCTGATTATTTTGCAGACAGATGCAAATAATTATTATTGGGCAGGAGTAGTTTTAGCAATAGTACCGGATACAAATCAAAAAAAGATTTGTAAATTCCTGTCAGGAAAATTTAATCCAGCAGAATTAAATTATTCCACAGGAGATAAAGAGGTTTTAGCCCTAATTAAATCCATTAAGGGAGCAGAAGCCTTTTTAGAAAACAAGTTTCTAGTCAGAACAGATAATAAGAGAGTAAAAAACTTTAAGAACTATAAGCTTATAGATGCAGCTGATAGAGGAAGAGTTCTTAGATGGCAGATGTTTTTATCTCAATATGAATATGATGTTGAAATGATTGCAGGAAACAGGAATTATCTGCCTGACGCTCTCAGCAGAGAAATTGCAATGTTCGAAAGGGGTGAAGGCCGTAACCCAAGAAGCAGAAGGCCCGAACCTGAACCAGAAGTTGAAGAAAGAAGAAAGCCCGATTTCGGAACAAAAACCAGGCCTGAAGACAAAGGATCAAATGACAAAGCCCTGCAAGAGAGATACAGAGATGGAGACAAAACTGTTGGACCATTACATGATGGACCAGGTTACCAATATCTGGTATCCTACTCTCCTGCTGAATCTAGTAGTACCTCTGAAAAAATTAAGCCTGATCCGATAAGACGGGAAAATATTCTAGAAGATAAGCAATCTTCTAACCCAGAAAAAGAAACAATTGTAAATGAATATTTACAGCATCCCAGAACTACAGTCACAAATGACTGGTTTCAAAGAAGACAGCTTTATAAGGCAAGAACCACTGACAAGATAGCATCCTTCAGGTTACCAGCATTAAAAGGTTTGAGAAATATTTTTAATCATCCCATGAGGATTTATGAAAGGGCGGTGTTCAGAACCAGCAGGAATTTGCAGCTCAATCAGAGAATTATCATGGATAATATTCTAGCAGCATCCCGAGAAAATAACGAAGCACTGGTACTTCAAGCCCTGGAAACTCTAGCTGAGGAATTTTGCAGCTATAGATTAGAAGAAAAGAAGCAGCATCTCGAGGAAAAACTTGATATACAATACCTCGAGAACCCTGAAAGTGCTAAAGTCCCACTTTTAGCCCTATCAGAATCTGAATGGTTCAGTTTCCATAATCTCTTAGGAGATTTCAAGAACAGAAAGGCTCTTCCATCAACCTTACTAGTAGTAGCAGGTCCTTATTATGGAAGATACTTGATTGATGTTCAAGCAGAGCATCCGCAGAAGAACAAATTGTGGCTAATTGAGAATGATTTTGTTCATAACCTTTGGACGAAAACCAACAAAGACCTAGAATGTCTCCCTAAAGCAATTCACCAGGCAGTCAAGATCATTAGACCAGATGGTTGTACTCTGAGATTAAAGTTCATTTCAACCCCTCCTGAATGGACTAAAGAGGAAGGGAGAATGAGTTATATTTCTCCTTATCATTATGTCAGAATTATTCAGGGTTGTGCCTCTCAAGCACAAAAATGGTCATCAAGCAATGGAAGACATAATCAGAGTATTCCCTGGATGAAGGTCATGGCGATAATTCGTATTCAGAACTTAATCCAGAAAGACAGTGACACTACCCTTCTAGCCAGATGAGAAAAGATTATAGTTGCCAGCTATAACCATCCACCTCCAGAGCACTGTGATTTGTATAAGGCCTTAGAAAGGCGAGAAATCGATGGTACGTTAGCAACTACTACTTGGATAGAAAAATTAGAAAATGAGCCAGAATTCAAGGATCCGTATGATTCAGATATGAAATCCAAAGTCGAAGAAAATGATTCTGGAGCATCTTTTGATGATGAGGAATTGCACAACATCAATAATATGATGGAGTGTTAGCTACCGACGCATCAAGACAAGTAGCTTTAGGCGAGTGAGATCCAGCTAGTGGAAGCCAGCTCAGATGTAAGATAAGTGTGTTTAGAATAAAGTTGTTGCCGACGCTTAAAGACAAGCTCCTTTAGAGTAATGGAAGCCAGCTGTTAAGATAAGGATTCCTCCTGTCTGCTTTTCTTAATAGAATTCAATTCCAGTTTGAAATCCGAAGGCTATTTAAGGAGGCTGAAGGCTCAAAGGAAGGCATTCGAAAAATCAAGAAAGAAAAGAGCAGTCTGAAGTTTGAGAGCTTAGAAACTTGTGAGAAAAGTGTGAGTAGAGAGTAGAGTTGTAAGGAAAATAGTGTGAGATTGTAAAGAGGGCTAATGTATCCTACTATTCAATCGGTGTGGTGTGCTTTATCCACAAGTAAGTTTGTAATATAAGTTGAATTATGAGTAGCTAAAAAGCTTTTAGCTGTTTACCCAAAAGTGAGGCTCTGAATTATGTATATGTATGTATGTTTGAATAAATAAACTTCAGTTGGTGTCCCCCATATCCGTTTTTGTTTTGTTTTAATTTCTCAAACCCCAGGTGGAGGACTACCTCCTAGGAGTGGTATTTGAGACATAATTTACTGTTAAATTATTGTCAACTAGAACTTAAGAAGCCAAAGTCTATTTGTATTGCTAGAACTTAAGAAACTTCCCAGACTAAGACAGCAGTGATTCCGCCAGAATAGTAACCGTTTAGACAGGATGTCGTTAGGTGAATTTGGCATGTTGAAGGCTATCTCTTAGAATGGGTAGATAATTAAGTTTTAGTAAGCAAATAGATAGTAGACAATTAAGAAAAAAAAAATTGTTATATTAATAGAGAGGGTAGTATGGTCAGTAAAAGAGTAAAATGATAGCATAACTAATTCTGTTAAGAAGTTAACGGTCCTAGGTACTAAGGTTGGGATAAAATCAGAAAGTGAGATACTAATCTGAAGTACCAATCTGAGGTACCAAAGCTTATAAACAATAAAAGGTGAGATCTTTCAACTCGCTGAAAGCACAAATGGAATTGCCGATCATTCATTGTATGAAGTTTTTAAGACCTCACTAATCAGCCTTACACTTTTTAGTTCACCCCGGATGAAGATAAAATCTCCCCTCCCCTTTACTAAACCATGGGGAGCTTCCAACCACGAAAGCCCAAACCCTAGCGGGAGATGAGTTCACGTCTTTCACTTGTCCCATTCACATTCCCATTCATTCTGGAAATTAAAAATTAGAATCCCTTCTCTGACCGCCCAACATATTTATACCCTCCTCCTCCTTCTTCCTCCTCCCTTTTCTTCTTACATGACTTTTCTTCTTCTTCTCCTCCTTCGTCTTCTTCATAATCACTTCTCTCCTTCTTTTCGTTCCCTTTTTCTTCTCGATCGCCCCACGGACTCGCCCAGGTATTTCTCTTTTTCTATCACCGCTTTTCAGAGTATAAATTTTAGGGTTTTAACTTCTAGGGTTTATGTCCTAATCAATTAGGTCTTTGAACCTCTTATCTGTTAGGTTGTTAGTTAGTTCTGTGTAGCTTGATTTTCAATAGCTTTGGTTTGATTTGTTAATATCATACTGCTTGATTTGGATTAGTTGCTGTTAATTTAGCTTTAGTTTATTAGGGATTGTGTTTTGCTGATTTTTCGATTTGATTGGTCAGATTTTGACAGTATGAGGAAGAAGCTAGACACTCGATTCCCCGCGGCTCGAATCAAGAAGATTATGCAGACTGATGAGGATGTTGGGAAGATAGCTCTGGCGGTGCCTCTACTGGTTTCAAAAGCCTTGGAGCTGTTTCTGCAGGATTTATGTGACCGGACTTACGATGTAACGCTGAAGAGGGGAGCCAAGACTATGAATTCTCTGCATTTGAAGCAGTGTGTCAAGATGTTCAGTGTTTTCGATTTTTTAAAGGATATTGTTAGTAAGGTTCCTGATCTAGGCGGGTCGGATGCGGTTGGGGAGGAAGGTGTGGTTGTGAAGAGGAGGAGGGTGAGTGCGGACGATGAGGATACCGAGAGTGATGATGAGGCCAAGAGGAGTAGGATGATGAGTGATGGTGGTAATGGGAGTGGAAGAGGAAGGGGTAGGGGAAGAGGGAGGGGGAGGAGAGTAGTGGCTGATGATGAAGATACTGATACGGATGATGAGTCTAAGGCGAGTATGATGATGCACGATGGTGGTAATGTGAGTGGAAGTGGAAGTGGTAGGGGGAGAGGAAGGGGTAGGGGCAGACCTAGAGGTCGCCCACGTGGTAGTCGGACAGTAGGGAGGGAGATAAGTGTGCCTAATGAGAAATTTGAAGATGATTTGGACACTGTTCAGGAGGACAAGCTCGATGAGCCCCTTGAGTTGCGGGATGATGCAACAGAGCCTAAAGGGTCAAAGGAAAACGTTCCAGGTGGCAATAGTGCAGAAACGGCCGCTCGGAATTTTGATCTGAATGTGGACTTGAATGAAAAGGACGATTCAATTACATCAGCCGCTGTTCTAGCTCCTGCTCCTGATTCTGCTCCTGTTCCTGTACCTGTACCTGCTCCTGCTAATCTGTCATCACAGTTTACTCCTGATATGAAGCATGTGGAATTCCTAGGTTGGCCTTTGACGGGCATGGAAGAGATGGCCATTGATCCCCTGCAACTTGCCAATTTGACTAGGAGGATAGATGAGGATGACGAAGATTATGATGAAGATTGACCAACTATGACAGGGTGTCTAGGTATCTGTTGTTGCTTACCTCCCGTAACTCATTTCTTTCTTCTGACAACATGGGTGGAGTAGGTCTTAGGAAAAAGGTTGTTACTGAAGGTTAGGGTGCACAGTAGTGTAGGGAGAAAGAACACCAATTCTCCATTGTAGGGAAGGTTAGGACTGGGGTTATTTAAGTTTCAGCTTCTTTTGAACTTTGTAGTTATGTTTATATATCAGTCACTAACAACAGTGGGAAACAGGATTTTCTTGGTGAAATTGAACTCCTTAACTTTGTTCATTTGCTTCTGATGAGAAAAAGAAAAAAATAGAAGAACTAGAACTATGCAAATTTGTGTACTCAGTCAAGCGCTTTAATCTTTATTTTAATTTTTGTCATATGATATTACTTATATGTGTGCATTAACATATGCTTTGGTGGCTAACTTATTTTTGCATTGATCCCGTGGTGCACAAATATTTTTTCTGCCTTGGACATATATTTTGAATATGGTGTCAGAAATTGCATGAATGATGATACGGTTTCTGGTGTTCTGTCCTTAGGATGTGCTAAAGATAATCAAATCGCATATAAGGTAATACCTTATCTCTGCTGGGATTGAAGGTATATGTTTTATGAGATATGAAACCAGAATTTGGTAGATTAAATGTATTATATGGAGAGTTGTTGTGGGTAGATTGAAATCCAAACATTTTGATAGATAGGTTGATAAATGAAGTAATAAGATATAAGACGGAACTTTATCAAGCATTTCTTTTTGGTTGGTTAGAATTCTTTGCATTCGGCTTATCTTTTCGTTTTAACAGTGAAAGTCCTTTTTCGTGTGTGTGTGTGGGTGGGTGGGTGTGTGTGGTCTTCCAATAGTCCTATCATCTCAAAAGTAGGTAGTTTCTACTCGAGGCTTGAATTATGGTGTGACTGTAAAGTACTGCTAAAAACTATGATATATCTGTAATTAGCGAAAAATTTGTTTCTACAGAAACTCACAAGTATAGTTTATCTATTGTAATCTCGTTTGTATAGACTATTGGCTTTTGTTGAATATAACTCCATTTTGCTATTATTATGTACACTAGAAGCTGAGTAACTTAATGAGAGAATAGAAATAATTTAAATCTTGTTTTTTTTTCTGTAATTTGTTGTATTCGGTCGCTGACTTATATGTACTTGTGTACTTGGTCTTTAAATAGTGAGGAAATAGTAATCGAGATTCTGTTGGGTTCTGATATTTTACCTGCTTTGTAAGGTTGCTCGTCTAATGTGCAGCATCTGCATAACTGTTCAAAGGATGAACCTGAGAATCAGTTCCGGTTGTTCAGATACAATGTAAAGCTTTAATTTCAATTGGGTTATTATTTTAATGTTCTGCTCTTTCAGAAGAACAAACTAGTTCTAGTTCTGGTATAGAGAAAGCAGGGGCGATTATATTCAGTGATGAAATATTTTTTTTTTCAAGTATTTTGAAAATAATAGTAAGTCATGTTGGGCTATGTTGAGTTCTTTGGCTCAAATTATTTTCTTGTTCGAACTCTGGATTCCATTGTTCAAAGGAAAAAAGGAAATGAGTAAATGATCTTGGGAAGGAAATTTTGTGTCTTGGTCTGAAGTTAATTCTGATGTTTTGGGAAGTGTAATCTGATGTTCCATGTATATTGTTTTAATGGCACTGGATTGCTTGTATAATTCTAGACTTCCGTTTGAAGTTTGAGCTATAATGGAAAGGAACTCAGCAACTTGCATAGAGCTGGAGAAGGCCCTGCGATACCAAAACCGGTAAGCTCAATTCCAGAACAGCTTCTTGGTGTGCCATATGTTCAACTAATTAATGGTTTGGGTATGCTTTTCTCCAGTTCCATCAGTCTTTGCAATGCCTTGAAATTGGGAGAGGGAGGGACACCAAGGCTCTGTGTTGTCATGACCTTGTTTGAGCACTAAACAGGTTAAAAGAATTCGGAGAGATCTTGCTCAGAACAACATGTAGTTCTGTGCATGTCCTGTTGAGAATCATTGTTGTCTATTTGATTGGTATATTTAGCTAATTAGAGTTTTCTAACCGAAATATAGGTACTAAGAAATGCATTTAATAATAGTTGAAGTACCATTTAGTGTTTTTCACCCCATTTCAGTACATGATACTTGGGCGATTTTAACGGAAAAGAAAACTGCAGTAGTATATTTGTAACTTTAGAAGCCATGTGTCAGAGGGTTGTGTTTGGAGGGATTTATCAAAATTTGGGAAAGTAGAAATGGGAAAGTTGGACGTCGTGCTGAAAAGGACAGTTGATTCTGAAGGTGAGCTACGCATCATCGACCTGTATATATTGTACTTGGTTTTCTCCTCCTTTGTGGGAGGCGGACAACTGTTTCAGTGTTTCTTCTAACAGTGTTTCTTCATCTGCCCAACTCAACCAGCTGCAACCACTATTTAAACTCCAATCCCTCTTTCTAGCTATGTCTCCCAACTGTCGAGACCCATTTCCTCCCCCCCTTCTGTCTCTTCCATGGCGATTAATATTCACTCCATCTCATAAGTTCATTTCCTCTAGGATTTCACGCATTCACAGTAGGAGTCTTACAACTTTTGCTTCACGTTATAGATCTTTGGTTCTAAGCTCGAGTCAGGGGGAACTCAGCAATTCCAAGTAAGTTGCTGCATCTGTCACTTCTGCTAGTTTCCAGTCTTGTGCTCTATTTCATGTTTGTTTCAATTGTGGCACAAAGCACATTAGTTCTTGTAACCTAGATACCTCTGACTGAATTCAATATCCACAACATATCAACAACTGTAGACATTACTTAGGGACAAATATTAGTGAATCAATACGATGGGATTAGAGGTTTTTCGTTTAGTCGTCACAATATTATGATTTTCTTTGTTTCATGGTTTATATATAGGAGATGTTTACTATATAAGTTTACTGACTACATGCAACCTTCGGATTGATCCTAAGAGATAAGCATGTCTCTATATGTGTTCAAATTGCCTCTAAGTATTTGCTTAACCTGAAATTTCAAACATAATTATTGGGTGTTGAAATTTTTTTTCTTTTCTTTTTCTTTATGCATCAGTTATCTGAGCTTGACCATAAAGGCTTCCAGAGAGTCCTTAGGCCTGACTCAACTGCTGAAAAGACTCAACAGCTGAAAAGCGACAAACTGGGGAGAGAAGAGGAAATTGAGGATGGGAGTGCTTTGTTCGAAGGTATGAAAAATCGGTTTCTTAGTTTCATCAACCACAAATACTTGTGAGTGGTGAAGTGCTGCGGTCTTCAAGTTAATACTTGATATAGTTTAGCAATTCTGGATTCTTATTTGACTGTCATTCTTAATACGGAAAACTAGAACACTATCAAAATCTTGCAACCGAAGGCAGTATTCTATATTTTCACAATTGAAGCAAGTATATCTCTTTAGATAGTTGCATTTGTTGTTTGCTTCATTCTTGTTTTGAGGGTTAGGGAGAATATGCATGTGTACTGATTGTTTCTGGAATAGTACCTGGTGATTGGTTGTGCAGACTCTACAGTCTGTCCCTCAACAATTCTTGGATTCCAGCCAGGAGAAGCGTTTATGGTGTGCAACATTGCAAATTTGGTACCACCCTTTGATGTAAACTTGCCATTATGCCACAAAAATTGAAAACTCACCAATGACATGAGATATTATGGAATAGATATGCTTCTTTTTAACCTTGACCTTTTTCTTTTTGTTTCTTGCAGAGTGGAACCTCGGAAACAAATGCTGCGCTAGAATTCTGTGTAATTTCTCTTGATACTTCCCCTCGTTTCTTTCCATGCTAGATGTCTTTAATCTATTGGTTACACATCAACTGCTTAGTGTTGTTAGTAGGAAGCATTTTGCAAGTACATGCTCATATTTTGGCACTATTTCCAGGGGATTCGATAGACAATTAGATATTTGAGAGGGAGTGATAGAGGAAAGCACCAATATACAGGAGTATTTTTTTTGTATTTTTTATCTTTCTATAATTTTTTTTTATATTTGATGCAATAGAAATTTACTGAACCACGGCAATAAGAGAAGGTGTCAAGTTTAACTGTATAAGGAAAATCCAGTCTTCAGATTTAGTAGGATTCATTTTTTAATGGTAAAATAGAAATCAGATGCAACCTTACCGAACTATGCATTCCTCGTTCAAATTGTCATAAATTAGAGTTATTTTATAGGTCAAAAACATATTGGTTGTTCGCCATAGCTACTGTGGAGGCATTCGTGCTCTTGTGAGTGTGAATGATGAAGTACACAAAAGGTTCAGTAGTATACTGGTTCAGTTTAGAAGTTGTGGATTATGATCGTCCTTTGTGATGTTCTTATCTATCAAGCCATGTTTCTCACTTCCTAAAACTCAGTTTTCCAGTAGCCGTATCCGAAGTTGGGTTGTCAATGGGAAGGATGCAAGGTTGTGGACTGAGGCTGCTGCCTCCAGCTCAGCTTTGAGAAGCAATGCAAACACAGTGAGAAAGTAACTAATGTTTTATATTATGCATTATAAATATGTGCCATGGTCTAGCCGACAAAGGTGCTTGTTTACCAAAGTGATATTCTTATAGTATTGCTTCTACAATGTTCAATACAGTTTAATCTGATTATTCCTCCCAAAACCTTAACCAGAATATTTTCACTCCATGAGACTTTTGTGGATTTTGGGTGGAGTAAACATTAAGATCTCATCTCTTTTCCTTCCTAGTGGTTCTAATTAGTGTTTGTTCCTTGCATAATAAAGATTTTTTTTTTTTTTTTTTTTTTTTTTTTTTTTTTTTATCTTTAGTGTTGTGCTTTAGGGAGGGTTGTGTTCGACAAGAGGCTTCTTCAGGTTAGTTGCAGGTCTCGATGGCCTGGAGTGAACATAGATGCTCTTTCTGAAATTTCAAACTGCAACACATTCTGATCCTTGTGCACTGCAACCCTGGTCCAAATCCCCTGCCTCCATCATATATATATGATTTCTGAAGTGAAGCATAAACACAAATAAGGCACCAGCAACCTGTAGCAAGAATATGAAAACTCCAATAACACTCAACATGTAGATACACCACAAAAGCCACCACACTTTGCATTGTAATGGAGAGATCATTACCTAGCTGATAATGTCCACGTTAGCTTAGTGTTTGAACATACTAGATCAATATTATTCTGGACATCAGCAAGGGGTGTCTCTTCTGAGCGTGTAAAAGGATTGGGAGGCATTTCTATGTATTCAACATCTGCTTCCAGCATCTCTCTCACTTTTGTCATTGATGGACGATCACTTGGGTTCATCTGTATACACCATAAAGCTGTTACAATCATCCTTTTAATTATGTTCTTCTCCTCATCAGTGGCATCACCAATCTCCAAGTCCCTTCCCTTGTCATATTGATCATACACCCAGGAAGGGAAGTAGGTTTGGCTTTCATGCCCAGCCAATTGTTTGAAATTTTTCCGTTTACTTGCCATTTCCATCAACATCATTCCGAAACTGTACACATCAGCTTTATATGAGACACCTCCAATGTTTTTATAGAACAACTCTGGTGCAATATATCCCATTGTCCCCCTTGCTGCTGTCAAAGACACAATGCTATCATCAGTTGAATATAACTTTGCCAGACCAAAGTCGGAAACTTTTGGAACGAAATTCTCGTCAAGAAGAATGTTGTGAGGCTTGATATCAAAATGCAAAATCTGCATTTCACAACCTTGATGTAGATATTCGATCCCTTGAGCTACTCCGAGAGAGATCTCATACATTTTCTTGACACTCAACAGGATAGCTTCTGCATTGGAAAATATGTATTTTTCAAGTGACCCATTAGGCATGAAGTCATAGACTAGAGCACGTTTTGATCCCTCAACACAATAACCAACTAGTTGCACCACATTGACATGGTGAATCCTTCCAATTGTAGCCACTTCGCTCACAAAATCTTCTCCATTTGATTTGGAGTTTGCCATCATTTTGATAGCTCCAAAACGGCCACTACGTAATACTCCTTTATATACAGAGCCATAGCCTCCTTCACCTAGCTTGGTCTTGAAATTGTTGGACATCTTTTTAATTTCTGAGAAAGAATACCTTATTGGCACAAAGTTGCTACCGTTGTGCAGAAACTCTTCGATGGCTCTATATATCGACAAATGTCGTGTCCGCCATTTCTTGATCAAAAACACAATCACAAATGGAGTCCCAAGTATAAATTTTACCAGTAGTGTGCTAGACATCACACGAAAACAAACATGAGAAAGAATTTGAATTCTGGCTTTCAAGTCTATGCTAAGCATATATTGTAGATACAGTATGTTAAGAGTAATCCTCAAGTCAAGTTAGAAATGTAAAGGTAATTCTTACCAATATTAACCAATATTGCCAATCGAACATCTGCATGAATAATAACAAAAGTGAAGGAAATCAAATGACTAGGTTATATTATAAAGTTTATAAAGTTAATCAAAGAATTGGTTACTTAGATATGCAACATAGGCAACCTCTTACCGCTAGATATGGAGGGTAGCCACTTATAACCTGCATGAATGCCAGAAATACAGTAAAAAGACGACACAAAAAAAAAAGGACGACTAGAGAAACTAGGATCTATACTTGATTAACCTTTCATCATCCACCCCAAACTTGCATTTGATCCGCTAGTAATTAAAAGAAATGAATGTTAAAAACCTCCTTACCTGCATGAATGGTGTATCCAGGAGCAAAGAAACCTACAGTAAAAGACAGACAGAGAGAATAATAAGGCTATCAGAATTTACTACACAAGCTTTGAAATAAGCTTTGATAAAATTGCTGAAGGTCCTAGAGGGAGGGTGAATAGGACACTTTGCAACTTTTTCGTTATGCGTTGTAATCCGAGGCTAGCAAGGAGTTGTGCTATCCCGATTAACAGTTTGCAACGATTATGCAAGAATTGAAAAAGATTGCAGAAAGTAAAAACAACACAGAGATGTTTTTCTTTAACGCAGAAACCCTGGACTCAGGGAAGAAAACTGCGTGCCCTTATCCAAAGGACAAACTTTTCCACTATGTGATTCGTAGACTTATACAAGAATAGAGCCTGGGATACCAGACCTTGTTGTTATCCTGTTCTATGACTCAACCTAGTCTAACTATAACGCTCTCCCATCTTGTCCCCTAAGTCCTCACACATGAAAGGGATACAAGAGCTTCACTCAGACCTTAACTACACCCTAGCTAACTCTGCTTGTGAACTCTTGGGGTCGTTGCACCTCCAATCACAACCTCATGTATTGGAATGCAAATGCGTTATGATTTTAGAAAAACGGTTTTTGATTTCTCAAGCTCTAAGATTTATAATCACTAGGAAGACTTAGAGCATTAGAGAGTAAGAACACAGCCACGCCGATATTCTTAAATAATAACAAAAACACAAATGAATTTGACCACCAAGCAAAATCACTTTGCTTGGTATTTATAGGCAAGTGTAAGTTGCTCAAGAGAGCAATACGCATGTCAATAAACTAAGGAGGTTTGTCCTTATGTGCTTGGCATAAATGCTGTTGAAATCCTTTGTATAACAAAGCCAAGGACAAGAGGACAAAACCAACTTTCCAAAAATAGCTAACTTTTCATAAGAAGGAAAAAAGTTTTGCAAAAAGCATTCCACAAGAATGTTAACACTAAGGAAAGGCAAAACAACTTTCTTCTAGGATCATACAGCCTACTATCAGATGCATAGGTAAGTGTAACACAAACCAAGCATAAACAAAAGGGACCTTGAAACACTCAAGGTCACGGGTTGAAGAGAACTTCACCCTTTGATAGTTTGAGCGCCAAGAGCATCACATGTTTGGCTGGCTGTTTGAATTTGAAAAACAAATCGATTGGAAAACAGCTGGAAATGCATTGAGAAGATAAATCACAGTTTTCAAGACGATTTGAACAAGCTATAAAAATACCCAGAAAACTGGTATACATAACAGTACTCCTATCCTTAGTGGCAAACTTAGGATACAAAGTGATACTGCTATCCTCAGTGAAAACATGATATGAATATGCATGAATATACCTAGGTTTACTGAGGTTATGTTGGGCCTTGTGTTTGGTTGGGCTTCATGACTTCACTTGTACTTGTGCTGGGACTCATCTACTGCATCTTGGGCTGAGTTTTGGTCCATAAAGGGAACTGCCAACATCTTTCTACTTACAATCTCCCCCTTTGGCATTTCTGGACAAAACACACCTAGCTATCCAAACATCTAGTTCTAACCAACAGAATCAGCAGCACAGATTTCTCAAGATACAAACCTGTCCTTAAGAAAACTAAACAAGAACACAAGTGAAGGCATAGAGAATATTTAGGATAGCCAAGGCATTATAAAACAGATGCACATTCTCAGATAATTTAATAACTGAAAAATAAGCATGCATGGAGAAGTTCAACACAACCAACATAATGCCCTAGAACTAGTTCTCCCCCTTTTTGTCACAGAAGGACAAAGGGAAACAGAGAACAACCATGTTCAACAAACAACCAAACAGAAACAGAAAGAGAACAATGTCTTAACAGAACAACAGAACAACCACAATAAGACAGAAAACAGAAAACCAGAACCAAGGCTGGCAACGGTATTAGATATCCGCATCCTCATCACTGATGTACTCCACATCGTCATCTTCTGAGATGGACCGATCCGAAGACTCCCCCTGAGTTTGATCGTCCCTGCCCGCAGGCTCCTGAGCGTGAAGCTGACCATCTGAGCTTGACGCAGAGTCAGAGGCTGATTGATTGCTGGGGTTGGCCGCTTGTGCAAGTTCATCCATGTGAGTCTTCAATTCCTCAAACTTCTGAGAGAAAGAGACCTTGAGATCCTCAACGGCAGACTGGATGGCCTCCTTCAGCTCCTTCTTGAGACTCGTATGCTCAAGAGACTCAACATACATCCCAGCTTGGGACACAGATTTGTGGACGGAGGTCAGATCGATCGGAGGAATGGGGGGAAGAATCGCATCACCATCTCGAGTATTCACACCCGCATCATAGCAAAGAAGGCAAATAACCCCGGGAAAGACAAGCGAGCTTTTGGCAGAGTTGCGCTGGGCAACAGCAGCCTTGTGGATGGCTTGATAGATGAAGTACTCAGCTGGAAAGGAGGGGTTATTGTCCTGAATCAAATAGGAGATGAAGGCTCCTTGACGTTTGGTGATTTTGCTAGTTTGGGTGGAGGGAGTGAGAAGAGACCGAACAACAAAACCTAACACCTTGACAAACTCAGGTATGTACTGACTTGCTAGACAGACAGTAGGAGTGGGAGCTTGGGAGGGAGTCGAGTACAGAGCCTCAGCAAGGTCAGTCAAAGAAACAGTAGTGAGGTGCGTGCGGATACGATCGAGGTCCACAGTCCTGGTGGTGGGGAGACTAAGAACCCTACGGATACTGGCAGGAGAAATGTTAATGACACGGTTTCGAACCCAGACCCTGCAGATCCTTGGAGGGGGCCTTAAGCTTAACCTTCAATGCCATGTCCTCAGAGAAATTGGCATAGAATTCCTGGACAATGGTCAGATTGATAATAGGCAGGGAGGCTAAGGGGTCTACCCATCCTAATTGTTGGATTTTGTCTTTAATAAAACTAGGAAGAGTATCAAAGGCCAGTTTCTTTTCATACACCACCGGACGACCGATGGTACAGGTGGTAAACAATGATCTAGCTTCCTCAGAAACGAAATGCTCGATAGGGGGAACAGGCAGTACCTCAATAACCTTGCGCTTGAGAGGGATAGCCTCGTTGGTATCCCTGGCCAGAGTGACGCGAGGTTTCTTCTGGGATTTTGGAGGTTTGGCTGTCTTGCTATCCTTGCGACCAAACAGTGAAGCACGCTTGCGAGGAGGCTTTTGTTTCTCAGACTGCAAGGGAGCAACAGCCTTCCCTTTTTCCTTGGATGGTCCAGCATCCTTAGATTTGGCAGCAGCCTTCTTGCTCGTCGTCGGAGGGCTCGGGGCAGCGGCTTTGACGGGTGAGACCCTGAATTCTTGATCAGAGCTATTCGTGCCTTCCAGAGAGCTTGTTTCCACCATGATGGGGTCCGATTCCTCGGTCCTTGCTGGGGAGACGACCGGGGCGACCTGGGCAGACTTCTTAGCAGGAGTGGTTGCTGGCAGAGTTCCCAGAGAAAGAGTGGCGGATCGACTCCGAAGTCGAGAGGAGAGTGGAACAGACGATACTTGGTGTGGCCGAGGCGTCTTTTGGGAACCGGAGCCACTCGCCGAAGCGTCCTTCTTACGCTTCTTTAGATCAGACTATTGCATAGCAATGGTGACACCGCCAGAGGCTCTAGTGCGAGCCTGGCTGCGAGGGGACCCAGCAGAGGTGGGTCCAAACAGATCCTCCATGTTTGTTGTTCCTGTGGAGGAAACGGAAGGGCCAGTGGCGGATGCATGAGGGGACTTCTCATGTTCGAGAGGATCCAGTGGAGAGTGAGTTGGGGAGTGATCAGCCATTCGACCGGTTACAATGGAGGAAGAAGATGGAGAAACAGAGAAGAGAGAAAAACCGAAGTGGAGGTGATGGAGTGAGACGAAGTGGGAAAATGGGAGCAATAAATCAGGACGACGTGATTTGACGTTTGGTCTTGGTAATTGCAACTCAATCCATTACCACACACAAAAGGAGACGAAAGGGAACCGAACCACCAACAACAGTGTCTCGTCTCAAGGGGAGAGAACACGTGTTCATGCAGAAAGTGGGCTTAGGGAGCCTTGGGCCAAGAACAGGTCAAGGAGCCTAAATAGATGGACTAGGGCCGACTGACATGTCCTCATAGAAAAAACAATTTTTCTACCTCTTTCAAACAGTATAAAAGGCACAAAAGCACACTCAGCATTTAATGATGAACAGTGATCATTGTTAAGCACACATTACAACCTTAAGAGAACAAAAGTGAAAGCAATTGGTGTAAGAACCCATGTGCATAAAGCTTCTCCCCCTTAGAAAAGCCGTTCAACAAAAGAAAGAAAGAGAATAAATTATAGACAAACATAGTTCACGGGATGAGATTTACCTTTGCAGATCCAAGGGTATGCACAATGGTCAAAGCATAGACTCACAAAGTAAGACACCTTTGAACCACTCACAAATAACCAATTTTGAGCAAAGCATGTAAATGTGACTGTCTAGTTGAGTGAATATGGTCCAAAATGAACAGAACATAATCCGTGAAGTGTGTGAGAATATTTCATAAACACAAGGCGGACTCATGAAGATGCATCAAGTGAGTTGGAAACTGAGTAGCAGGCTGAGGATAGTAACGGTTGTATCCAGCCTTATAGCACCAGTAAGGTTTCCTTCCTTATAGCTTCACAGTTCCAGTTTACTTAGGCATTTGTGCCCATATGTTCACATATTCAGTTCTTTTTGGCCATTATGGAACAATCGTCCTCATAGGGTTATATGTAATTAAACTTTGATAGTCCAAGTAGACTTTATCAAAAACCCCATCGAAGGATAGAAGACATTCCAGGCATCCCCACTGATCCATGTAGCAAACCTATTCACTAATGACTCCCAAGTCAGTTGACTTTAGGGCATTAACCATAACAAGGATGCTCCTAAGAGTAAAAGGCTCGGATTCTTTAGTGGAAGAAGCAGCTCACAAGTCATATATATATTTTTTTTTCTCTTTTTTTTTTTAAGATCAAGTAAGTTCTTTCACCGGGGAGATCAAGCCATTCTCGTTTCTGCCTTTCAAAGAATCGTGGATGCGACCCAATGAAAAACTACTTTGAGAATAGCCTGACCTAAAGATTCAACCAAAAACCACCGTGGTGACCAAGCCACTCTCGTTTCTGCCTTCTAACGAATCGTGGACACGACTCAAGAGATGACTACTTTGAGAGTAACCTGGCCATAAGCAATCCTCAAACCTCCATCTCACTTGATACAAGTGCATTGAGCAAAGCACAATGTGGGAGAAATGTGTACAAGTAGTGTAAAACTTGTTCTGAGATGTAGACCACAATACAATCAAAAAGAGGGCAGATGCACAAGCACATGAGCTACCGTAAAGTGATCATTCAGGTAGTAAAGGACGCAAAACTTAGGTCAAGTTCAATGACTACTGAGGATACCAACACATATTCCTATCCGAGAAACTGAGAGAAAAAACTTTAAATTTTTTTTTGATTTTTCAAATAAAACTATGTACAAGGCATGTTCTCAAGGGAAGATTAGTGTGGGCCACAGATACCAATTGCCTTCCTTAGGCTAGTGAACCTGAGGTTGTCAAATGGTTTTGTGAACAAATCGGCCAATTGCTTTTCAGTGGGAATAAAGGTCAACTCAAGCAAGTTATCTTCTACCAAGTTTCGGATGAAATGATATCTAATCTCTATATGCTTTGTCCTAGAATGCAGCACAGGATTCTTAGAGATGTTGATAGCAGAAGTATTGTCACAGAATAGGGATAGAACCTCTTGTTGAAATATGTAGTCTGCGAGCATATGTTTCATCCACAAGAGTTGTGTACAGCAGGTTCCAGCAGTAATGTATTCTGCCTGAGCTGTGGACAGAGACAAGCAGTTCTGCTTCTTGCTATGCCACGAAACAAGGTTGTTTCCCACAAAGAAAGCACCGCCGGACGTACTTTTCCGGTCATTCGCATCTCCTGCCCAATCCGAGTCGGAATATCCTGCAACTTCACAGTTAGTGTCGAAAGTATAGCTAATCCCAAGGTCAGTTGTACCTGCAATGTACTTGATAATGCGCTTGACCGCCTTTACGTGTGATTCCTTTAGATTAGCTTGATACCGAGCACAAACCCCTACACTATAGCATATGTCAGGTCTGCTAGCTGTTAGGTACAGCAGGCTACCAATCATGCTACAGTAGTTGGACTGATCAGCATCAACTCCATCAAGATCGACTGTGATTTTGCAACTAGTTCCCATCGGATTTGTGACTGGAGAGGATGTTTGCATCCCAAACTTCTTTACGAGTTCCTTGGCATACTTGGATTGAGATATAAACAAGCCATCAATCTTTTGATCAACTTGCAGACCTAAGAAGTAGGTCAGTTTCCCATAGTGGCTCATCTCAAACTCTTTAGACATAAGATCAGAAAATTCTTTAACCAAGTTATCGGAAGTCGATCCAAAAACAATATCATCCACATAGATTTGAGCAATAAACATATCCTTAGAGGTGATTTTTACAAACATAGTCTTATCAACTGAACCTCTAACATAACCATGCTCAAGAAGGTGAGTGGACAACCTCTCATACCAAGCTCTAGGTGCCTGTTTAAGGCCATAAAGGGCTTTATCTAATCTGTACACATGATCAGGATGGCTAGAGCTTTGGAAGCCTGGGGGTTGTGCAACATACACTTCCTCCTTAAGAATGTCATTCAAGAAGGCACTCTTCACATCCATTTGGTACAGGGTAAACCTCAAGTAACAAGCTATTGCCAAAAATAACCTAACTGATTCCAACCTTGCAACCGGGGCAAAGGTTTCATCAAAATCAAGTCCCTCTATTTGTGAGTACCCTTGAACAACCAATCTGGCCTTGTTCCTGGTTATCACACCTTTCTCATCAGACTTGTTCTTGAACACCCACTTGGTGCCAATTACATTCTTGTTTTCGGGTCGTGGCACGAGGTGCCAAACCTTACTTCTCTCAAATTGATTCAATTCATCTTGCATGGCATTAATCCAATCAGTATCACACAAGGCTTCTTTCACGTTCTTAGGTTCTATGGTGGACACAAAACCAAAGTGCATGACTCTATCTATGGTAGACTTATGCATTGTAAAAAAACTTTTTAACACTGCATACCTGCTTACCGCACGTTTTATCTTGCTGCGTGTGACAGTAGATTGTGAATTATCACCAATGATGTCAGAAGGAGAGTGATCTTTTTGCACTTGTCGCTTCCAGTTCTGTGTGGGGGCTGGGTGGTTGTGGTTGCATCCCTACAGCCTTCCCCGGGATTGGTAACCTCATATCCATCCTCATGATCATTCTGATCCTCTCCATTTCTTGAGTCAGCTTCTTCAGCTGAGGAGCTTTCCTTGCAGATTGTGACATCTGCATCTGGCTGTATGGGATCAGTAGGAATTGTTGGATCATCTTCAGATGTGCAACCAGCCCGGTGAGTACACCCGAGACCATCATCAATGGCAACGTTAATGGTTTCCATTAGCTTGCAAGAGACTTTGTTGTAGACTCGATATGCCCTGCTTTTGAGAGAGTATCCAAGGAAAACACCCTTATCACAGCGTGCATCAAGTTTGGTTAAGTATTCTCTGTCCTTGTAAATGAAACAAGGACTCCCAAACACTTTCAAATGGGCCAGATTAGGCTTCCTTCCTTTCCATATCTCGTAAGGAGTCTTATCAGTTCCTGGCCTAAAAATAGCACGGTTAAGAGTATAGTAAGCATTGTTCACGGCCTCAGCCCAGAAGATGTGAGGGAGACCAGAAGCATTAAGCATTACCCTAGTCATTTCAACTAAGACTCGATTCTTCCTTTCAACAATCCCATTTTGCTGGGGAGTGATCGGAGAAGAGTATTCATGATGCACACCAAACATATCACAGTACTCATCAAATTTTGCATTATCAAATTCAGTGCCATGATCCGTCCTAACTCTAACAATGTGTTTTCCCTCATGCAGTTTCTCATTTGAAACCCTTTTGGCAAACGTATCATATGTATCAAAAGTATCAGACTTTGATGCAAGAAACATAACCCAAGTAAAACGAGAGAAATCATCGACAATGACAAGGGTATATATCGCACCGTTTAAGCTAGAAGTCTTAACTGGTCCTACCAAATCCATATGCAAGAGTTCTAACACATTAGAGGTGGGTTGAGCATTAAGAACAGAGTGTGGAGAGCGTGTAAGCATACCAATTTTACATTCTCCACACATACCTGAAGCTTTCCCGGAAAGCTTAGGGAGACCTCTAGCTACTTCCTTTGTTGATAGCTTGACGATGTCCTGATGGTTCAAATGGCAGAGGCGTCTATGCCAAAGATCAAGAGGCAGCTCACCAATTTGTGCGCGAAAACATAGTTGCGGCTTGAACTCCTTCCGAGCCATGATACAATAGCAATTGTCATTGGTCCGATCTCCTTGCATGACGCTCATCCCCTTTCCATTTAGAACCAGACATTTGATCTTGTCAAAAATGACACAATCATTCTCATCGACTACTTGACTCACACTCAGCAAGCATACTTCCATGCCTTTGACAAGAAGGACATTTTTTAGTTCAAGGAGACCTGGAGCCCTTACTGTCCCTTTACCAATGATATCCGAATTTGCTCCATCCCCGAATGTAACGCAACCGACTGGAAAGACATCATCCCTTGATACGAACCACTTGGGATCGCCAGTCATGTGAGCCGAGCATCCACTGTCAACGTACCAGGAATCAGATTTCCTAGCTGATAAGGCAGTGAGTGCAACATTGCAATAAGCTCTTGTTCTTTGTGGAGCTTTCGGCTTCAGTATAGCTCGGCTGAGAAAACAAACTCTCATAGTATTACTATCAGAGTCTGAATCATATTCCTCTTCATCATTGTGATCTTCTACTTGAGCAGGCTGCTCCTTAGACTTGGATTTGGTCTTTGGGGCCCAGATTTTCTTCCTGGACACATCCCTAGGGTTAGGGTTTGCAAGAGTTTGAACAATCTTTACCAGTTCCTTGAGAGAGTTCTCAATGGAATCTTTGAGAGATGTCAGAACTCCATTCTCGGCATTCTGAGCAGGTCCTTCATTTTTCAGCTTGTAGCAATAGGGTCGAATATGACCCATGACACCACAATGATGGCATTTTGGAACAAACTTGGTCTTGGTCTCCTTGGACTTGGGGGCATCCTCCTTGGGGGACTTCACCGTCGTCTTTGTATTCTTCTTGCTTGATTTTGAGTGATTGACAATCTCAAAACCAAGACCGCTCTTGTCATGACCAGGTTTTCCCATATTAACAATTTCCTTGAGCTTATCCGATCCAACGGAGAACTTCTTATATTCCTTCTTCCAATCTTCTAACTGCAGCTTCAAGGTGGCCTTCTCAGAGGAGAGGTTGCTGGTCAAGGCATCTTTAAGTCTCAGACTATCTTCAAGAGACTCCTTCTCCTTTATCAAGGCTAACTTGTCGGCCTTCCACTTCTTCTTTTGGAACTGCAGCTTGTCTTGTAATTCCTTGACATGGTTCTCACTCTTGGTAAGCTCGTTTGACAAGCCCTCAATCTTGTCAAGCATGGACTTAGATGCAACATGTAAATCAGAATATGCATTATGAAGCTCTTCATCATGTTGAGCTTCGTTATCATCAGAGTTCGACGTATGGGCAAGCTTAACCGATGCTATGAATGCAACGGTCTCCTTCTCTTCCTCATGGTCTGAGGAAGGTTCAGACTCACTGTCTGACCAGGTGGCCTTGAGAGCCTTTTGCTTCATCCTGTTTGCACATTCAGCTGTCTTATGACCAACACCACCACACTCAAAACACTTATCATTCTGAGGAAAATTTCTGGGTTTGAAGGTAGATTTGGGATTTCTAGGGTTACTGGTTTCCCCTTGTCGAGGATATTTGGTATTGGTTGTAGCCCCTTTTTGGTTAAACCTAGGATTAAACCCAGGGTTCCTTTTCTCCCTAAGAATCCTCTCCAATCTTTTGGTTAAGAGAGGAAATTCTTCCACCGAACCATCACCAGACACAGACTCTTCCTCTACTTCCTCTTTAACTACCGTGAAGGCTAAGGATCTATCCTTTTTAGAGGATTTCCTCTTGGCTTCAAAGTTTTTGAGGTTCCCTACAAGCTCATCTAGGGTGTAAGTGGTCAAGTCTCTAGCTTCTTCTATGGCAATCTGTTTTGACTCGAAACAAGGTGGTAAGGCCCTTACAAATTTTTGAACCATACGTTGAGGGTCAATGGGATGATCTAAGCTATGGCAATGGTTTGTAATGGCAAGCATACGTCCAAGAAAGGTTTCTACAGTTTCATCCTCACTCATTTTTAACTCCTCAAACTCATGAAGTAAGGATCTGATACTTTGTTCCTTTACCTTGTTTGTACCTTCATGAGTGGTGGCTAGGACTTGCCATGCATCTCTAGCAAGGGTGCAGTTGATGATCCTTCGACGAACGTCTTCGGATACTGCCATGAAAAGGTTGTTCAAGGCCCTCATGTTGGCTTTGGCTTCCAACCTTTCATCTAAAGTCCATTGGTCGCGGGGCTTTGGAATGGAAGGTGCAGTTTCTGTTTCCAACGTCATAGGGACTGAATACCCAAACTCAACTGCTTCCCATTGTCTTCCATCGTCCTGGGACGAGAGGAAAGTGAACATCATAACTTTCCAATCCGAATACCCTTTCCCATTGAAAAAGGGAGGGGAATTCAGTGAGGAACCGAATCTGTGGTCCATTTCCCTCTAAGAGGATCTCACGAGCAAGCTGGTGCCTGCTCTGATACCACTTGAAGGTCCTAAAGGGAGGGTGAATAGGACACTTTGTAACTTTTTCGTTATGCGTTGTAATCCGAGGCTAGCAAGGAGTTGTGCTATCCCGATTAACAGTTTGCAACGATTATGCAAGAATTGAAAAAGATTGCAGAAAGTAAAAACAACACAGAGATGTTTTTCTTTAACGCAGAAACCCTGGACTCAGGGAAAAAAACTGCATGCCCTTATCCAAAGGACAAACCTTTCCACTATGTGATTCGTAGACTTATACAAGAATAGAGCCTGGGATACCAGACCTTGTTGTTATCCTGTTCTATGACTCAACCTAGTCTAACTAGAACGCTCTCCCATCTTGTCCCCTAAGTCCTTACACATGAAAGGGATACAAGAGCTTCACTCAGACCTTAACTACACCCTAGCTAACTCTGCTTGTGAACTCTTGGGGTCGTTGCACCTCCAATCACAACCTCATGTATTGGAATGCAAATGCGTTATGATTTTAGAAAAACGGTTTTTGATTTCTCAAGCTCTAAGATTTATAATCACTAGGAAGACTTAGAGCATTAGAGAGTAAGAACACAGCCACGCCGATATTCTTAAACAATAACAAAAACACAAATGAATTTGACCACCAAGCAAAATCACTTTGCTTGGTATTTATAGGCAAGTGTAAGTTGCTCAAGAGAGCAATACGCATGCCAATAAACTAAGGAGGTTTGTCCTTATGTGCTTGGCATAGATGCTGTTGAAATCCTTTGTAGAACAAAGCCAAGGACAAGAGGACAAAACCAACTTTCCAAAAATAGCTAACTTTTCATAAGAAGGAAAAAAGTTTTGTAAAAAGCATTCCAAAAAAATGTTAACACTAAGGAAAGGCAAAACAACTTTCTTCTAAGATCATACAGCCTACTATCAGATGCATAGGTAAGTGTAACACAAACCAAGCATAAACAAAAGGGACCTTGAAACACTCAAGGTCACGGGTTGAAGAGAACTTCACCCTTTGATAGTTTGAGCGCCAAGAGCATCACATGCTTGGCTGGCTGTTTGAATTTGAAAAACAAATCGACTGGAAAATAGCTGGAAATGCATTGAGAAGATAAATCACAGTTTTCAAGACGATTTGAACAAGCTATAAAAATACCCAGAAAACCGGTATACATAACAGTACTCCTATCCTTAGTGGCAAACTTAGGATACAAAGTGGTACTGCTATCCTCAGTGAAAACATGATATGAATATGCATGAATATACCTAGGTTTACTGAGGTTGTGTTGGGCCTTGTGTTTGGTTGGGCTTCATGGCTTCACTTGTACTTGTGCTGGGACTCATCTACTGCATCTTGGGCTGAGTTTTGGTCCATAAAGGGAACTGCCAACATCTTTCTACTTACAATTGCCAATACAAAAAGTATCTTTTCTGTGGAGAGATCATCCTTACCGCGTATTAGCTCCCATATTAATTGAAAGAAACCTACAGTGACAACAAAAGAAAAGATCTACTATCATGCCAGTGTTGTAGCATAATATGTGTGTTTAGCCTAAAAGCATGTATATAAGAATTTCACACACCTTTGAAACTGCGTGGAAAACACTTGGCATTGGTACTCCATTGCTCACAAGCCTCCGGAGGCGTATAGTCTAGGTCAAAGCCATTCAGGAGTGCATTGTGTATGTATTTATAAGAGGTGTTGTACAAATTAGAGTTAGACATGGCATAGGTCATCCACTCTGCACTGCAACCCTGGTCCAAATCCCCTGCCTCCATATCCCCAACTTTGACATAACCATATGCAGCCCTAATGTTAATGCATGGAGCAGTGTCCACATACATAGAAGAATTCACCGGATTGTTACACTTCAAGAAGAGTATGGTTGTTGAAGATTGCACGTATGAATACATAGCTCGACCCGAATGGAAAGGTGAACGATTGTAGGGCATGGAGGAGCAATCGTTGTTATGAAATAGGCCAGGATCCACAACTCGGATTGTTTGATTCTCGTAGTTGATTGCCTGTACATTGAATCTTCCAAAACCAGGTTGGTCTAGTATTGTAGTGTTGTTCTCGCATAGAAGAGTGTATAGCGATTTGCAGTCCTTTGGATCATGTTTCAGTCGGAAAGGGTAGCTTATGTTATGGATGTTGCCGCACGAAGAAGTACACTTAGAACTATCATCCTTAGTGTTAGCTTTACAAGTTCCAAAACATAAGCTGACAACAAAGACTGCAAACCAGGAGCTTCTTATTCCCATGGGGGTGGGGGGTGAGAGAGAGAGTTTAGAGTTTGGTTTCTGATCATCAGGAAATGTTTGTTGCTTCTGAATTTGAAAAGATCTTATGTTCTTGGCTAAGACCTAGAAAAAGAGTTTAAATTTGAAAAATAAAACACATAAAGGAAAGTTAGGTGTGTATATTGAAATTTCATTCCATAGCCAAGTCAAATCAAATAATGCATACTTGTTTTGCTAGCCTGCTTTGTTGGACTTTCCTCTTCTTTTATTTTATTTTTTCATTAGTAGACGAGTATTGGAACAGAAGCATTTTTAAAACCATGAAAGATCAAGACTTCCTTCTAACTCCCTCCAATTAATCAAGTAAACAGATTGGCAAGACTTCTACTTTGCTGGAAAAGATCATGTTAGAGTTTGTCAATAAACCACTATGAAAGACTAAACCTCCTTCCGACTCCCTTCGAAGTAGTCAACTAAACAACTTGGCAAGATGTTTAGGTATCGTCGTGCTTAGCTTGGCTTACAGAACATTCATAGGCATTGTTACTTCAGAAATAGAGCAAATGCTCGTCTTTTTCTTCTACTTCTTCTTTGTCACTTGCTCTAAACTGCTGGGAGCAGCTGGAAATTCTTGCACAGAATCCCAGTGTGAGGAGAATGATGGCCTAGCCATTTACTATCCATTCAGTCGCGGACAGCATTGTGGCGGTGTTCCTGTGCTGAAATGTACCCAGCCCCATGAAACAGAACTTGCAGAGAAGTCAGCAGTGCTAGTAAAATTCTATGTGAAACACATAGATTATAAGCATCAGAAAATCCATCTCAATCAACCAGATGATTGCCTGCTGCTAAAGCCTTTCGACATCCCAAACATGCCAGCTTCTCCCTTCTCTTTCTCACAGGAAAGCATGAATATTAGCCTGTATCACTGTCCTACTGTTCCTCTTGAAAGAGAGTATCTAAAGCAAGTTCCCTGCCAAAGTGGCCCTGCTACCACCCTAATATACGCTGTTTCTTCAGAGATGGATTTACCTACCAACATGGTATCACTAAGGTCTTGTACAAAGATGTATGATGTTTTATCAGTTCCCTTTGGAACTTGGAGGGTTTTTAGAGAGGATCTTATACTGAATTGGTCTTTACCAAACTGTACTGAATGTGAGGCTGAGGGTAAGAGCTGTATATTGCAAAGGAATGGCACCAACACTGAAATTGAATGTGTTTATTTGAGGAAACGAAGTAAGCATTCACCATACAAAGGTTTTCATTCATATATCATGTATGGTACATCTTACAGTTTGCTGCATTACTGAATTGAAATTTCAGCGAATGGTATTTCACTTCTTACTTTGTTAGTACTGATATTTATACTGGATTTTACAGGTGCAACAACAAAATTAGTCGCTACAGGTAATTTTCTTATTTGTTCGTTCTTTGTTTTATATAAAAGTAAAACTGGGGAGATATATTTACTTGATAGTTCATGTGCAGGTGCAACTGTTGGTTCATTTCTTCTCTTACTACTGCTCATTCCAGATTATCGTGCTTATGACTCGGATAGAAGGAAAAGGAACATCAGAGGAAAATTGAAAGATTTTTGGAAGATGCACACAAGCCAAGCAGATACTCATATGCAGATATAAAGAGAATTACAAATCAATTCAAGGACAAGGTGGGAGAGGGAGCTTATGGAACTGTGTTTAAAGGAAATTTTTCTTCTCAACTTTTTGTTGCTGTGAAAGTCCTAAAAATTTCAGATGGGAATGGGGAAAAGTTCATTAATGAAGTGAGGACACTAGGTCATATCCACCATGTCAATGTGGTTCGCTTGGTTGGATTTTGCGCTGATGGATTTATAAAAGCTCTTGTTTATGAGTACTTCCCCAATGGTTCACTGCAGGATTTCATTTCCTCAGCAGATAATAAGAATGGTTTCTTGGGTTGGGATAAGTTGCAAGATGTTGCTCTAGGCACAGCCAAAGGAATTGAATATCTACATCAAGGATGCGATCAACAAATCCTTCATTTTGATATCAAACCCCACAATATTTTGCTAGACCAAAATTTGAATCCAAAAATTTCTGATTTTGGTTTGGCCAAGTTGTGTTCAAAGGATCAAAGTATAGTGTCAATGACAGCTCGGGGAACTATGGGCTACATTGCACCAGAATTTTTCTCCAGAAACTTCGGCAATGTGTCACACAAGTCGGATGTCTATAGTTTTGGAATGCTGTTGCTTCAGATGGTAGGAGGGAAGAAGAATATTGGTACAACCATGGATGACATGAATGCAGTTTCTTATCTAAAATGGATCTATAACCTCTTGGAAGAGGGAGAAGACCTCCGAATCCAAATTGGAGAAGAAGGGAATTCAGATATTCCAAAGAAACTTTCAATTATTGGCCTCTCATGCATCCAGTGGTACCCTGTGGATCGTCCTTCCATGAAAGCAGTGGTTCAAAGGCTAGAGGGACGAGAAGAATTAACAATGCCGCCTAATCCTTTTGCAACAACAGGACACAGGAGCAAATGTTGGAACTATCCCTAAAAGAACAATGTACCCCGAATTAGAAACAATTACTGAATTAGAGTAGTATGTGTATAGAACTATAGATAGAATCAACTGTGTAAGAATTGTATCATTTTACTGGCCAATTCATAGAAAAATGCATTTGGCTTGTACAGCATCCAAGGTGCATGCTCACCAAGAACACCACATATAGCTGTCTATTTTCTTCAGTTCCTACAATTCATATACATCTAGTTTTGTTTACTATCAGTGAGGTAAATATTTCCCTTAATACCAGAACCAGAGGCTATACTAAACTTTCACCATAAATAGAATGCAGTGAAAAGCTATATGTAAAAGGAAGACTCTTACTCTGATTAATTGGCCAACTGCAGACATCAGCTTTGTATGAGCACGTCCAATGCTTTGTAGAACGATTCAGGTGCAAATCGTGCAATAGATCCCGTTGTACCCCTGGCTTTATAGCACATTGAAATGGTGAATCCTTCCAATGGTAGCTATATCACTCATGAATTCATGCCATTTGATTTGGACTTGCTCAACACTGCAACAGCAACATAACGGCCACTGCTATGATTGACAATGTGAATATTAATATATTATTCGAGAAGATTCAAGCTCCTACCGACGATAAGGACAACGAGATTATGCAAGGCTGCAAGAAGTACAGAGAAAATGAGCAGAGTTTAAAACTTCAAGTTGAAAACTAAACTGAACAAGATGCTAGAAACTGAGTGCGGGCAGTAACACAAAATGTATTACTTGGATCGTATAAACTATGAAATATATGAACACTAAAAAATGTAGTACTTCTTAGATTTGTCAGGTGCTGGGATTGTTCACTAATCGTTACTACATCGGAGTTTTACTGATACAGATATGGTTAACTGGTGTAAAGTTTTTCTTTTAAGGTAGGTTATGGTAATAAAGGCATTCAACCTAATGCAGACATTTTTTCTTTCTCAAATACGAGTTGTCTTTGGAGCAGAAAAACTCTTGCAATCTAATAAAGAAATCTTCAATGTGGACGTTGTTACAAACTTGCATTGGCATTCACATCAAGCTCGAGATGCGTTAAAAATCAGAATAAATCGTAGCTTGTTCCCTCAACTTTCTTCCTAGATGTTGACTAAGCAAACCTATCTCTCAGCCTGCTTTGTTCACCAGTGACTATAGTTTCAATTTTTGGGATGAAACTCAGTTGCTGATAAAGTGGTAAAATTATGGAAAATGTTCAAATATATGAATGCCACCCACATGACAAACGGTTATTACTTCATAATTTAGTACACCGAGAGGTTAAAGACCAAGTAACAAGTGCGAAGAAAGTGATGGAGCATCAGTAAAGTGCTGCTGTATGAGATGAAACGCAACAACCATCCCATAACACCCTCAAGCAAACATTTTATCATTGGCATCAATAGAAGCTCAAATATGACATCAATTTGTCAACCTGGATCAGTGTGATTCGTTTCTCCAGTCAGCTTTGAAAGCAAAATATAAGAATTGTGAAATAATGGACTCTAGTTACGCACAGAAATGGATTTAGTGACTGTAAAGAAACCAAGGGTCCGATGCTAAACATAATACCGTGGAAAGCTTAATTTAGTTTTACAGATTAAAGCCGCTTATAATAAACTAGCCTACACTTTAGCTGCTGTATTTATATTCTAGCCATAGGCAAATTTACAGACACTAACCTCACTGCATGGGGATTTCCATCCCACCTTGCATTTCAACACCAAAAGCAAGCATGAAAACTGAAAGCACCAGAAGAACCCAAGTTATCATTCTACTGCAGCCTGTCCATTCTCATTGCCATCTATTTTCATCTCTGGTGATGTAAAGGAATCAGAAGAATCAATGGGGTCATGCTGAATTGCATCCACCGTCCCATTTCTGGAGTCGGAATTGTCACCAGACCTGCCGGATTCACTTGTGCCATTCGAGTCTGTGCTCTTGTTGGCATCTTCATTCTCATTCCTGTTGGTATCTTCGTTCTTCAACTCTTCATTCTTTGTGGCATCCGTAGACTCAGTTATTGTTAAAGACCTGGATTCATCCTCAGCTTGAGCAGAGCCATTATATCTTCAGATGTTTTTGGACACATTACTCTCAACCTTATCACTGGGAACTGTTGAATTAGCATCCAAGTGATAATTAGCAGAAATTGTGCTATTAGTCTGTTCCACAACCATGGTTTTTCCAGCAATTCCCTCTCTAGTGGTCGTACCATCCAATGTAGCATTTTGAGAGTGACCTGGCATGGATAAAGTTTCCATTCCATTTGCCTGGTTGACTTCCTGAGAGCTGTTGCTTGCTTTTGTACTCAGAATTGTTGAGTTCTTGTATGCCTCTGGTATATCATCAGACTGTAGTTTCATAGGGGCATTTACAGCATTGGGCAAATTCTCATTGACTTTCTCTTCACTTGCAGGCACACTGACAATGTCATTTTCAGCCGGGCTACCAACCAATAATCTTGAATTGTTTTGAGTTCCATTTCGATCCTCAGGGTAATTCGATTTCACCTCCTTCTCCAGAGTGCTGTTTGTAGAGTTCTCATTTGCACTTTCTGAAGTTACTTTCTCAGTTTCAGTGCTTATAACTTGGGCATCATGGGTCACTGCACTAGAAGCATCATCCCCCTTGTAATGTTCCTCTCGTGCCTCATGTGCATTCTTATCACCTCCATCATTATCTTGATCGTCTGATGTGTTCCCATTTTCTGCTCGACCCTCCCTCTCTTCATTCTCATTCCTGTCAACCTCCTTTTCAGCCTTCTCATCACCCTCATCTTCTCTTTCTTTCTCTTCATCTACTATGTCCTCTTCGTGGTCAGTTTTTCCTTCTTTTCTCCCTTGCTTATTTTCATCTATCTCATCATCTCCAGCTCCTCCCTCCTCTTCCGTATCTTCATTCTTGTTTTCCTCCTCCTCTTGCTCATCCTTCGGATCCTCATCTTCTCGCTCATCTGCTTCCTGTTTTTGATCTTCTTCTATCCCTTCAACCTCATGCTTCTCTTCTTCATCTCCCACAGTTTCTTCTTCCTCCTCTTCCTCTTGTTTCACACTTTTACTGATATCCTTGTGGGGAAGGTCTTTCCTCCCAAGTTTCAGAAGCTCACCTTCACTCAGGGATTCGATTGAGGCTTTTGCAGCTTTGTCATCCAACGCCACTTTCTTATCATGGGAATGCTTGAGCTGATAAAGCAACCAAAAGCAAACTCCAAGGAGCAGGGCAATCTGCAAAATATGCTTCACCCTGATTCCTTTGGTTCTGTGATTCCTACTTGGCGGCTTCTTCAACATGATGTACTTATCCTAGCAGTACCAAGTACCCTACCTGAATCTTGACTTCTCCCTGTATACATGCATGTGTAAGAAACTCGCCTATATGGTAATTCCGATTTCCGATACACTCCAAGTCTAATAAACCCATAAAATATAGCAATAACTAATAACTCTACTATGCAAATCAAAAGGTTCACTCTACTTTTAACACAGTTTAATTAAATGTGGCCATCTAATCAAACTATCCCCGTGTCTTGCATTCACATTCAATAAGAAACTCAGTGTTAAAAAGTAATCTAATTTTCCTCAACTTGGAATAGAACACATCACAGTCTTAATATACAGTAATTGGAGATCACAAAAGGAAAAAAGATGCAGAACATCTCACAATCTTAATAATATACACAAACTGGAGATCACAAAAGGAAAAGAAATTCGGCATTACAAAAAGGGAGAAGACAAAAGCCCCATTTCTTTCTCATAAGAAAGCTACAATCTTTGCTGAAAAAGAAAACCCAGTCCCAGAAATTTAGCCAAAACCATAACAAAAGTGAACTTAACAATGGAAATCCTAACATGGCAACAAAGTAAAGCAAACCTAAGAGCACACCCTTGAAACAAACAATATCCATCAATCAGAGAGAATAAAAAACCAACTTTACTCATCTATGAGCGAAACCCAGTACCCAACACAGTGAATCATGAACATCAAAATGGTCATGCAACAACGGCAGGGTAGATAAATTACTGTAGCACAAAAAAAAGGGAAATTGGGAATGCGTAATTGCAATTGAAGAGAACAGTTGATGGAGAAAATGGGGAAAGAAAAGGAAAAGGGAGAGATGGAGGAAGAAGAAAGAACCTGAGAAGCAAGCGATGGGAGTCAAAGCCGTTTGAGTTGGAAATTGCACTTTGGGTGTTGAGAAGTGAGAAGAGAAGGCTGAGTAACGAGAGAGTGAGTGAGTTTTTATAGTATAGTGGAGACTGAACGGAACAAATTCCAAAGTAGCGTAACGACTTAAAAAAGGAAAAATTTAGTACACAGTAACAAGTAATTATTCCCTAATTACCTCATATTTCACAATTTACAGTACAAAGTAAGTTAAAATTGTTGTAGGAAGGTTATTTCTGTAACTTCCGTGATGTGTCTTTACCTAATTAGACTAGATTAGATGATTATGTAATAGATAGGGAATGCCTGATTAGAAAGGGCTTTGCTTGTATTTCCATCCTGCTCAAACTACCAGGTAGATCCTTAGCATTGTTGGAAGTGATCTCTGAGGCTGAGTATTCATCATTCATCACTTTCCTTTACATTCAATACTCCCTAATCTTTCTAAGATTATCGAGGTGAGCCCAATCTTGATTGGGAGCAGTCTACTCTCTGCGTTTAGTTCACCACATGTGGTTTGAACTTCCAAATAGGAGTGACTCTTACCTCTAATTCGGATTCTATTAGGGTGAGGGTGACAAGGCTGGTGATTGTACTCAGGCTCTGTGTTCTTTTTACTATAACTATCTGCCATAAATCCCATAATTTCTCATACCGTTTGTTTGGGTGGGGCAGTTGGCAGCATTTAGTGAGAATATATTCATTACTACTCTCTTTTGAGTACTTAACACCTTCTCTTCGAGTAAGGACTAGTCCCTCTTGTTTGTGTTACCCAAAAGGAGGTTTCTCTGTGTCTGGGTTTTTTCCTCCATCTTGATTTGTGCTATGGCGTCTTCATCAAGGGCTCGTGATGAGATACCGTACGAAGATGAGGGGATTATTGAAGCTATGGCGTGCAATTTCGAGAGTAGTGTCGATTTGCTTGATTTGGAGCATGGCATCGATCTCCTGGGAACCCTGATTGCTGACAATGAACCTAATCCTGGTGGAGTCAAAGCTTCACTACAGGGGATGTGGAAGCATATGGGTCAGATTCGCATTATTCCTTTGAAGAGGAATGTCTTTGTCATCACAGTTGGTGCAGAGTTACTTGCAAAACGACTAGTGAACAGCAGCCCCTGGAGTGTGAAGGGATCTTGTTTTGTTGTCAAACATTGGCCAAGACAACTAGCTGTGGATGAAATAGAATCCAATCGTGCCACGTTCTGGATACAAGGGCATGGAGTTCCAAAGGAGCAACTATTGGAGACGAATGGAAGAAGACTTGGCAACATGCTTGGAAAGGTACTGGAGGTTGAGGACCCTCTGATTGTTGGACATAGAGGGTATCTGAGGATGAGGGTTGAGTTCAGCACTAACAAGCCACTAGCAACCTTCTGCCCATTGCCAAGGAGCGATGGATCAATGACTAAGGTCAAGCTGAAGTATGAAAATCTGAAGAAGTTCTGCTACAAGTGTGGAAGGTTAGGGCATGTGATGAGTGAGTGCAATCAACAGGTAAATCCTATTATTGAGCGATTGGGTATTGTGTATGATCATAGTCTTGTTGCAGATCCACCACAATAGACAGTTTTTACACAGCCTACCTACACTACTGATCAACAATTCACCACTACTACAAGATTTGTGAACCCTGCTACTTTCCGACGACCTATTCATTGTGAGGAGAGACAGGAGTTCATAAATAAAAGTCAAGCACAACAGGTGGACATCGAATGGGGAATCAGAGATGCTAGTTTACGTGCTAATGGACAAGCCATTGTTTATAACAGCAATTTTGTTGAAGCCCCAAGGTATGTGGGGGATTTTCAGGCAAGTATTGGCCGGAATGCAATGACGGAGATGAGATTCAATGGCTGTCTGGATAATGGCAACATGTCTCGTGTTGGAGGACAGGTTTCAAAGGGAAGGGGGGCCCATGTAGTTGAACTGTGTGCCACACATGTTGACTTTGGTAACTGGAGGGGACCAAAAAGCAATGAAAGGGCGGCGACTAGTGACTGTGATGTTGGGGCACATGCATCTTGCTTTACACAACTGGCAACGGGAAATAATTTCCTAGCTGGATGGGACCCAAGGAGAAACAATGTGGGGTTCAACGATGGAAGGGTAGAGATGGAGTTTAATGGGCCGATTGCTGATAGGAGGACTTGGGGTGAGCCTAGTGGGCCTTCTCAATGGGCTTATAATGAAATAGAGGGGATCCAATTTGAAGCACTACACTCTACCACCAACAATGCGAATCAGCATTCTATACTCGAGGAACCAACTGGTGATGATACTAGAGTAGCTGAGTTGGCTAATACCGACTTGAGTAATTCGTTGGGAGAGCGAAAGAGAAACATTGAACCTGAGGGGATAAAGCAGTACAAGAAGCGACCAAAGAAGGTAACAAATCCTAACCCTAGATTGAGGCTTTCAATTAGGGAGGTAACTGCTGGAAAAAAGAAGAGGGTTTACAAAAAGAGAAGCAAGAATGGGGATGTTTCACAACCTACTGAAAATAATGATCTCGTGATGGAAAGTGAACAAGCGAAGTCTGAGTCGGGTGATGATTTGATCATTGATCTACTGAAGCAAAGAAAGGGAAAGGGCACTGGCAGCTGGCCTAAATCAGCTGCAAGTAGAAAATGAATTACACCACCTGGAACTGTCAAGGCTTGGGGAAGTCCTTGACGGTTCAATCATTGAGGGAGATTATCAGGTCCCATTCTCCAGATATTGTGTTTTTATCTGAAACACATCAAAGCAGCCATTATGTAGATAAATTGCGGCGTAGGCTTGGGTATTACAAGGGGTACAATGTTGATCCCATTGGTACTGCAGGAGGATTGTCTTTATGGTGGAAGCCGACAGTGAGAGTTGATGTTGTGGAGTATACCAAGAACATTGTGGATACTGTGGTATGTAATGTGTCTGATGGTTTCAAATATAGATGTAGTTGGGTTTATGGCCCTCCATATGCTGCTGATAAGGAGGAATTCTGGAAGTCAAGAGAATTGAAAGATTGGGGTGATGGCTTACTGCGCATGGTTATTGGCGATCTTAACGAACTTTTGTGGAGTACTGAGAAGTGGGGAGGTGCTGTTTGGGGTAATGGTAGAATTACCTATCTCAAGGAGTTCATGGATACCAATTTACTGATCGACTTAGGATTTATTGGCTCACAGTACACCTGGATAAAGAAAGAGGGTGGAGAGATTATTTTACAAGAAAGATTGGATCGGGGGGTGTTTAATGAGGAATGGATCATGATTTGGCCGGAGTCAAGAGTTACTCATCTACCAAGAATTGGATCTGATCATTGTCCACTTCTTATGGAGACATCACCTACTCTAACTCGGAAACCCTTCACTTTCAAATTTGAGGCATATTGGGCAGAAGAACCAGAATGTAGAGAGATTATTGAGAGCAATTGGAGAAGTAGCAGACCAATTTCGAACCAGCATAAGTGGAAAGCTAACCAGATTGGTGTGAGGGCCAAACTGATAAAGTGGAGCAAGGAGAAATTCTTGAACAACAAAGCTGAGATACGAGAATGCGTGGAGGAGATCAATTCAATCCAGCTGATTAGCCCCTCCGCTAGTGATGGCAAACAAGATGGGTTACTTTCCAAGTTAAATAAGCTATGGAGAAGGGAAGAAGCATATTGGCATCAGCGATCCAGAATCGGCTGGCTCAAAACTGGTGATACAAATTCAAGATTTTTTCACCTCACTACCATCCAGAGGAGACAGAAAAACAAGATATTAAAGATTCTTGATACTAGGGATGTTTGGATAGAGGGTGAACATGTGATTATGGCTGCCTTTGTAAAACACTTTAAAGCTGTTTATAAAGCTGATGGAGCAAGAGAATGGGGAGGTGCACTTGCTGGAGTTAAAAAGTGTGTGAGCAATGAGATGAACACAATGCTCCTTGCTCCAGTTACCAGTGAAGAAGTGAAGGATGCAGCATTTCAAATGGGGGCCTTAAAAGCACCCGGTCCTGATGGCTTTCCAGGACTGTTCTACCAGAGATATTGGAGCATTGTCAATGAGGTGGTGGTCGCTACTACATAAGATTTTATTGGTGGAAGGGTGGCTATGGAGAGACTCAACAAGACACATATTGCTTTGATCCCAAAGGTACCAAATCCTGAATCCACCTCTCACTTTAGACCTATCAGTCTTTGCAATAATTCTTACAAAATATTGTCTAAAGTACTGGCTAATAGGTGAAAGGTGTTATTACCTAGTATGATCAGTTGTAATCAAAATGCATTTGTCCCAGAAAGGTTAATACAGGATAACCTTATCATTGCTCATGAGGCATTTCATTATCTGAAGTTGAAAAGAACTAGTGGGAAGTGTGCATTAGCTTTGAAGTTGGATATGGTAAAAGCCTATGATAGGGTGGAGTGGGACTTTCTAGAGGAAGCATTACTACAGTTTGGGTTTGATTGGAGATGGGTGAGATTGATCATGAGTTGTGTTAATACTGTCTCATACTCGGTAGTACTCAATGGGAAAGCAGGTTGTACTTTTATACCTGAGAGGGGTCTTAGACAGGGTGATCCCCTTTCTCCATACTTATTCTTGATTATCAGTGAAGTATTGTCTTTGAGGGTGAAGATGGCTGTTGAGGAGAGTTATCTACAGGGAATTAAGCTTGGTGGGAGAGGTCCTGTTCTTTCACATTTATTTTTCGCTGATGATGCCTTATACTTTCTCAATGCCACACTGGGAAACTGCTCTATGTTTATCAAGATCCTGATGGAGTATTGCATTGCATCTGGTCAGGACATCAATTTTCAAAAATCTAGTTTGATGTTCTCACCAAACACTCCAACACAGATGCAACATTTGATGTGCATCCTTCTTGGTGTGGACACTGGTGGAGATCCTGGAAATTATCTGGGTCTTCCGGCAATATGGGGAAGATCAAAGATGCAAGCATTAGCATTTGTGAAGGAGCGCATCATCAAGAAGATTGGTGGATGGAAGCAAAGCACACTGTCTATGGCGGGGAGAGAAGTTTTGATAAAGTCTGTTGTTGTTGCAATACCATCATATCCTATGTCATGTTTTCGCTTCCCTACCACGTTTTGTAAGGAGATTGATAGTCTAATTAGCAATTTTTGGTGGGGGCATACTGACAATGGAAACAAAACTCACTGGAAAAGTTGGGAGTACATGTGCCAATCAAAAAATAAAGGGGGAATGGGGTTCAGGAACTTGGAGTATTTCAACTTGGCCCTATTGGGAAAACAAGTTTGGAGGTTACTAGTTGAACCTAATTCTTTGGTGGCTAGAGTACTAAAGGCTAGGTACTATCCCGACGGGGAGTTTAGTTCTGCTACTAAGGGGCATCGGGCTTCGTGGTTTTGGGGTAGTATTATCACAGCCAGAGATGAATTAATTGATGGTACTTCGTGGCAAGTACTAAATGGAAAAAATATCCACCTATGGAGTGACAGTTGGATTCCTACAAATGGTAATGGCAGATTAGTTCCTACTGGTCCTCTCCCTTCTAATATTCCTATCTGGGTTAGTGATGTCATTGACACTAGCACAAGGAACTGGAGACTGGACCCTATCATCAACAATATTACTGTGGAGGATGCTGAAGTTATAAGGAATATCCCTCTTGGTGATCTGAATGAGGTGGACATAATTATATGGAAGGATAGCAAGAATGGTACTTATTCGGTCAAACATGGATATCATTGGCTATACAGCAGAAACCATCTAAATTGCCCAACGTTTACCAACAACTCAACTGTGATTGAGGAGAAGCTGTGGAAGGCATTATGGAAATGTGAAACTGTACCAAAAGTAAAAATTTTCTTTTGGAGGTGTTTCACGAATTCCATACCCTGCTTTCTTAATCTTTACAGAAGAAAATTGAGCAGAACACCACTTTGTAGTATCTGTGGGGAAGAGGAGGAGTCGATGGAACATGTACTGTTTATGTGCCCTTGGGTGCATGTGGTGTGGTTTGGATCATCACTTGGCTTGCGTATAAACAAACAGTCTTTCACTACATTGGTGATTTTTTTTGGAAATTTGCTGAATCAATGCATGGAGAAGAAGGAGAGGAAATTACTCCTATCCACTATTTGCTTTATTGGTTGGGAAATTTGGAAAGCTAGATGTGCATTTGTTTATCAACATATTGATATATGTCCTGAGAAAGTGCTTTTTTGTGCCAAATCCCTTTTGAATGAATACTGGTGTGCTAATGGCATTGAATCCATTGAGAACATGAATACTACAGTGGCTAGGAGTGATAACAGTTGGAAGAGATCTTTTTGTGGTGTTACCAAGATCAATACTGATGCAGGATGGAATAACAGAACCAATGTGGCAGGAGTAGGAGCCATAGCTAGGGATATGAGGGGTAGAGTCATTGTTGGGATCCATGCATCTACTACTTGCACATCTGCATATATGGGAGAACTATTGGCGGTTTATACTGGTCTTAGTCTTGCGGCTGAGATTCATGCCCCTAAGATCATTGTGGAATCTGACGCTTTGGAAGTGATCAATACTTTCAAGGACAAGAAGAGGAGGGGGGACTGGAGGTCCTTTGCTATTATCTGTGAGATAAGAAGGAAATGCTCTTATTTCCAGGAAGTTAACTGGGAATGGGTTACTAGGGAAGCTAACGGTGTGGCACACGCTGCACCAAAGCTAGGAAGCGAGATGTTGGGTCTTTACAGATGGGCAGACATGCCACCACCATCTCTGATTGGAGTTCTGAAACATGATGGCTGCCCCTATCTTTAGCATGTTGATTTGTTGTTTTATTTTTGTCTAGCAGTGATCTTCTTGCCCCTCTTCTGTGTGAGAGTGGTTGATCAGTGTTTTTAGACGTCCTAGTTTTTCTGTTTTGAACTTGTTTCGAAGGCAGGATCATTTGTTCTGCTCTTCTCTGCCTTGTTATGGCGTTTAATGAATCACTCATTTCCAAAAAAAAAGGGAATCCCTGATTTATCGGGATATTTGTTGTAATGCCTATATAAAGGCCCCTCTATCAATCAATAAATGATGAGTTCTCCCTATTATAATTTCTCCTTGAACACGTTATCAGCACGTGGCTCTAGCTTTTCGTCTAATAGCCCTAAAAACTTAAACGAAAAATCATCGGTTTTGATATGAAAAACAATTCTAAAACCCAGAATTTTTCTGCCGACAACATTTTGTCGGAAAATAAAGTCAAAACCCCTGGTTTTGCTTTGGGCACCCAGAAATTTACTCTGGGCACCCATGCCGTCTCTTCCCCGACCTGGCTTCCTCCGCCAGTCGACGTCGCCCCAAAGCCGGCGAGCCCAGATCATCGTCTCTCTCTCGACTTCGATCCCCGCCCCGAGGGCTCGTGCTCCCCTCCGACGTCGACCTCGTCTGTATCTTACAGCTTGACGTCGCCGACCTAGCAGCATCGACGAGGACCGTCGATTGATTATGAAGCCCAGGGTCTCGTTAAGCCATCTCCGATGCACACTTCGGTTTGCCTGACCGAGCACCTGCAACCCGATGACGCCGACCCGTGTGCATGACCCGGATCAGTCCTGACCTGGTTCCTCCGCCAACCCGACCAGAGTAGGATTTGGGCCTCTGCCGAGCCCAGCAGCCCTTTGGGCTTTTCTTCTTCCCATTTTTTCCTATTTTATTATTTATTTAATATTTTCTTGCACGTATCTAACTATTGTTATTTTCAACGTGCTAATATAGGAAAAATGTGGTTATTCGTAAAAAAATTATGACGATGTATACGCCATGGAGATGAGGAACAATTTTCTGCATTCGTCTAAAGAACGAAGCGACTATGCATTTTGCACAAGGAGTAGAACCAAGTTCTCAAGCGCATTTTATATTACACCGCAGTTCATTGGCGAACTAGCAAGTAAGATTTTATAAAAGTTCCAGCTTTTGAACATATACGATATATATATCGGGGGCTATTAGCCTTCCTCTACTCCGATTTATGCCATTCTTATATCGCCGATGAGAACTAAGATGGGGATGTCATTACCCCTACGGTTGAAGTTTTAAGTGATGGTCCTGGGGGAATCACGTTTGAAAGGGAAATTAAAAGAAAAAAAATGCTTATGTGAATGTCTGAGTACGCCACTGTTTGAAGGTGCGATATGATGTCGCCGGTTTTATGCATCGAAAAGAAAAATTTATGTGACCATATACGTCATAGCCCTTCTAATTCCGTTCTACATACTTGAATGGTATATGTCATATTCATACCAATCCGACGTATCTCTTTTCTTGTAGATGTCGTCGTAGTCACGACCCGATTTTTAAGATTCTTAATCTCGAGGGCAAAGAATATCATCGATGTGTTTCCGATGTGTAGCTTGCTTTTCAAAGAAAAGGTTTCTCAGTCATTCTGAATGAAGCAGTAGCCACTACCTCATTTGGGGATCATGTCAAGGCCTAGGCATTCATTTTTGAGAACGCCATATTCATCCAACTCTGAAGCGACAACATCTGTCGATAAAAGATCTATTAAAAAAAAAAATATTAAGGGACACGCTCCAGTAGCGATTAAATAATGTCCATGACATACTTATCCCAGAGATTTCATTGAAATGGGAAACTATTCGGTTCTTTGGATTATGACCTTGATACTGTTGGCATAACAAAAATGATAGAGATCTTATCAATAAGACTCTTGATAAATTTTCCATAGCCTATGATGTCTTATGACACCCATACCAAAATTTGGTTGATTAGGCTAAATAAATAAATAAATAAAAATTTTGAGACCTGTTGGAATTAAAAAGATTCATGAACCACAGGCTCACTATGGGAAGGCTTCAAAATAAAAGAAATCAAAATCAGAATGCCCCGTATCAATAAGTTTCTAAACAGGTATGTGGAAGAAATCTAAATGACAGGATCCTAACCATTTCCCTCCTCTCTCTCTCTCTTTCTCTCTCTCATACCAACACCACCGAACACGTCAGCATGGCCCCCGACCAAGACGATGCCGTTCTCCTCGAGGGCGACCTCTCCTCCTCATCCCAGGACGACGAAGAAGAAGACGATGTCGTTGACGAGGACGACGATGATCATGTCATCAACTTCGCTTCCCCTTCCTCCGCCTCCAACTCTCTCCTCCCTGTCGCCGTCGCCACAGCTGCTCCTCACCCCACAGTCACCGTCGCGCTCCCCGCACCTCCGCCGGCCAAAGCCACCGCGACGGCGGTAATCGCAGAGGGTTTGGATCAGAAGCGGCCGCGCACGATTCAGTACGACCCCATTCTGCTGCCGGCGCCGGAGGAGACGAAGCCTCCGGCGGCACTGGACGACTCGCGGCGGCTGTGGACCAACGAAGACGAGATCGAGCTCTTACTGTCAGTTTTGTACAGCTGCATAATGACGTTTGATGGGTAGATCATCACCCATAATAGACCTCGTACCCTTCGTGGCTGTTGTACGTGCACCTCAGACATTGTCTGAGACCATCATGTAAATGAAATTTGACATATACACCCTCGTAATAATTATCATGAGTAACTTTAACCTGCTAACGGAAGTTAAATCTCCGTTAAATCAGAATTTACCTATATGTCTTTCAAAATCAAAATATGTGGACGATGTACTGCCACGTATCCTACACACAGGCGTAAATCTACGCTGGCGTAGTCCAATCCCTTCCTATTTTTAAAGAGATAATGACCATTTGAAAGAAAAAAGGGTTAAAAATTGACCATTCTAATGTTTATTGCCCAGACCAATCAATCTTATGAAAATGTCTAAACTACCCAATATTAAACCCTAATATCTTCCTCCTTTCTAACCACCACCAGAGCTACCTCTCTCTCTCTCTCTCTCTCTCTCTCTCTCTCTCTCTCTCTCTCTCTCTCTCTCACCGAAACCCTAAACACCACCACAAGACGTAAACGGCGCATCCTCCCTCCTCCTCCCTTCTCCTCCGACGGGCTTGTCCTCCCAAGGTTCGGCCTCCTCCTTTGACGTCGTGCTGCGATCGCCGACGTGATCGGCACCTTCTCCCTCCTCCTCCTGCAGCCTCCTCCTCCCATGGTTCGGCCTCCTCCTCTGACGCCGCGCTGCGATCGCCGACGTGAACGGGATTTGAAAGTGGAATTGAAAATAAATGGAATAAAATGGAATAAAATGGTTTTTGCTCGTGAAACTAGGGTTTTTGCAAAGTCGAGATTAGAAAGAGAACGGTGCCAGGACTTACACACAAACCTGCAACAGATGAGAGTTTTGAACGGGATTTGAAGGAAGAACTCTTGAGTTATGTGGTCTGCTAGTTGCAGAATCTTGTAAGGTTTCTCGTCATCCCTTTCTTCTACTTCTTCTGTGTTCCTCTCAGTGTTGGCTTCTAATTTGGTGTTCTTCATGATTGGTTTTGTTACTGCTTTGTTTTTCCTCATGGCTACAGCTAGCGTATAGCTACAAAGATGGAGAAAGAGGAAAACCTATGTGATATATATCGTCGGTTGAGAAAGAGAAGAAGGATCTGAAAGGAAGAAGATCGAGGAGAAAACGGCTGAGCATTCTTCCTCTTGGATCTCTGTTGAAGCACCCCGAAGAGTAGTGGTTGCGGGGCTAGGCTAGGACATTAGGTTTGGGTTAATTGGGTTTAAATAGTTCTTTGTTTGATTTCCTTCAAAATACATATATAGATTAGGCCTACACATGTATAGGTGTTGTATCTTGTAGAGTTTCACTGTATTGTATGTGCAAGTTCTTTATGTTATTGTCAAGTTATCAATGAAATCTTAGTACTAGTATAGTGTGGATGTTTTGTGATTAAAGTTTTGCAACTTCATGAACTTCGGTTCTGGATTACTGGGGGTCGGTAACCTGATTACTGGGGGTCAATAATCGATTACTAGGGGTCAGTAACATGGTTACTGAAAAATATGGAATCTGTAACCTGATTACTGGGGGTCAGTAACATGCTTAAGTCAGAGTTAGTAATTTAATATTGAAAAAATAATATTCAGGCAAAAAAAAAAAATTTCAGGCAAAAAAAAAATTCCGGCAAAAAAATTGGGTGATCGGAATTCGGCGACTCCGACGATCGGTCATGGAGGCCGGCGGAGTTGGGTGACTTTTCGGCAAAGTTTTTTTTATCTTCCACTTTCTCAGCACATTATAATTCAAAAATATGTTAGATAAGACAGAACGACAAAACAGGAAGAAAAAAATTAAAATTGTACTAGGGTTGAAAAAGATTTATTCAAATGGGCAATAGAGTTGTTACCTTTTGTTGAATAGGGGAAGAAAATAAGATAGTCATTAGAATAGGCAATGAGGGGGCCAAATTAGGCGCTAAATGGACATTTTCTATTTTTTAAAAGCCTTACTTTGTAATAGTGGGCAAAATGGGCAAAGAATGTCAAAGTATGGTGTTGTCTCCCATTTACTTCACTAGTCAGCCTTTTTTTTTACAGCGTTCTATCCCAAAACAGCGTTCTATCCCAAAACAGCGTTAAACCCTCTTCAATTTTAAACCTTCATCTTCTTCGTTAAACCCTCAAATCTCCTTCACCATAATCGCCGGGGGAAACCCTCGCTTTCGCTTCAATCGTTTCATTCTCAGACGCCCAAGTCGCTAATTGTTGAGGTGAGTTCGATACTAATAGTTTTCAAAATCATAAACCCCCCTTCTTAGGGTTCCGAGGAGATCCAACGGAAAATCAACCAAAGCCAGGCGACTCCAGTCTTCATGTTCTCTCATACTTCGCCGTTCGGTATCCGCCACCACGGTGGATGCCGCACTTTCGCCGCCGCTCAACCCCCAACGGACTACACTCCGCCACACCTTCAACCACACCTCTTCCATGGCGGCCATCATAATAAGAGTACGAAATCTCAACACTCCTCAATTTAGTCACGGCTCAATTCACTTGAAACTTTATCTCTCCGCTATTAGTATTTCAATTTCTCGTTTCCCTACTATTTTGAAGCTCAAATTACACTATGGATTGGTTGTTTACCGTCTAATAGGAATTAGGGTTTTCGTATCGAAAAAAATGAGTTAGAATGAGTTATTGAGTTGGTGCTGCGTTTCACATTATTGTCAGGGACTCTTTGTGAGCTTTATAGTACTGTTGTGACTTCCTCCAGTATGGAAGTTGACGCGGGAACTCCGAATTCACTACTTCCATGTCAGCAGAAGAAGAGGAGGACCAGAGTTCCGTCAGCCGAGACTTTTGGTGGTGGTAATGGCGGTTCGTTACCCTACCTACCAACTCTTGAAGCGGCTGATTACTATATGCAGCCTTCTTTGGAGGAATTGGCTGCTCGAGAGCGTGTGGAACCTGGTTCTTGTAGCCGAGTGTTGGACTTTACGGTTGGGAGGTTTGGTTACGGAGCTGTCAAGTATCCTGGGGAGACTGATGTTAGGGGTTTAGATTTGGATAAAATTGTGAAGTTTCGAAGGCATGAGGTGATTGTGTATGAAGATGAGAGTGGCAAGCCTTTGGTTGGCGAGGGACTTAACAAGCCTGCTGAAGTAACTTTGATGATACAAACAAGGCTGTCATATGTTGACCAGAGGCAGAAAGACAATATTGTGAAAATATTGAGGCAAAGTGTGGAGGAACAAGGAGCTCATTTTGTTTCGTTTAATCCGGAAAACGGGGAGTGGAAGTTCTTTGTTAACCATTTTAGCAGATTTGGGCTGAGTGAAGAAGATGAGGAAGATATGATGATGGAAGATACTGATGTAGCTGAAGATCCTCCAGAATTGAACCATGAAGAGATGTCTGAGGCTGATGAAGGAAACCTAATGGATCCTGCTGGAATTGTGCTTTCACATTCTCTTCCTGCTCATCTCGGGCTTGACCCCATTAAGATGCAAGAAATGAGAATGTTGATGTTTTCCAATATGGACGAGGAAGCTGAGGATTTTAAAGAATTACCTACACAGTATAATCCATCGTTTGGTAAAGAATACTCGAGATCTCCTTTACAAAATGATCAAAGGATTAGTTATCGATCTATTCCACCAGTTGTGCGAAAGACCCCTCTAGCATTGGTCGAGTACAAGCATGGTAGTTTTGATTCAAACTCTCCTGGAGCCATTCTAATGGCTCAGGAAAATAAAGCCTTACCATTGAAGACACTAACAGAAGGTTTTAAGCTTGATCTCAGTAAAGAAACGCCAGTAACTAGAAAAGATTCTCGCAACATAGTTGATGCAGGTTTGTTAATGGGTAGGTCATTTCGAGTAGGATGGGGCCCAAATGGAGTTCTTGTCCATGCTGGCACACCGATAGGTATTAACGGCTCCAAAAAGGTGCTGTCTTCTGTAATTAATATAGAGAAAGTTGCTATTGACAATGTTGTCAGAGATGAAAATACCAAGGTTAGAGCAGAACTTGTTGAAACAGCTATCACTTCTCCATTGGAGCTTCACAAGGGACTATTTCATGAAACAAAAGAAATTGAAGTCGGATCCTTCAATCTGAGACTTCAGAAACTTGTCTCGAATCGTTTTATGCTATCAGATGTTTGCAGGAGCTATGTAGATATTATTGAGAGGCAGCTGGAGGTTCCTGGTTTATCTTCCTCTGCTTTGGTTTTCACACATCAAATTATGATATGGGAATTGATTAAAGTTCTTTTCTCTGAAAGGGAAAATGGAGTAAAATTGGAATCTTATGGTGCTGATGATGAGGAAGAAATGGTGCAGGATGAGAAGGCCCCCTCACAAGAAACTGACCCTGAAGCATTTCCTCTTATTAGGAGGGCTGAGTTCAGTTACTGGTTGCAAGAAAATGTGCACCATCGAGTAGAAGAAATCATCTCCTTGAATGAGTTCAATTATCTGGAATCTATATTATTACTTCTGAGTGCGCGGCAGCTGGATGAAGCTGTAGAATTGGCTGCTTCTGAGGGAGATGTGAGATTGGCTTGTTTGTTAAGTCAGTCTGGTGGGTCCATGGTTAATCGTTCTGACATCGCACAACAGCTTGAGCTTTGGAGGATCAATGGACTGGATTTCAGTTTCATTGAAAAAGATAGGTTAAGGCTTTATGAGTTGCTTGCTGGAGATGTCCATGGTGCTTTCCAAAATATTAAAGTTGATTGGAAGAGGTTTTTAGGGTTATTGATGTGGTATCACCTAGCACCTAATACTCCATTACCCGTTGTTTTCCGCACATATCAAGATATCCTTAATGAAAATAAGGCTCCATACCCGGTTCCTGTTTATATTGATGGACGCGTATTAGAGACTTTGCCTCAGACTGCAGAGAAACGATATGACCTATCATATTACCTTATGATGCTACATGGCAGTGAAGATGGTGAAGTTGATTTCCTGAAGACCATGTTCAGTGCGTTGTCGTCAACATATGATCCACTTGATTACCATATGATCTGGCATCAGCGTGCTGTGTTGGAAGCAGTTGGGGTCATCAGTGCCAATGATCTTCATGTTCTTGACATGTCATTTGTTTCCCAGTTGTTGTGTCTTGGGCAATGCCATTGGGCCATCTACGTGGTCCTTCACATGAACCATTGTGAAGACTTTCCATATCTTCATGCTAATCTTATTCGCGAAATTTTGTTCCAATATTGTGATTCTTGGAGCTCTCAAATATCACAACGGCAATTCATTGAGGACTTGGGTATTCCTAAAGCGTGGCTTCATGAGGCTATGGTAAGTAAATTCATTCTTTTTTCTTTTTTACATTTCTCTGATTCAATGGTAGCCAAGCCCCTTCCTTGTGCCCTTTGTATTATCAAACTTGGGACATAATGGTTTTGTGAACTTCAGAAAACAAATGTAAATTAACTTTAGGTTCTCTTACAAATTTGTTCAGATGCATCTATTATACTCAGCTTGAAACCTTTATTGAATCCCATTCCTGCCGTCACTCACTATGTATCTGTGACTGCTTTGATCTGAAAGTTGAGAAAATTAAATTGGTTATACTGGTCTTCTTACTCACACAGCATACAGTTCTTGTGGTTGAATAGTATCTGTTGATGTTTGCAGGCAGTTTATTTCAATTATTATGGGGATCTTTCAAAGGCACTGGAACACTTTATTGAATGTGAAAACTGGCAGAAAGCTCATTCTATTTTTGTGACTTCTGTTGCTCACAAATTATTCTTGTCAGGTATGATTTAATAACTACTATCTAATATCTGATCCCCTCTTTTACATCCCCTTAGACAAATATCTACAAAATGTCACTACTATAGTTTACTGTTATCTTTCTGTCTGTACAGGGTGTTTATTTACTGCAAAAGTATATGGGGGGAATGTATATCAATTGATTTGCCATATTGCTGATGTTTTATACTAACTTTTCACTCAAATCACTTCTTTCTTGGTTGAAATTAACCTGAATTTTTTTGTTCTCTTCTAATTGCAGCCAAACACTCGGAGATATGGAGGCTCGCAACTTCCATGGAGGACCACAAATCAGAAATTGAAAATTGGGACTTGGGAGCTGGCATCTACATTTCATTCTATCTAACAAGAAGTTCATTGCGGGGAGCTGATGATGCCATGAATGAACTGGTATGACAGCATGTTATATTTGATAATGCTGTAAATCTAAATTTTGCTTAAATTTGGAGCATCACCAACCTCATAGTATATTAAGTACCAATTGAATTGTTTCAAACACAAATCTTGTTAGTTATTCTTTTTTCTTTGAGGTTGCTGCTTGTCATAATCTAAAGTAATGAGTGTTTTATGCTCATACGTCAGTTTTCTACATTTGGCTAGGAGTTGGAAAGTAAAGTAATGAATATACAGTGTCTATCGAATAGTACCTCAGCCTGATACTTCTAGATCTTGCTCTTCCTACTACCTATTTGGCTAGCAGGAGGCTAAAAATAGACATGAATGCGTATAAGGAGAATGAGATTAATTGAAGCCTCTTAATGAGATATTGTCACATCTTTGTTAAACTGTAGACCCAACCTGATGCCAAAGCCCAAAATAATTGTTGTCTTTTTTTTCTTTCAAATGAGTGTTTCACGCTGTACTTTCTATTGCAGGATTCTGTTGAAAGCAAAAATGCTGCTTCTAGAGAGTTTCTTGGTCAATTAAACCGGTCGTTGGCTGTTTGGGGTGCCAGGCTACCAATGGACGTGAGGTATGTTTAACTTTCATTGGACAGTGTTGCATGCATAAGAGTAACCATTTTCTTTATGTTTTGTCCAACTTTCACTACATGTCTGTTAGTAGTCCAAGGGCATCTACAGTGCCGTGGAAAGTGATGTTGTCATTGACTTTTTTTTCCTTCATTTTTTTTTCTGGATTCATCAATATTTTATCTTATGCAGTGAAATTATTTTTGTCTTTGAATAAAGATTTATGGTAGCTCCACTCTATTTTATATTCCACGCTTCAAGGGGGTTGTACATTTTCCCTTATGGTGTAGAGTACTGTTCATAGATTAGTATTTTTTTAACTTTTTTTAGGTCTAGAGATTGAGGAAGGTTGAAAACTGAACTTTTAGCACACTGCTCAAATAGTTATGTGTGCTGTGTACGTATATGTAATGATGTATATATCTAATGCAGAAAAAATACTGTATTATCTCTCAGCATAAATATTGGGGCATCATGCTGGGCAATTTTTGCTTTGTGATGATTCTTCTATTTCTCACTAATTCGAAGAAATTCAACTAATTAGATAAAAGTGGATGACTGACTCAATGACAACAACTTAAAAAAACTGTTTCTAGAAATATATGAGTAGAGAATACCTTGAGCATATCTCATTTTCGCATTCCACGGTGAAATTGGTTGGTAATGCTGAGTTAGTTCTTATTTTGTTTTGAAGTCCCATTTAATGTCTTTTCTGTCTTCTCCCCTATACAGACTTTATACTAATAATAATAATATATATAATTGTATTTAATTATCTATGCATAGATCAGTTGAAAAATATTTACCCTTTATAGGGGATTCTGATGATTGCGTCGTGCTTCCGACATCTTTGGACAGACTTTATTATATGTGTGTGCGTGTAGATGTCTATACATAATTGAATAAAAGTGTAATCATCTATTCACATCAGTTTAAAAAATATTTACCGTCCTTTTTGGTGGTATAAAAATGCTGAGTTAAAATATATACTTGACGCTTACCAATGTGTTACAGAGTCGTGTATTCAAAGATGGCGGATGAGATATGCAACTTGCTTTTGTCTGATATTAGTGAGGGCCCAACACGAGATGTTCAATTAAGTTGCTTTGACACTGTCTTCAGTGCGCCCATACCTCAAGACCTTCGCTCAAATCATTTGCAAGATGCAGTGTCACTCTTTACATGCTTTCTATCGGAAGTTGCTACATAGGTAAGCCCTCCCCTTTAGGCAGTGCTTAAAAAACATCTGAATGCTTGTATGGAAAAGATTGATAGGCATTGATCAAGGCGCTTTGTTTGACTTGAAATTGTAAGAAGGTTTCTGCAGCAAATAATTATTCCCTTGCATATTGTCTGTTCCCTTCTATTTATATTTATTTTCCCACTTCTCTATGAAATTGATAATGATCACTTTAGCAAATATTGTTAGGTAGTTTAAAATGGAGAGCATGCACACATAAAGTCAATAAGGTTATTGCTTGGCGGAGCTCATGAATCCTATAACATTTGGACTAGGTTTAGGTAGTGACTAGTGAGGTTATTGCTTGGCAATGGTTGATGATACATGCGTGTAGCAAAAAAGCTAACTACTGGGTTGTGAGGTTTTCTGTCAGCCATATCAAAACACATTGCTTACTCGTATTCTTGAAGAGCAAAACCCCCCTTATTATATTGCTTGGTCGTATTCGTGAAGATCATTTCATGCTATAGATTAGGACATTATTAATGAGAACATAGGTACTATATGATTCATCGTTCCACTTATTGTGATATATGCCACTCATAACCATATAGCTTTCAGTCTTTCACTGCATAATATCATTTAGGTTTGACACTTTACTGGCTGTTCAGCCTCATCACTTGGATAAATGCATTCTTCACCTCTCAGGTTACAGTTAGACTTTGTTCCCCTTGATTTAGGACTGAGGAATGTAGTTAAATAAGTTACTAAATAAACTGTAACGACATTCTATGTTCTAAGAAGCTCCGTGTTTGAAGGATCTGGAGCTTGTAGCATTTCTGAGAGTGTATATTGATTGTTCTGTTGGTTTTTTCAGCTGTCTCCCCCCAACCCTTTTCAGATCCTCACTCATTAAACCTGCCAAAGATGACTTCAGTTTGACCACTTAACTCATGACATACCTGAGGCTTGTTATTATATAAGATTATGTAAACTGAACATGACAAAGGGTGCATCTCATACTTCTCGATGATTCACTGGAAATACCTAATCTACAATAGGTTGAAATCTATTGATTGCTTACAAATACCAGTTGCATGAGTTATGTGATCCATTTATTCAATTCTACTAGTTGAGAGCATAATATTTGGTGCATTTTTTGGAGCATAAAGCTGCACAACCTTCCACTTCTCCTGCAAGTGCCAAAAGCAGCAAATTTAAGACTACAGAGATGCCAAAAAAAATATAAAAAAAATTAAAAATTAAAAATATCAGACTATGAAAATCCCTAAATTCTGGGTTATGTTTCTAAAACACAGTATTTCTGTGGTTTTGAATAAGAGAGCTAAATGGTAGGACCTATATTTCGTAGAAGTATATTGCTATCTAGCTTAAGGAAATGAATATCTGATCAACAATTTGATTTGCATGTAACATATATACCAGAGTTGATCTTGGTGCACTTTGAAGTTAAGCAACCAAGGCTGCAGTAGTAGTGAGGCTCCGGCAGCGACTTCGTGCATTTCTTCAAGCATTGTGCAGTACAAATTGGGCTGGTTTTAGAACTTGCACATTTGATTGCGCATTTAATCATGCAGAAAGGCGATTGAGCTTGCACTTCAGTCACCAAAATAATGATCATCATGACCGTAAGAGCTTGCACAAGTCTCATGGAGCAGCTACTTCCTTCCATTATTCCTCTATCCCTTTTCCTTTTCCTTGTGACACTCTTAACAAACGATCCTTTTATAGTCCCTAAACCTTAGTCATGAAACAATCCTTTTCACCTAAAGTTGCTCCAGTTTTAATAGCTCTCCACAATCTTTAATTTTTGTATTAGTTGCATACGGATTCACCTGCTCTTTGTTATGATTGAATATCTGGTTCTGTATTCAAAGGTCCACCTTTGAAGTCACACATGGATTTAATATGTTTCAAGTGCAAGTCATCTTTGTGCCGAGCTAATTCACGTTTTCACTTTAGGATTGCCTTCATTAATGGATCTTCTGAAGGCCTCGAGTATGCCAAGGACAACGTGAGTTTCATTCAATCATTCATATTAATTTCAAGCATATCTGTCTTTAAATTTGCTGGAGTCTGCCATTCTTTTTGACCAAAACTTCTTGTAGAGACCCCTTAACCAATTTCATTACTTGGTTGTTGACAGACACAGACCATAACAAAAAAACAAGAAATGCATTTGCAGATCAAATTGTTGTGGCATGCAAAGATGCATCATATTCTTTGGGAAGGCGATGATTCGTTAACCACAAATTAATGGATAGGGCAAAACCAAGAATTGTTTGGTTAGAATCGAATAAATGTTTTTTCATCTGTAACGAACTTTAAGGACCTATCACAATAAACTGATTGTGCTAGGATTGTTGCTAGAGCTAAAAGAGAAGTAGCTAGAGGGAACCTTCATACCGGAGGATGATAAACAAGAATGAGATCGATCGGTTGACTCTTATGGAAGGAATAACAACGCGTTTCATGCTACTTTCTTTAAACATTCTGTAGGATATTGTGAAGTCTCCAAGTGCCTTCATAGGTCAGTTAATCATGGCTGTCTGTGTCGACAAATATCATGTCTGCATATTCCTCAGCTTCTCCCACGGCAGGAACTATGATACTTGACGGGTTGCTTGACAAAAGAAACACCCGATTTCACAATCTTTTGATTCGAGTCCATACTTTTCGTAACCGATCAAGCTGGTAAACATGATAAACAATAGTCTCAACAATAAGAGGAATGCATGCGCAATAGAGATCTCCACCAAACTCTGATACCCTTTGTACACCCTCTCTCAACCTAGAAGATCACTACACCCCAAGAGTTATTCACACTCTTGAAACACAACTCACTTTGCTTCTATACACGAAGACCCTAGAGTTGCTCTCTTTCTCCCCCAAAAGCTATACACGCCCTTGAACACACAACTCCCCCTATCTTCTACATCTTGAAGATCCTTGGAGTTGCTCCTAACTCTTTTTTTTTATTTCCACACAAACTTAACATTTTATAGCATTTGATAGAATTCTCAAGACTTACTCCATCAATGCCCATTCATGAACCAACCTTTCATTTCCCTCCTTAACTCCCTAAGAAGACTAAGAGGCATTTCATGAATTTAACCATGTATTTATGTCCAATACATGCACTTAACTATGCATCAATTACCATGCATAAATTGTCACCATGAATGCATAAACTAATAACACCATGCAAAGATATCTCCACCAAGGAGGGATCACCAAACCTAACAATCTCTACTGATCTGCTGACATAACTGAAAGCACAGTAAATAGTTTCTTCTGCATAAGCAACGTTATACACCCAGTCAAATTCGAATGGATACGGATCAATTTTATACGTACTCCAGTGTCTGTCTTTATTGCATGTATACAACCTGATATCATTTCCATAAATTCTATATATGATATCGATGATAACCCATATATGAAAACAATACCGCAAGCAGGAGGACACGCAGATGGAGTAGTCATGAACTTTGCTATCTCAACATTTTCATAGTCCGACACATGTATTGGAGGCAATCTGATAGTCTCATTACGGAAAGGATTGTAAAACAAGAACTGTATTACTTTAGTCGTCACTTTTTTCTGGCCTGCATGTGAAGGAATACTCGAGTTCTTCGAAGAAGAGCAACAACCAACCATATATATTGAATCACAAACTTCGAAGTCGCTATATATTTTTTGGTTGATAATAATCAATTCAAGCAATTCTTTCAAAGCTGTCTTTAGGATTCTGTTATGAGGGTAAGTTGATTCGGTTTCTCGAAAGATTGGAAATCTTGAATTCACAAGAGAATGCCAAAGAGTGACATCCAGCTGGGCATACTTGCACGACAAGTAGGTTGAACTCGAATAGCTTGCTGCCAACTCTTGCATACATCCCCGAGCGAATAACATCATGAACTGGGAGACGTTCAGTGACTAGGGCAAAAATATGAGTTGGAATAACTATCGTGAAGCTGCAGGTATTTTTCTTGTGATCTTTTAGGGCATCCCTGCCAGAAGTGCCCTAACTCACCACACTTGTAGCAAGTACCTCTACCTCTATATATCCCAATGCTGGTATTGCTACCTCCAATTGCACCTTTGTTACTGCAATTCCGCGCTAAATGGCCATACTTGCAGCAATTGAAGCAACGCCTGCTCTAATATGTCCCTAATTTGTTTGATTTATTGCATTCCACAACTATATGGCCAACCTTGCCGCACACATAACAAGTCCTGGTACTGGTGTATCTTCTGGGTCTATGATCGACCCCAATCACTCTCCACTCAGAGATCTTCTGAATACTTTCTCTACCTTATACATTTTTTTTTTGAGGGAGCTCTACGTACCTTATACGTTCATTCTGATATGTATGCGTAGTCTTATTTTTCCTACAAAACAAACGATTTATATAGCGTTAGCTTAGCTCTTGAACAAACAATTTAAGGGTATCTAACTTTAAAGACTCAACACGGATTTGTCTCTGGAGTCTGGATCTAGAAGGCTCCTGTTGGTTCTATCAAAAAATATTGTTGAGAAAGGAGGCCGGGTAGAACGTACTGCTAGGATAAAAAGCAGAATTAAGTTGAGTAATATGGGAGGCTTGTGTTTTATTTTGAACGGAAAAGGGAAAGCCATAGATTTGTCAAACAATGGGATAATAATAAAAAGGGCAAATGTTATATATGACCCTTGTGGTTATGTTTGCCCTGGTGGTTTAAAAATATATGATATTAGTCTTTGTATTTCATAAATCACCTATTTTTGGTCCTTATTTTCTTTTCTTCATTCAATTCGTGTTCAAATTCACAAGAAGTCTGAGATTTTAACACTTGGTTGAACAATTCATCTGGAATTTGAGAGAGCAAGTCATCCGGAATCTCATCATTGGGATGAATCAATGTATAATTAACTTCAGTTTGAATATACATGACTAAATACATAAGGTTGTGATAAACAATTCTTTGAAAAAACCTTTAATTTGTATACAACTATATATACATTTGAACTATTTTAATGAAATATGTTTTTTTTGCATAACCAACCAACACATGCATTAGTACTAGTTACTAATGCTAAATTTATGTTAGGGTTCATGTTAAAATATGACCAAAATTAAGTGATTTATGAAACACAAGGACCAAAATTAGACATTTTTAAACCACGAAGGTAAATATAGACATGATCCTAAACCACAAGAACCTTTTATAATATTTACCCTTTCTTTTTCTTTTTTCTAAGTTTATAAAGTAAACATTATTATAATATAAATTAGGAAGAAGAGCTAAAAGAGAGAATATGAAAAATAATGATAAAATAATAAGTGACATAAAGGAGAGAGAAAATAATGATAAAATAATAAGTGACATTAGCTTTGGTTCATGTCAAATTTGACATGAAGGGACTCTATGTCAAATCCACATCAGCTTTGACTAATCGGTTGGAAATGATTTTTTGATCTTTTGTTACCGTTTTTGCTGAGATGGCAAAAATGACATATCCATTGGACTTGCTCTAAGGTAAGTCGGGTCAATCAATATGCTTATATCATCTCTACTATGTTGCTGATTTCATGTTTTTGCTGTTTTGGAATCCTAATTAAATTTGGTGGATAGAGTTTGGTTTATTTTACCAGAGTCCTAATTAGGTCGAATTAGTGTCCATAAAACTCAACTCTCATAAAACAAAACATCAGCGTCTCTCATCTCTTGTTTTCCTAATCGTTCAGTAGTATCGATCAAAACCTCTTCGTTTCTGTTCTGTTCATCATAATGGTGATCGGAACCTCAGTAATTTCTCAAGTGGCCACTTCCGACTATAAAGATAACCCGGTGAACATTTCTCAAGCCTTCGAGGAATGGATGGTGAAGTACAATCGTGTCTACAAAAGTGAGGAAGAGAAACAAAAGCGTTTTGCCATATTCAAAACTACCTTCGAGTTTGTGGAGAATTTCAAGAAGCATCAGAAACTCGAAATGTTAACTGTAGGTCTCAACCAATTTGCTGATAGGACCAACGCCGAAATCCCCCGGGGGACTTATGATTCCCTAAAATGCCTTACCCATCTAGTTCACCACCAGAGCTGATCGCTGTCGCCCAGAAAGAACATTAAAGTGAGATACTACCAATTCATAAGACATGTTATTTGGCTTTGGCCCCTTGTCCATCATATCCTCATAAACTTCCAAAGCTGCCCACCATTTCTTAGCCTTCCCCCACCCAAATCACGTGATTACAGACGGAAATACTTATTTCAGAATGCCTCTCTCTTATCCTACTATACAATTCTTTTGCCACATTATAATGGTCTTCACGGGTACAAGCCCACAAAAGGCGCTCATGTTCTGCCCGACCGAGTGGAATCCCAGCAGTATCCATCTTTACTGAGAGTTTTAGCCCATTGATTCTTAACTTGTCATCCGTCACTAGCCACCGCCGCATGACTTGGTAGCAAACACGCTTTGTAAAGCTCTCAAGCTTTAAAAACTCACTATCCCAGTTTTCTTGTGAAACATAACATATATCACCATTACGAAACTTTTCTCTGAACTCGACAAAGAACTCTAAGGCTTCAATTCCATCTTGCATTCTTTGATAAGCCAGCAATGCTGTAGAGTAGGTTACTGGAGATGGAATCATGCCCTTCTTCTGAACCTCCTCAAGGACATTAAGAGCCTTAGTACTCAATCCTTGTTCCACATAAATTGCCATTATGGTATTGTAAGTTACAATGTTCGGTTCCACCCCTTCCTGTGTCATATCAGCCAGCACTTTCTCCATTTCCCCAAACTGTTTAGATTGCTTCACTGCACCCAAAAGACTATTAAAAATAAACAAGTTTGGAGCAACCATACCATTAGTTTCTGCATTCCTCCTCTTAAGCCATTCGACAACAGCAAACGCTGAGTCCATCAACTTATCTCTTCCAAAACCTCTGATCATGGATGAGAACACTTGCAGGGGGAAGTCACCCTTCTCCTTCAGAACCTCTTCCACATCATCTGCTGTTTTCGCAAACTGTAACCTCAACGCCAGTGCACGCACATCAACAACCTCACTCTTCTCCTCCCAATTTCCTCCTCCCCCTCCTCCACTTCTCCCATCCACTTCATCATCTCCACCCTCCCCACCACCATCCCTATTCCCACATTCCCGCACCAACCCATTTTCCAATACGGATTTCTCCACACTAATCTCATCCCCGATATTATGTTCCTCCAAAGCCCACGCCAACACAAATGTCTTGCCTTTATTGAGCTCACAACTGGTAGCAGCAAGCCTAGTTTTACAGAACCCAGAGAGACTCCCCCATCCAAAACCCACAGGAAAAGCAACACCCCACATCTTTCTTCTCCTCCTCCTCCTAGTACTAAGTTTACAAGAACCCAAGTTGGGGACTATCCAGGTTTCAGCTCTAGAGGGTGACGTGATTAAAGCTTGCATATTTTTTTTGTTGGTAAAGTTTACATCTTTGTGGTTTTACATAATTGGCAGTAAAGTTTTCATCTTTACAAAAGAGTAAGGCTTTAACTAGACGAGAAACAAGAGCAATGAGTCTATGGAGAAGATGGGGTTGTGCATTCGTACCTGAAACTCCAAAACTTGCAAAGCCAGCTGTTTTGAAGGAGCTCTATTTGTCGGGTCGGGTCAGAGTTGCACACCTGTTCTTGAAATGGCATATCCGTCTTTCTTCATATCGGCTCAGCTTCAGTAGTTCAGTATCCGTTTCCTCGATCTAACCCCGTCATTGAATAGGAACTCCATGACCCTCTTATCCTTCACCCTCTCTCGTCACCTCAACCCCACCACCACGACTTGCTTCTCTACCCAAAGGCCTCCTTCTCATATCAACCCACTTCCCTCCTCTTCCTCCTCCCTCTTCTTCTGCCCCACCTCAGACCCTTCAACAAAACTTCCCCTCCACATCCTCTACCGCCCAACACGCCCCTCTTCCTTCCCCATCCTCTCCCCTCCACGCGCCGCCGCCGTCGATTCCCTCTTGCATGATGCCTCCGCCACCGCCCTCGTTCTCGCCGGCGCCTACACTCTCGTCCTCTGCTTCGATTATCTCACCAAACGGAACCTCCTCCAACAGGTCTCTTAGTTTGCTTCAATTCGTCGTCTATGTTTTTTTTAGAGGAATTCTTCGTATATGTTTGATGAACTTATTTGATTCAAACTGTACCCTTTGAACCTTTGATTGAATCCCATTTTATATGAAACCACAATTAGTATTATATGAACAACACAAAATCATGAGGGTGTAGTAGTTTGTGTTGTTTACAGTTCTTGTTTATTGACTAATTCAGCTTATAATTTATGCCAGGGTTTGAGCAGAAAATTGGTCCACATATCATCTGGGCTGCTCTTCATGCTTTCCTGGCCAATTTTCAGGTACCCTTTCCGTTCTTTCTTTCATATTCGAAATTTTGCCACTTGTTTTGTTACTTGTTTCGACACAAGTTTGCTTGATTAGTAGATGAGTTTATCAGTTTGATCGTCGAATACATTTTGATCCTAGAATAGCACGTCAACAGAAGCTCGCTACTTTGCGTCTGTGGTTCCCCTCTTTAATGGCTTGAGGCTTCTTCTTAGCGGCCTCTCTTTGATCCCCAATGAAGGACTAGTCAAATCTGTTACTCGAGAAGGAAACCCAGAGTAATTTCCTCAGTTCAAAACCTAATAATGCTGCTACCTTAGTTATGTGGATTTCTCTAAAACCTTAGTGTGGTTTAGCTGGAGTGTTTTACATTTGCAGGGAATTGCTTAGGGGACCCTTGTATTATGTTCTTGTACTTATTGTATGTGCTATAGTGTTTTGGCGCGAGTCTCCGGTTGGAATGATCTCCTTAGCAATGACGTGTGGTGGTGATGGTAACTACTTTCTACTATCTTCAGCCTAATTAATATGTTACTTGCTCACTGCTTCAGTGCATTACAATATCTCATTCAACTTACTTTGTGGTTCATAGGTGTTGCTGATATTATGGGTAGAAAATTTGGGTCTATAAAGATCCCGTATAATGAAAAGAAGAGTTGGGCTGGGAGCATTTCTATGTTTGTTTTTGGTTCTTTGGTTTCCCTTGGGATTCTCTACTATTACTCATTTTTTGGGTATTTCGATTTGAATTGGATGCAGACGGTGCAAAAGGTTGCATTTGTTTCTTTGGTGGCTACAGCAGTAGAATCTCTACCGATTACAGAGGTAGTGGATGACAATATATCTGTTCCATTAGCAAGTATGGCTGCTGCATATCTGTGTTTTTCTTTGTAGCTTGTCATACTCCAGATCTTATCCCCAAACCCTTTTATATATCTAATTTGAGTTTGAAGATCATTTCGGCCTTCATTTTAGCTTGTTGAGATTTGCGTTCTTTGGTTGAGCTGATGAGACCTTGCTCCATCTGTGAGTGACTATGTTTTCATCAATCATGGCATTTGTAATGTCCATGACTTCATGGATCTTTTTTTATGTTTGGAGTAAAATGCCAGTTTTGGAAGCAGGTGTTTCACGATCAGTACATCTGCAGAAATTATGACTAAGATTTAGTTGATAATTATTAAAGTCGATGTTCTCTCTAACATGAATAATCTTTCTAGCACCTAGCATTTAGGGAAACAAAAGGCATTCTTCAGTTGTGCAGTTCCACATTCCTCAACTTCACAACTGCAACTTTGTATTTAGCCTTGGCTTCTTTCAATAACTACTGGGTAGCTTCATATTAATGTGTCGAAACCGGCCGGGAGAAAGCACGAGTGGTATTACATAGATAGGACTGAAACTGGTTGTTTAATTACCAGAATAGTTGAATGCAAAATTACTCTGCTTGACTTAGCATGTGATCCGGGTAGTTCAAATTAGATTTGCACCATACTTCACTACCAGATACGGCCGAATAGCCGACGAAAATTTTTTCGTCGGCCATTCCATTTTTTCGTCGGCTATACCCTCTGCCGACGAAAATTTCGTCGGCCATAAGTCGTCGGTAATACGCCGTCGGTAATACCAATGGCCGACGAAAAAAAAAATTTCGTCGGCCATTCCAACCTTGGCCGACGAATTATGGCCGACGAAAATGATTTCGTCGGCTATTTGTTCGAGTATGGCCGACGAAATTTGGTTTCGTCGGCTATTTGTTCTGAAGTATAGCCGACGAATTGGGCTATTTCGTCGGCTATTTCGTCGGAATATATTAATATTTTAAAGTTATAGCCGACGAAATAATGTCAATTTCGTCGGCTATAACTGCATTTTGGGCAAAAAAAAATACCGGATCGGAGGAGGAGAAGGAGGAGGAGAAGGAGGAGGCCGGAGGAGGAGGAGGAGGAGGAGAAGGAGGAGGAGGGGAAGGAGGAGGAGGAGGAGAAGGAGGAGGAGGGGAGGAGGGGAAGGAGGAGGAGGGGAAGGAGGAGGAGGAGGAGAAGGAGGAGGAGGGGAGGAGGAGAAGGAGGAGGAGGGGAAGGAGGAGGAGGAGAAGGAGGAGGAGGGGAGGATGAGAAGGAGGAGGAGGGGAAGGAGGAGGAGGAGAAGGAGGGGAAGGAGGAGGAGGAGAAGGAGGAGGAGGGGAGGAGGAGAAGGAGGAGGAGGGGAAGGAGGAGGAGGAGAAGGAGGAGGAGGGGAAGGAGGAGGAGGAGGAGGAGGAGGAGAAGGAGGAGTCCGGAGGAGGAGGAGGAGGAGGCCGGAGGAGGAGGAGAAGGAGGTGGCCGGAGGAGGAGGAGGAGAAGGAGGTGGCCGGAGGAGGAGGCCGGAGGAGGAGGAGAAGGAGGTGGCCGGAGGAGGAGGAGGGGAAGGAGGAGGAGGAGGAGAAGGAGGAGGAGGAGGGGAAGGAGGAGGAGGCCGGAGGAGGAGGAGGAGGGGGGGAAGGATGAGAGAAAAAAGGCGGGAGGAAGATTTAAAAGATTTAGAAGGAGAATAGCCGACGAAATACAATGTTTCGTCGGCTATACTTAGAGAATAGCCGACGAAATTAATATATTTCGTCGGCTATACTTTGGAAAATCAACAGCCGTTGGATCTGAGCCATCCAACGGCGGACAATAAAAAGGCGCGGATCAAGAGTTTAGCCGACGAAATATTCAAATTTCGTCGGCTATACTTAGAGAATAGCCGACGAAATTTGAATGTTTCGTCGGCTATTCTATGAAAACATACTAAACTGCGGTTTTGAGGCCCTAAACGAACTCGAAAGCCCGAAAAAGCCCACACGTCGTGGCAAAGCTACGAGTTTGATTCCTGGCGTCGTTCTCTTTCCGGAATGGTATCACAATCGTCATTCGGACGCCGGACGCCAAATCTACAGTAAACCGGGTTTTGACTGATTTCATTATTTCGGCACACGGATTTTATCGGAATCTTGTCATTTTTCAACCGTAGACGTATTTCATTATTTCGGTCATATCTTATTTGACGACATATTTGCATTTGAAGAGTGTACGTATAGTAACTATTTGAAACTATACATTCACTTAAACACTTAATAAACAAGTTAAGGAACATTAGTACATATGTTCCGATTTTGAATCTAAAAGTTTGGAAAATCTATTCCAACCGTCAGATATCACCGTTAAGATTAAATACATGTATGAAAAAAAATCCAACTACATCTGACAACGTTAAAGGCTCGATCGGGACGGTCAACCGGGTGAGTCAAACCTCTAAACTCTTTAAAACGGAAATTGGCCCGTCTAAATGACGTTTTTTGGCCTGATCTTCAATAGAGAATAGTTTCAGATTGATGAGACGCGACTAATCGTATAAAAATTTTCCACAAAATATTTACCGACCGTAAGGCTACCCATAGGAAAACGGGAGTAAAAAACAGTTAACCGCAACATTCGGCACACAGATTTTGTCGGAATCTTCCCATTTTTCAACCGTAGCCGTATTTCAATATTTTGGTCATGTCTTATTTCACGACACATTTGCATTTGAAGGATGAAGCAATGGTTTGTCGATAGTGATAGAAAATGGAAACTGCTCTTTTTTTGTTTTTTTTTTAATCATAGCCGACGAAATCAAACCTAGTATTCGTCGGCTATTCTTTTGTCGTTTTCTGTCAAAAATAATCGTATAATTATTTTTTTAAAAACTTATGGCCGACGAAATGCTTAATTTTCGTCGGCCATTGTTCGTAAAATAATTATTTTTAAAAAACGTATGGCCGACGAAATAATTAATTTTCGTCGGCCATTGTTCGTAACTAATTATTTTAAAAAAAACGTATGGCCGACGAAATAATTAATTTTCGTCGGCCATTGTTCGTAAAATAATTATTTTAAAAAAAACTTATGGCCGACGAAATAATTAATTTTCGTCGGCCATTCTTCCAAAAGTTTATAGCCGACGAAAACTTTAAATCGTCGGCCATTATAGGAGTATAGCCGACGATTTTTCATTTTTACCGACGAAAAAAAAAATCGTCGGCCATTCTATGGGAATGGCCGACGAAATTTTTTTTTTGCCGACGAAAAAAGTGTTTCGTCGGCCGTTTTTTTTTTTTCGTCGGCAAAACCCTTTTTTCTTGTAGTGCTTCTCAATTACTTCTTAGATGTCAGTTGGTATTTTTCCTAATTGAAAAAGAAAGGGAAAAAAAAAAACCAACTCTATGCAAATTGAGGGACTTGAGTACACAGCTTAGTTCAAGTCAATGGACATAATTTGTAGACACTTCAGGTTCTTTAAATAAACATTATGTTTAGTATTAACCAAACGAGATAATTTGGCAACACGAAATTCAAGTACTCTCAGGATTTCCCAATTTAATTCTACGTTGTTACATGCTGACCGTACACATTGTGGATTAAAGATGATTAGCTATTCAAAGTGTAAAATTTTTAGCCGATCGGGTGCTTAATCTGACTAGAAAGATAATTCGTCATGGATAATGCACTCAGCAATATAATGTTACAACGACATTCCAAGGTCACAGTAACAGCACTTGAGAAACTATATTTTTGACAACAATATTCAAAAACTACATAACCGCACCAAATTACCCAAAGAAAAAGAGTCCCCGGTCACAAAAGGAGTCACAAATCACCAAAGCTCTAAGGACTAGTCCCAATTTATTTTTGATTTAACATGAAGAAATGGATATGAAAGAAGAGTCTCAATAACTGGAGAAGTGCAAGTACTGAAGAGGAATCACAATACTCAACTATCTTATGTGACCACCATGGTGACTGGTGAGTGCTTGTTGGCTGTGGAGTAGTTTGATGGTCGGATTTACCTCTCCCTCTTCTGACCTACAAACCATTGTTTGCATAACCGTTGGCCAAAACTAACGAGGAACTTCAATATATATATATATATATATATATAGGACAAACTACAAATTAGTACATGACAACAATTTGTTTTACAAATAACTCACTTACATATTTAATTGAACAAATTAGGACAAAAATTTACAAATAAATACCATGTGCATAACAAGCTGCCACATGTTATTAACTAATTTACTCTTTTGTCCTTAATATTTACAAGCATGTATTTAGTCCTAATTGCTGCTACTGTCTATTACAAAACTAGTTGCTATTGTCTATTACAAATCTAGCTGCTACTGTCTATTGCAAAACTAGCTGCTACTGTCGACTAGGAAACTAACTGCTACTGTCGACTTGGAAGACACCTGCTACTGTCGACTTGGAATGTACCTGCTACTGTCGAGCATGAAAGTAACTGCTACTGTCGATTTGAAAGGTGCTACTGTTGGCTGGGAAGGTCTCTGCTACTGTCGATTATGTATCTAACTGCTACTGTGGGAAGACACTTGCTACTATTGACTATAAATCTAGCTGCTACTGTCGACTGAGATACTAACTGCTACTGTGGTTTTTGGTGAGCAAAATTCGAAATTTTAAAATTTCTCAAAACATATGCAATATGGTACTTAAATGAAAGCCCATGACATAAGGAACAACTTTATATATTGGCTCACCTCCAAATTACTGGTAGTTTAGCCAGAAAATTTAAATTTGCTTGAAAAAAAACTAAAAAAAGGAGGAGAGAGAAACTTGTTAGATCTGAGTGGCAGTTGGTAATTTTCACGAAAATAAGGGTATTTTAGATATTTTTACATTAATTACTTAATCAATTTTGGTCTACTTATTTTTTGGGCTTGGACTTATGTCCTAATTTGTATAAGAAATATGGAAAGTGAGTTTTTAGTTAATTCAAATGTGGTCAGGTACTATTAAGTAATTCTCCCATATATATATACATAGCTTCATGTTTTGGTAAATCAGATGAATTCTTATTGCTTATACTTGTGTCACAAGGCTATTTTTGACGGAAATAGCGGTATGAACACTAATGGCATGTGCTACTTATTTTAGATAACTTATCATATCATCGGAGTAGAGATTTACTTAAAACAAACTAAATAACTAAGATGAAACAAACAAATATATATCCAAAAATATGTGATCTAAAGGATAAATGAACCTACTAACAATATAAAGAACCTGAAGCTTAAGCAAAAGACTGAAAAAATATCATCAGTAGCCAATAAGGAAGCAAGGAGTACTATCAATACTTATTTTTGCATAAAAGATAAACTAGTAATTTTAACAAACTGTTATAAAAAGTTGTGGGAGTTACTCTCTTTTAAATCGAACAACAAACAACATACCAAATTTATTGATTTGCTTGTAAATTTCACATCTAAAACCTATAAATTTTTCAATGCGACCATTTCAAATCCAGTATATACTTTCGGGGGCAAATTAAAAGACCAAGATAAATGAGCAAAAAGAGAGAGGGATTAACATGGACAAGCTTAATTTGCTGGTAGGTTCTAAGGTAGCAGCATCCTCATCCTTCTCCAGTGTGCTTGCCATTCCATCTCCACATGCCAAGATTGAAAAATAAATTAGAAAAGATATAGAATACCTTGAAATTTCAAGGAAAACCAATTAAAACTTTAAAAGCATTAGTGTGACATGCCTGCTACACTGCCGGTTAGGGGCGAAACCAAAGTCTATATATTTGGTATAGCTACAATCGAACGATCAAGTTCGATGACATTCTTAAATTGCTTTTGCTTTGGACTATACCATGCTATAGTGTTACCAAGAACAGCAAGAACTTCACCTCACTCTGAAACGCAAAGTGGTTTCAAGAATAAGTGTGTAATTACATTTGCAACTTCAGTCCAAGAATCACGTACAAAGATATCCTTCATCACCCATATCTTGTATTCCGAAAATTATTCCCTGCGTGACTCAAGCATGTGCTTGAGTCTGAAAAATGTGACGTGGCAGTTAGTAACAGAAGGTGGAGAGGACGCGCGGGTAGTGTGCTGAGTCTCATCTTTCCTTTGTCTCTTCTGCGGTCTCTCCTCTGCTCCCGTTAGTGGGCGATCTGCTCTGCCTTGCATCACTGTGCTCTCATATCCCTCTCTCATATCCCTCTCTCTTCCGCTCTCATATCTCTCTCTACCCATCTCTGCTCCCATCTCCTATCTCTGGTCTCATCTTTCAGTCTATTTTGACACTCATATATCCCTCTAATCGTTCCTTAATGGCCAACCGAGCTCCGCTGTCTCGATCCGCAGTATGCTTACTCCAGAGCCTCTAATTCTTGCAAAATGGCTTGGGCATCAAGTGGGTTCTCGTTCTCTCTTCTTTGTGCTTAATTTTGATGAGTTGTGATTTTACAAATTGATGGGTTTGAGATTGTGCTTGCATAGTTGATCGGGAATAATCGAATGGTCTGGTCCTGCATCGCAACCATGCAGATGAGTCGACGCGGCGAGGGATAAAGACTTGTGGTGGGAGATCGGTGAAGAGGTAGACCAGTGGTTGGGTAATTTGCTACAAATACTCAGTTGTGGCGACTTGGTTGTGTCGTAGGAGCTAGTACATGTCCAATTTCAGTGGTCGTAAGGTATGAAATTGAAATCTGAGTTCAATCTTACTTCAGCAAGTGTCTCTAAATTATGAAATTTGAGTTAATTATACTCAGTTTGGGGGTTGTACGAACGGGTCAGAAACACCTAGCAAGTTGTTTGGATTAGCCATGTCTATTGGAGTTAATTCTAGATCTGTTAATGACTTAATGCTCAATTTCTTGTAGGTCAATCCGAAAATGAATGGTTATGAGTTTTTGGGTAAACGGAGAAAACAGAATTTGGTAAAACGAAGTTTGAATTCAGAAGTTGGTCCCCGTAGTCCAGTAGAATTTGCTATGAGCGGCGTTGATCCTTGCTTGTCGGAAGAAGTGTCAAGGGCAATGTGTGAAATGCAGGATATTGAAAACAAAGTTGGAAGTTTAAGTGCAATTTTGGATAATATGGAGGGACAATTTGAGATTGTGAAAGACATTGTGACGCAATTTGAGGATAGGTTGGGTTTTGTGAATGAATATGGAATACAAGGGGTTATTGCAAGGGTAGTCGAAAGTGTGTTTGGACATGGGGTAAAGAAATCAGTGATTTGGGATACTGGTGTTGAAGCAAACACTGACGACCGTTCGGTCATGGATATGCAAACTGAAGGGTTCAAAGGAGTGCCGCTATCGACAATTTTGGACGAAGGAGATTACAATCTTGAGGCTGAGGTTCCAGCTGTACAGGTGCATTCAGTAGTGATATAAACTTAAACGTGTGGTTACGTGTATTTGATAAATGCATGAAAATTGTATGGAGGATGTCCAATGTTAAAAATTAATCTAAATGTTTTGCAGGAAAAGACATTTAATAACAAGGTTAATCGAAGTGGGGGCCAAAGTTCGGACAAAGAGGGTGGCAACAATCCCGAACCGCGTCATCATGAACCATTAAATTCCAACCTTGTTTTTCCTTATGTTGGAGAAATGTCTCCCCCATATATGCAATTAATGAAGTTCTTGTTTGAGAAAGACAGAATAGGAGGAGATAGTTCGAGCTGAATTTACAATCCGTTATAAGATTGAAGAAGTGACTTGTTATATTGAATGATTTGTTTAAGTATATTAACACCTGTGTAGAGACGTAATTGCCCGTTTTGGAGAAATTGTGGTGATGAAAGGAGAATTTGAATGTCTGCTTCCGGGCAATATAATAACAAGCAAGGTAATGTGAGATTGATTGTTTGATTAATTAATTTTTTAAACAGAAACATGTATTTGACATAACGCAATCAATGTTATTTTCTTGAACTGTTGACTATTGTAAGGTGATCACCATATGTGCTGCGTATTTGAACAAAAGCGAGTCAAACATGTGGTTCCTCCCAACAAATTTCAGTGTATGATTATTGTGTCTTATGTTAAAATTCAGTAATCTGGTAGGTGGGTTAAGTAAGAAATTAAGGGGGTATTATTTGTCATTTTAGGAAATTGCTTGGTGTTATGACAAGAAACCCGGAGGGGCGTGTTCATTGGCTGCCATCATATCCGAATGTGGGCTGCACATGTTTAATAGGCGCCTAAAACGGTGTCGTAAGGTAGTATAAATGTTTGAGACTATAGTAATATTTTGTTAGTCAGCATGTGTTAATGGTTTTGCACATATGTGGACAGATATTGGTACCTGTAGAAGATGAAATCATGGATGTTTGATACTTGGTTGTAATAAATCTGTCTAACAAAGTTGTGGATATTTGGGAGAGTGGTAACCTTGTCTCCTCAAGCTGGAGGCTGGCAAAAGCAAGATCCGTGGTATTTTAGTAGTCGAGCAATTGCGGTTAGTTATTTATATGTTGAGATGACAAATGAGATAGATGACGTGTTCTGTTTTCTCAATGCAGATGCTGTTGTTACAAAAAGTATTTGCCAGCGATATGAAAAAATCTGGTGACATATATTGTAACATCCCAGTGTTCGATGTTATTGAAGTACCCGGTCTGGCAGCCATCGTCAGCCAATATGACAGCGGTATTTGTGTGATAAGGGACATGGATAGTTACGGCCAACCTTGGCTGGAAGGGGTATGTTTTTGCAGTTATGTGTGTGTACATTTGAATGTTTGTTGTTGCAATGTTGTTGGGTATTCTTATGACTATGACGTTTTTGTGAACTCAGTTTCAGTCCAATAAAGAGAGGAGTGAAATAGCATTAGGCATTGTCAAAAACCGGAAGAATGGAGAATTGAAGTTAGTTGCAAGAGCCGCTGGTGTACCTGTTAAGGGTGTTATGAGTACCGTGGTGGGTACAAAGAAGTGTTCGAATCCCTGTAATCCAGAACCTGATAATGACTATGGTGGGCAGAACAATTATATTGTAGGTGAGAATGTTCTTACTAGAAGGAAGCTCCGGTCTCACCGTAAGCGCAAGCAACGCGTGTGATAGGAATATTTGGACTACGGCCCAGTTATGTATATATTTTTATTTAACCTATGGGGTCAGGGCTCAAATTTCACTACCCTGGTACTACTCAGTTTGGTATAATTGAACAATAGTTGTTAATGCAGATCTGTTGTTAATGTTGTACTAGCAATAATTCAGTAGCATCAGTTATGTACATGTTTTAGTGTATAAAACCTTGTTGTCGGGTGCCCTTCAATTTATTAGAGCTTATTCATCTTGTTCAATAACTGTTTGAATGCACAAAGTAAACTTATGCATGGGAAACTGAACCAGCATGGGTTAGCCAACTCGCACCCGGGAGTCCCGCCATTTGCCGCCCATCTGAATTTAATTTGTTTCTCCGGTCGTAAATGACTTCCTAGTACACTGGAATCATTAACTACATAGTGAATTTGTAGACATACAAATACCAACCCAACCATCCATTAAACACTATACAATCTGAAGCATCCATTATACAATCCATACAAATTAAGCATTAAACATTAAACAGAGATCTGCATTAAACAATCCGTACCAATTAAGCATTATACAATCCCTACAAATTAAGCATTATACAATCCCTACAAATTAAACATTATACAACCCTAACAAGTCTTGAATGTTGGCTAGTAATAGTAATGTTTAGGTCTACATAGATGTAAATACAAACCGCTTCCGCTCCACCCTATGAAGAGTGATGAGGGTCCATTCGCAAACTCGTTTTCTGTCTTGAAGTTAGAATACCCCTTGCTGAAAACGTGAGTGTTGTTGCTGGGCACTGCCTTCATATCCCAAATTCTTCCATCCGACCGCTGCACCGCCACCCACACCTTCTTACGAAGCGGAAAAAGCTCCCTAGCTTCGGCAACCCGAAATGCCTGTAACAACATCCCACCGAATCACTTCAACGATGTCCCTTGTTTCATTGTCCAATGTACATAAAGCATATAAGGTAGAAACATTGATTATTGGTTGAAAATCCATCAATTACCAGTACACGTTATAGACAAACAGTAACAGATAGAGGAAGAACATAGATTAAACTTACAGCACTAGGTCCTCCAATTCGGACCGTGAAAGATGGATAGTCTTGATAGTTGTCCACCACGGGTTCCAGAACATCATCCCGGCTATAATCACGGTCCTCATCCTCGGCCTGCGCGTCACCATCATCCTCCAACAGAATGTTATAATTTTGTGCTGTCGAGGTACCTGCGTGGTCCTCTTGTTCCGACCGTATGGGATGCGGCCTCGTAATCTTCCGACATAAAACAATATTGTCTTTTATGAGATTAAAGACTGTAACTGAGAACCGTGTGTTACTATTATACTTTAACACGCAGAATCGCCGGTGTGCGAGTTTATTGTCCTCCGCAAACTTATCCCAACCATTCCTAAAGGTCCATGTTCCTCCTGTTTGGCGGGTTAGCCGGACGGCCCAGTTTCTCTAGCGTTTCATTGTTGCCTAGTAGAGTGTCGCTTCTGGATGAACCCCTCCCCCCCTCCTGTCCAGCATCTCGGCCATACACCCTCTAATTGTCGGCTAAAAAATATAACAGTGTCAACATTAGTAGATCAGAGGCTAAATTAACTGAGTGTCTCCGTCAGCTTCATGTACAAATATTAATCGTTTACAGATAACAACTTAATCACCATTAGTAAATAAGGTTAAGTGGTGCAATTGAATACCGACGTTTCTGTTGGACCCCACACGTCGGAGACAACGGAAAGGCGCCTGAGAGTAAACATTTCATCTGGGTCCAGAATAGAGCTCGGTTGCATTCTGGGATACCACATCATGACACATCCATCGGATCCGAACCGTTGGACTTGAAACACCAATGGAGCGACCAGCCTAACCAGCAAGACCATCTTGTCTTCGCGGTCGTGGATACATGAGATGAAACGGTTCCATCCGTCACCCATCAACCTGTCGCCTCCCTGAGTTGTTAAGAGAACATAGTAATGTATCCGATGTAACCCCATCAGAGACAGTTGGACAATATCATCCTCTTCGTCAGGCATGTGCCTTAGTCGAAAATCAGTTGGGATTTTCTACAACAGCCAACTAACTGTTAGATTCAGGTGGACAATGATAGCATCCTTTCATTATATTTCACTTCAGATAGATCGAATATGGAACATTCATGAGATATTGGACTGGTTAAATTTAGACTTACCGCCGTTTGAAAGTTTTTTTTCGGGATCTCCACGATCACTGTGAATACGGGTTCCGATACCATTACCATGTTAGACTGATGCTGATCCGTCGGTGACTGTGAGTCCATAGAGGTAGGTTTGGAGAAGATTGCAATTGTAGGGGGGATGTGGATAAATGGGATTCGAAATGAGTTCTAGACAGGAACGGCTGTAGTGATGCCCTTTCAATTACAACTTGCAATATGAGTATGGGAACTTGGGAAGTGAAGGGACATCCTCGATAATCCAACCGGCCTTTATTCATTATTTTACTAACCCCATCGATTACATCATCAAAAATAGTATATTCAATACCCAGCCCGGCCCGCCAGTATCCCCCTAAAGTGAACTTACTTTAGGTCGCCTATGAAAAAGCCATGTGTTGACTTCATCTCCTTTTTCTAATGCATTAACGAATACATCATGGGTTTGCTCGAGCAAAATCGCCCTCCATTGCCACCGGTGTGAGGTTCAAACTTCGTCTGATCGAGCAAATCCGGGTGGCCCGACAACCTATTTGCAGCCGGTACCGATGCTGTAAAGCCCTTCCAATTTTTAGATCATTATTGTGTAACTTGAGGTTGATTAGTAACAAATATATGAGTCTTAATAAAATGTTGGTATAATACGGGACCATTTAGTAACATGGTTAGACTTTCAACCATATAGTGAAAAAAAAAAAAAATTAGTTGTATTACCTTATACCATTATGGATAGTTATCACTATCCAGTATTGCTCTGTATCGAAAGTCCACGGTAGCACATTAATAACCACAATTTCAAGACGATCCGTACAATACATTATATAACATATTTGTTATACGACTCCATATTGACAAACATGTACTTGTTGAATCATGAAATACACATTATATAATACAATAACTCGTACTTCCATACTATTTGTATTACACAATGTATAGGGTGATGTAAATACAAACCACCTTAACTTGACTTATGGAGCTGAAGCTATGTATTCTCGTCAAACTTATTATCTATTTTGAAGTCGGCATATCCCTTCCTGAAAACGTAAGTTCGGTTGCTAGGCACTGCCAACTGTGAAGAATTTCACTCTTCCATGCGAGCTTTCCACTGTTACTAGCTTTGACTTTTGTTATGAAAGCAATTTTAAATTACATGCTCCCATTATTGAAGAAACTATCAAACTTTTAACATTATAAAATCATCGGCAATGACTTCCCATATTACGAACATCGGATCATGACTGCTTACATAATAACATTATATGTACTAGCCTAATTTAAATTCCCCAGTTTCTCATGTCACACAATGAAAGAAAATACTACGGCCTATATATTACCGGTACTGGTGACTATATTGATAATCGATCTAAACATCCTAGTGTGGAATACCAAGTCCACGACTACAACTAGTAGCATGCATTGTGTGAGGTAAATATGACTTCACATACGCTATTCATAAGTGTTAGGGCAATTGCAGCGGTAGGTATATAAACCAGTAATGTGTTATAATGAACGAGTATTTTTATCTCCATCATGTAAATATAAAGGGTGTTATTTTTATTCCTATATGTAAGCCGTTTTGTATAGTAGAACGTAAATATGGCTTTTTGTCCGACACCTATTGTACTCTAGTCGAAATGGTACAACAATATAATATGATATATTTATTACATAAATAAAATTTAACACCCCATATTTCACTTTATCGTTGTAGATTAAATTTATAGGTCTCCTAAATTATATTCTGAATTGACCCTGCCCTGACAATAACACCCTCAAATAATAGCTACGGTTAAAGGTGGCCACAGATTGCATTTTTAAGGCATGGTTGGAGTTGACTTTAGGTGTACGATTACCAACATAGTTTGAAATTTTTTGAGTTTTAGGGTTGCTTGTTGACTTTTGGTATTATGGTTCATAGTTGATGGAGTGTAAAGAAACGTATTCGGTTGGGTTGTACCAGGTTTTTGCCACGTCTGTGCATATCCCTCTTGGGGTGGAGCCTTGAGACAGTACTGTCAAATCAACCTTTTCCCTAGGTCTAGGGGCCCGTTAACATTTTGGATCGGTGAAGCTTCGGTTGGAACTTGGAAGCATTACTGAGAGTACAATCTTTCGGTAACAGAAGTACAACTATTGGTTGCTAAATTAGGTCATACCAGTATAGTAAATGTTGTTATGATTAGACCGTTTTGAGTGCATTGCCTTTTCATTTTTTAGTTATTAGGAAGTTATTGCCTCTTCTGTTCACTTAACGGGGGATATATAAGTTATGTGCCACAATAATACTCAAACACAAATTAATTTTAGTGATCACTAATATTAATGGCTATAACAAGTCTAAGTGAAAACTAATTATGGTGATAACCGGTACTATTATATGTACACAATGGTGTTCCATGTAGAATTTTAATATATAACCTAATCGTTAATCACTTGACATATATTGTGTTTATGTCGTAGACCAACACATAATATCAACCTACCCAAATCCCACAAATTCATCAACACTATAGTGTGGAAACATACTCATCTTCGTAGGACTAATAGCATAGCATTGTTACAAACATGCACGTCACATACGATATTCGTACATGTTGCGGATAAACATCATTACCATAATAGTTCCAACCTAGTGAGGTTGACGGTTTATGGTTCATTTTCACTGTTTAAAGGTTTGTGTTGATAGTTTAGAATTTAATGTTACAGTGTCAACTTGAGGGTTCAAGGTTTACGGAATAGGCTGCAGGGTTTATGGTTGACGTTTTAGTGTAGGGTTTACGGTTGATGGGTCATGGGTCATGGTTTACAGTTTAGGGATTTACAGGTTTGGATTTAGGGATTGGGGATTTTTAGTGTTTAGTGTTTAGTGTTATGGTTTATGGTTTAGGGTTTAGGTCTAAGGGTTTGGGGTTTAGGGTTTAGGGTGTGGATGTCCACGTAATGGACATAGAAAGTGATAGGGTTTAGGTGAATTCAATTTGTTTTTCCCCGATATCCGTATCAACACGTCTTCCGGCAACCTTTACATCACTTGCACCCCTTCCCTAGACTGACGCACAAGGGCAGCCCGTGGTGTTAAATCACGTTTCCCCTAGAGCCATGTGCGTGTAACCGTGGGTATACACGATTTGTAAGTAGATTGAGTGTAGGGAAATCTAGGGTTTCATTGCATACTGCTTTAATGAATGACGGTTTAGTAATGATGGGTTTGTACTTTTGCTTTGATTCAAACTTGGAGACCAACCTGACATGCATGCATGATAGCTACTGCCTACCCTAGGATACTCCAATTAAATAATGTGCTCCCTCGTCAAACACCTTCATTCGTTCATAAATGTTCTCACAGTTTAATCTTTGCATAGTATTTTTACATATAAGGATTGATAATGTGTTTTGTACCGGTTTGCCCTTCTTTTTTTAACAATTTGTAGACAAGAATCAACCACATACGTACCCCCATTTACGACGTGTCTCAACGCCAGCGTGTAATCTGACCCTTCCGTTCGGACTAATATGGGTAACATGCTAGATACGTCTCAGTACTAATATGGGTAACATGCTAGTTAGGTCGATTCGGTTTAGGATTGCATATATTCGGAGTAATAATGATTAATGAACGTGTTATTAATAATAGTACTTCCTGCACACAAAGCAAACTAATAACCGAAGGAATGACCACAAAAATTAGCCAAACAAAAGATTGATCAACATTAACAACCGAATGAATTGACCACAAAAAGTATCCCAACAAAATATTGATCAACATTAACAAAGCAAATCAATAACCGAATGAATGACCACAACAAGTTTCCCAACAAAATATTGATCTACATTAGCCGATGAGTCGTCGTATAAATTTGTAGGCCAGAAATTTAAGGTTTGACCATACATACTTAACAACAAATGAACACAAAATATATGAGTTACTACAAATCCGACAAGTTCCTAAAGGCCTAATGCAGTAAAAACAAACTTCCTAGGTTGTACCATATACATAGTGATGACCGTACCATCGCGAAAGTTATTCTGTCTCTTGAACTCGGTATATCCCATGCTCAGAACGTGTGTGGTATTGCTGGGTACCGCCTTCAATTTCCAAAGCATTCCGTCTGCCCGCTGTACCGTCACCCACACCCTCCCCTGTGTGGGAAAAATCTCCCTAGCATCGACAGCTTTAAATTGCTGTTACAACATCCCACCAAATCACTTTCATTAAAAGTAGAAGTCGATATAATTGTTAAGTACTCATTAAACAATTTATAGTAAACAGTTAATAACTACCAAATATAGAGCAAGAAAGTCAAGTATTCATACGCACTAACAATTAAAGAAGAAGAGCATAGAGCATAGATTCATCTTACCGCATTACGTGCTCGGATTGTGCATGGATAAGAGGGATAGTCTTCGTAGTTGGGGTCCACGGGGGGAAACACAGGCTCAGGGACGGCTTGAACTGCCTGATGATGGACATGCACATCACCTTCCACAACCACATCGCCTTGTCCAACAGCATTCCACGCCTCCGCGTCACCGACGACAACATCACCACGCTGCTCCAGAAGTAATGTTGGCGTGACCAAACTGCCTTCAACTGTATGGAATACCCTAACGGAGACGTCCGACAAGCCCTTATACGTGAAGACGCAGAATCGCCGGTCGTTGAGATGATTGTCCGCCAAAAACTTTTCCCAAGCCGCCCCAAAGGACCATGTTCCACGTTCTCCGTGAGTAACCATAACCAGCCAGTATCTAGAACGCCCGCTTGATACCCAGTAAAGGATTGCATATGTTGGAGTGCCCTAACATGTTAGCATGTCCGCCACACGCCCGCGGATGATCGGCTAAAGAAGACAAATGAGGGGGAGTAAGTGAAAATGTCGACCAATGTTGAATTTGAAAACTTAACTATCAAATACGAGATCAATTACAAGGGTAAATATGACTTAATAAACAAATTTTCATCTTCGAACTTTCTTACCGGTAATCCAGTTGGACCCCACACATCGGATACAAATGAGTTGTACTTGAGGACAAAGCTTCCATTTGGGTCGATATTGTATCACGTTGTAGGTATGGGATTCCTAAGCATGACGGTTCCATCAGATCTGAAGCGGGTGACTGCGAATCGCAGTGGAGCGATCATCCGAAACACCAACACCATCTTGTCCTCACCATCCCAGATACAAGTGATGAAACGGGTCCAACCGACATCCATCCACCTGTCCTCTCCCTGAGGTGTGAGGCTGACCGTGTACTGTATTACTGGTAACCCCATCAGATGGAGTTGGACAGTTTGCCCCATGTCCTCCGGTGTGTGCCTCCGTCTAAACCGGCTTGGGATTTTCTACGACCACGACCATAATCATTCAATTACTTTTCACATTAGATATATCAAACATTGATAATTTTGATTAAAGTTGAGCGTTTGACTTACTGTTCGAAGGAAATTTTTGGAATATAACTCCACAATGACTGAGAAGTATGCTTGCTTCAGATCGACGACGTTCTCCTGATGATGCTCCATTGGTGACCGGGAATCGGGTTTGGAGAAGGAGGGGACAGTTTGTGGAGTAGAGTCTATGCTAGAGTAAAGGGTGTGGAGTAGAGTGTGTGGAGAAGAAAGAGACAAAGAAAGCGGTTCTTAATAAAGCGGGTGATAACTTGAGATTTGAGACAGACACCGTTTTGCGTGCAATGCCTTTTCAATTTGTACTTGTTAGGAAGTTATTGAGACAGACACATGTCATCATGCACGGGAATTGAAACGGTTAAGTGTTGATTAAGCATTATTGCCTCTTAAGTTGACTTAACAATGTGATGTCAATGTACCCGTCTGTGGGGGATACATGTTGATGGTCTGTGCCACTATAAAACCCAGTGTGGGAATCCGAAATGTCATACACAGTTTTGCCAGTTTCACGTCCTCACTCAAACAGAAATGAATTTTCATTCTCACCAATACGAATAAGACTACAATTTAGGTATTTGCCCGGATCTATTGTGCTCACCGGTCTCGGCAATGTAAAGTATACGTCATAACCAATTATAGTGATAACCATTACCACGAGTAACCGGTACTAATTGTACAAAATAGTGTTACATGTATAATTGTAACCGCAAATCGTTATCGTTAAGCAGTTGCCATATATTGTTTGGGTGAAAGGAATTAGGGTATATGGTTTAGGTTGGCATATAATTGTTTTCCCCCGAAATCATGATGAACACGTATTCTGGTGGTGTTAAATCACCTTTCCCCTTGAGCCGTGTGCGTGTAACAATTTCTATGCGTGAGACAAATAGGTATAGGGTTTGCATGGTTTGTCATTGGTCAATATTGTATCATAGTGGTTGAGTGATGGTTGAGTGAATGATGGTAGCATCATATCAATAGAGAGCCAAGTTTAGGGGTTAATGTAAAATCGACCTTTTCCGTAGGATTTTTTTATACGGTTTAGGACAAGTGTATAGGAGTTAATGTCAAATCAATCATTACGCTAGGAATTATGAGGGTTTAGGGTTCATTTATATAATTTAGGGCAAGTGGGTGGAAAAGCTTAGCGTTTCGGGTTTAGTGTAAGAGAGTGGAAAGTAGTTAATTTGTTTATAAGTAAAAATAAGTTAATTATTTGACCTGAATCTTGTAGAATTTTTGCAACCGGGTACGGTTTCTGTGACACACTATTAAGCAAAATTAAAAGTGATGTCTATTGAAATAGTAATAAGTGAGACATGTTTGGAACGTCGGATTTGGTAATGACTCAATCACGACATGACATTAGGCATGTTATTGTTTGTCATTAGCACCGCTAACTAACATTACTGCCGGTTAGGAATAGGTAAACCCTTGTGTTAAGGGTTTAGGGTTTAGTAAGGATAAGATGTTGGATTAGGGATTCGGTTTAGGACAACCAAACCTGGTGGTAGGATCTGCGCATTATGATATTGAATATTCACACCGATTACGGTTGATTGACCTTTGAATGGCAGGCCGAGATCGATAATAGTACTTACTTTGCTGGGGGTATTGGCACGTGTGTGCCTATATATATTAATAATAGTCGGCGGAAGGATGGAATGGAGCTTGTGTAAGATATACAGTCGTGTGATGGAGCTGTTATCCAAGCACAAAGTACCTGCAAAACAACTTCATACACATAATACCCTTCTTTTGTCAATTGTAGTTAGGACAAGTAGGGATCGTTCTATCCGGGGAAATCAAGGGCTTTCAATCACACAAAATGTTGTACTTAAAGGGGGTGTTGTCGATTTTTATAATTAATTACCTACTGATTTTTACAAAATTCTAAAACCTAAATTATTATCTACAATTGATCATCACCTTTCACACAATCACAAGACACAAATCTCATTATACATGCAACGACATTAAAACAAGTAATAGGGCAGCAAACTAAAATCGGTTTCAAGATCAATTAAGTTCCAATTTAATTAGAGCCTTCGCGGAACATCTAACTATTCAAAACATCACAAGTATTTAGAATTAACTTCGCGTATAATCTTAAGCATGGTACTAATCGGTTTAACAACACTTCGCGTAGAAATTAAACACAAATAGCACATAAGCACAATATGTCGAATTGGAACATGTTAGCAGGTATGGCGTCACTCATCCCACATCGACATGTAAATTTCCAGAATTACTCGAGCCCTTAGATTAATACATATCAAAACATAACATGCGTATGAATCAACATATATTAAATCGGCATATGAATTTAATACCTAGATAACACTCATGACCTTTCGAATGCATCTAGATATCTCCTTCGGTTGCACACGAATTAAGGAAATAAACCTAATTAAATCAAGAAAACATACAAAATCCTACTGCCCATCATACATATTCAATCAAATCACATGCATAATTCGGTAATCAAACACAAAATAACCAAACATTTATTACAAAGATTCGGAAATCCCATGCATAATCAACAATACCGAAAATAAAACCAACAATCCAAACATATTTCATAGACAAAATAATGTTTAAATACAAAGAAGCAAGAGCCATTGAAATACAATCCAAATTACAACCTTGATCAAGAGTTCGGCAAAGGATTGGTGTGATGATCGGATGGAATTTGTGGAAGGGTGATGGATGTGGTTCGGCCTTGGTGCTTGGTAAGAATTCTTGGAGATATTTTGGCAGAGGTTCGGCAAGGATTATGTGAGAGAGAGATGATCCTTATTCTGAAATTATGTTGTGGTATTTATAGAGGCAAGGGAGGCAGCTAGGGTTTACAAAACCTAGTTTTTCTCAAACTTATCCTGCTGGCAGATTTGACCTTCGAGTGAAGATTCTGGAATATCTTTCTCTAGAAAATAGATATTGAGGTGATTCCAGTTGGGTTGGAAACTAGACACCCGTAGATTTCTATCCATATAAGGCTCGAACTCTGATTCATTGTGAGCTGTCCGGGAGAGTCCGTGGAAGTTGGATGACGTGCACATGAATTCTGCCGAATTTGATCAGGATTTGTTGCGATTTTCTTCCTCTATTTTCTGCCGAAAATTCCCAAGATAATGGCTGAATAATTGAGCAATATCTCTTTAAGTTTTCCATGAATTAATTCAGCCAAAAATCTTGCACAAAGGATGAAATTCAGTCCACATTCGTAAGCCAAATCCATGTAGAACTCGGTTTAGGTTTTCTTCTTTCGGCAGACTTGACCTTCGTGCATTCAAACCGGCATAACTTTTTGTTCAAGAAAGATTTTTCTGCGATTCCAAGTCCCAGAGAAACTAGACTTGTATAGCTTTCCAACGGCGTATGGTTCGTTCTCTGGTTCCAAGCGATGTGTCCCAAAGAAATTCCGGAAATCATGACACAGTCCCAGGAAAATCCTGGTAGTCCCTGGATTGGTTTGCTCAAACTGCCAAGTTGCAGCCTTCATTTGGGTGACTTTCCGCACTCCGATTGATCTGAAATTTTGACAAAATATACTTTAGATTGCCAATTAAATGCATACAAAATTTCATCAAATTTGGAAAAGGATAGATCAGTTTAGCATAGGCCTCAATATCACGAAAACAACATATTTTGCACTTTTTGCTAAGATTTCTTTACTTAGTCATTTTTCTGACTCTTAACCAACTTTTCTCCAAAACTCTACCAAAGGGACACTAAACTAAAATATGACTCTATCTTACAAAAATAAGGGTTAAGCATTGGATAAATGGGGGTAAAAACATATTAAGAACGACGCACATTGTGCTCCTATCATCGTGTGTGGAATGATTAAATCCTATTTCGTTATAGGTCCACAGCATGTTCAGATTATCTGCTCCACTCATGCTCTTCCCAATATAAAACTAGGACCCCAACTGGGACGGACGACAGCATTTATGACGTACCAGTCTGATCACTTCACTAACGTCAATTCCCAGAAGGAGGGCCATTTTGGTGCCTGTCAAATCCATTCGAATGACAAATGCGTTAATCATCCACTTGTGTTGCTTTAGCAATAATTATATATAGCATGCCGTTGGTATTCTAATTGGGTATTTAAATCCACATATTCTCAGTGTATTTAGGGCGGGGGCGCCGAACGTCAATTATCAAAAAGTCCCATACCATTAATTGAACAGATTTTTGATGATGACAAAATTGACAGTAATTTGCATTGGAATATAACGGACCGACTAAACACATATTCATTAGGGAGGTAGAGGATGTTTATATTCTGATCGGCGGACCGCGTTGTGAGTAGAGCCAGCAGTGTTCTGTACCATTTGAATGCCAGTTGAAATCACAAGATAGTTCAGGTGAGTTTGATCAATCTGTGTATTGTTAATAAGCAGTCATAAATTAGGGTTTATGGTAGGATCTGATACTCTTCCATATTGTGTTCATGTCAATCAACTGGCTGAAAGATCCAATACAGAGTACGTACATCAATTGCCACAATGGTTAAGAAGAAATCATTGGAAAAGTTGCAGGTATATCTTACTAAATAGAACGAAGGCGGCAACTTGGTTGTGTGCCTGCTTCGAATAAATTGACTATGAGCAAAACTGACCAAGTTAAATATACAGGTTATTAGTGGAAGGAAACCGGGAACAGTTGGGAAAAAGGTGGAAAATGTGAGCGAGAAAGATGGACAACCAAATGGAAACAGAGAGAGAATGATCCAACTTTGGTCTAATATGTCAGCTCTTCAAACAACAGTTGGGGTATTGACCAACAGGGTAGAGGTGTTAGAGCCGAATGTGGTTCAAGTGACTGACCTTGTGGGGGGGAATGAAGAGAACCCTAGAACTATTCACTGAAGCTAAGTTTGAAAGTATGATTAAAAGGGTGATGACATAGGTGAGGATGGAGGAAGTAAAAGGGGCAAACATGCATGGGCAAAACATGAATGAAACACAAGCGCGCAGCAGCAGCGGACAGTTTGATGCTTTGATGCAGAGCAAGGCAAACAGAACTCGTTTGCATGATACTGCTAACAGAGAACAGGTACATTTATCTCCCAAGTAAAGTTTGGTAATGTATTCGAAAGTACTGTTTAAACGGGGTCCATTATGGTAGATTTATGATTCTTGTACCGTACCCGCCTATTTCAGGGAGTAGGGCAAAAAGGGAATGTGTCTGATTCGGATTGCTCAGTGACCCCGGAGGATGTGGGAAAGAAGAAGATTGCCACAAAGGGAAAAAATAAACAAGCACGGGCACGTCCCCTCACAAAGACCAGGTTTAACCGAGATCTGTTTAGAGATGATGAGAACGATCAGCCGTTGATAAACCTAACAAAGAAAAACAAAGGATTAAGACTATTTAAGAGAGCCGGGCCATTTGGAGTGAAGTGTGGCGTTGATAAGGAGAAAGTTCGGTTGATACAATATGTGTTTGTTGACAGGTCTCCAACTGAAACTGATGTCAAGTTAGTCAATTTCGTTACCGTATCTTTGCATGCTTAGACATTGTTATTTAAATTGAATCAGCGGGTAACCTTCTTTTCATTTTTAATGTGTCCACAACGAGATTGTATGTTCCTGCGAAGGAAAACATCTGACTAGAATTGAACTCCAGATCCTAGGCCCAAGGGGATTAATTTGTTCTGGTGTAAGATTGATAACATGCTTGTCATATAGGTAGAATACATAATGAAGAACCACACTCTTCGTATGAACAATCGTAATGAATGACGATCATAATTAGTTAACGGGATCTAGGTCTGTTAGTATAGATTACCAGTAATGTATATTGTATTTGATGCAGGTGATCAATATGATTACAACCTATCTCAACAATGGGGAGGATGACTGGTACATACCAACATATTTATCAGTAAGTATACAAACCTAATGCTTATGTCAATAACTACAGTTCATTTATCAATTGTAAGTATACATCATACATAATCAATGTCTCTATTGTGACTGCTTCTATGAAATTTTCAGGAAGCTGTGATGGACGGTAAAGATATCAGTCAATCGACTGAAACATAGATGTACCATGTTTCAACAGTCTGTCAAATGTCTAGGTTTTCAAAAAAAATTGGGAGCTGTAAAAGGGTGAGGAATACAATTTCTCATAAGTCATAACAAGGAGTACATAATACAATTATTTGGATTGTTTTGGGGTTTAGTAATGTAAAATACCATTAAAGCTCAACTTATGTTGATAGATATTTGTTCCAATCAATGAGACCAAAACTCCGGGTGATAACGGACATTGGTATCTACTCATAATTCATGTCCAAGAACGTTATATGGAGATCCGGGACAATGTTGCGTCCGAGCGGACACTGCTTTCAAGAAGACGTTATGCGGAAAAAGTAGTGAGTTCATTATACTTTATTTTTTATTCAATAATGTTGTACAGTAGTATGCAAGCGTCAAAGTAATCACACAATAACTATTGGTTGAAGTCAAAATTCAATTCAGTTCCTCATATGAAGTTTCTAAATGATTTACAATTTTTACTACATTAAGGTGGCTCTGCTAGATGACATTTTCATGGACGACATTATTCAACAACTTGATCATATAGTCATGTTGGCAAGACTGCCTTGGTCAATTGAGGACTTTGGACCACAACAGCCGAATGCTGCTGACTGCGGCTTATTTTTCACTACTACAAAAAACTCAATACACAACACAAATCAGACAACACTTTGAAAGTTACATGTTGTGTGAATCACTGAACTGTTTCAGACGACCTAAAGTGAATAATTTGTGTTGTATGATGGTACACATTTTTCATATTCTGAAAAAAAAAATTCTAGATTTTGTCACACAACTCTGAGACACATTTTCTGTTGTATGATTAATGAAAATCTTGGCGGCAGAATTCCCTCCGACATTGAAACTCAAATTTGGGCAAGGTCTAGATGGACAGACAACATAGTTATTGTTTTGTGTTGTGTGATAATGTCACATCCTGCATTAGGTGTCACTAAGTGCAAAGTGACAAATACTTGTACAACAGAATATCGTAGTTTTGTTGTATGAGTTGGTTTGCTTGTCATTGCCCCATTTTCATTTTGGCTCCAATGGCAGAGGTAGCATTTATGAAAGCGGGAAAGTTGCCTCCATGGTTTTTTGGTTTTGAAAAACATACATGTGCTACAATTCTCACAACAGTGTATTTTGATTCTGTTGTGCAATTGTTTTGCTGCTTCTACAAGAACACTCTTATGGAATACCTAGTATAAAGCAAAGTAAGTTGGTACAACTGTTTAAAAGTGTTTAGTTGTGTGAATGTAAATCTAATAAGGTCATGCCAAACTTGCCAAATTTTAGGGGAGCGGCAAATTTTCCTCTTCTCCAAAACATGCCAAATGAGCCATTAATAATTTTTTTTTTCTGTTGTGTCTGAAAGTTAGGTAAATTTGTTAGACGCATTCAATTGAACTATTCTCGGGTTCTCTCTCCTTACAAACTGTTTTCTCACACTCTTCTCTTGGAAACGAAACCAAACACAAGCCGCACTCACCCACAATTCTCTTACAAACCCACAGCTCTTTCTCATCATTAAACCTTCGATCTCTCTCGTCTCACAGCTCTTTCTCATCATTAAACCTTCGATCTCTCTCGTCTCAAACACAGCACTCGAAAACGGTAAGCCTTAAATTCGATTCTCTCATCCCACAACTCTCTTCCTCGAATTTCTTCGATTTGAAGACACCCATTTCAGTTTTCTCTTCGATTTTGTAGGATTTCGCAAACCCTAACCCCTATTCTGTTTTGTTGGTGCATGTTCATTGTTGGTTTGAATTTGTTGGTGAATGCTTCAAAGACTTGTGGTTTTCTTCGATTTCAAAACGGTAAGCCCTAAATTAGATTATGTCTTCCTCTTTTTCTCGATTCTGTTATGTTTCTCTTCGACTTCAAAACACCCAATTCATTTTTCTCTTCAATTGATTCAATTTCACAAACCCTAACCCCTCTTCTATTTTGTTGGTTTGGAATTGTTGGTGAATGCTTCAGTTGTTTACTGTTGCTATTCAAAAAATTTTACAGATTTTTAACAAGTGAGTTTATTGTTTGTTGCAGTTCTTGCATGCGCACTTGCTGTAGAGGTGCTTGAATAATACTGAGGTATATTGTTTCAGAAATATGTAGAATCTTAATTGTTGGTAGTTATATATACTGTTGGGATTTGGTGCGTGCAGGGATATAGCTGTTTTGTTTGTATATTTGTTGTTAATGGTTGAATTTGGTGATTCTTAATATATTGTTGGTTGTTACATTGTTGGAATTTGGTGTGTGCAGGGATATAGTTAACAATATTGAATAACTTAATTTTGTTTGGAGGCATATTGATGCGTGTTTTTGGTGCGTGTTTTAATTGTTTTGTCAATAGATGGGTAGGTCATGGCTAAATGCTGATAGGAGATCTACTGAGTATATTTTGGGTGTTAAAGAGTTCATTGAATTTGCTTTGAGAAATTGTAGAGACTCACGAAATATTTTATGTCCTTGCACAAGGTGCGGAAATGACAATAGTTTTTCAGCCAGAGTAGTTAGAGATCATTTATTTGTCAATGGGATTGACACATCTTATAATATTTGGACTGACCATGGGGAGGTAGCAGCAGATTTAGAGACTGAAGAGTCTTTTAATGGCAGCAACAGAGATTCTGATGAATCTGTGGGGGGTCCCTTTGGGATAGAAATAGACAGTGACGTAGACATTGATTTTGAAGGGGATGAGGAACTCTCAGATGATTGCAATGAGTTCCAAAAGTTTGTAGGCGATGCCAACAAACCACTGTACCCCGGTTGTAAGTCTTATACTAAGTTGAATGCACTTGTACGACTTTACAACCTTAAAGCGAAGCACAGAATGAGTGATGTCGCTTTTGGAGAGTGGTTGGCTGTATTGGGGGATTTTCTGCCAGAAGGGAATGAGATTTCTGCCTCTTTCTATGATGCAAAGAAGGCACTAAGTGCATTAGGAATGGAGTACAAGAAGATTCACGCTTGCCCCAACGATTGTATCTTGTACAGAAAGGACTATGCTGATGAAGATGAATGTCCTACATGTCATGCTTCACGGTGGAAGCTAGGGAGAAACTCCAATCCTAGGGAAGGTGTGGCTGCAAAATTACTATGGTACTTTCCCCTCATTCCAAGGTTCATTAAGATGTTCCGGTCAAGTGAAACTTGTAAGAGTTTAACTTGGCATGCCACTGACAGAAAAAAAGATGGCTTTATGCGGCATCCGGCAGATGCAGCCACCTGGAAGTTAGTTGATGAGAAATGGCCGGAGTTTGGTGCAGATCCTAGAAACCTTAGACTTGCCTTATCCTCAGATGGATTTAATCCACACAGCTCATTAAGTAGCAAGTATAGCTGCTGGCCTGTTATTCTTGTTATATACAACCTGCCTCCTTGGCTTATAATGAAGAGGAAGCTCATGATGCTAACACTACTAATATCGGGGCCGAAACAACCGGGAAACAACATTGATGTCTACTTACAACCTTTGATTGATGACTTGAAGCTGTTGTGGGAAGGGGTTAGTGGAGTGTACGATGCAAGGCAAAACCAGTCCTTCACACTTAGGGCTTCTTTATTCTGCACAATCAACGATTTTCCAGCCTATGGGAACCTTTCTGGGAGTATAGTAAAAGGGTATAATGCTTGCCCTATCTGCCTTGAAAACACTAAACCTAAGAGGCTAGTCAATGGAGGGAAAATGGCATACATTGGGCACCGTAGGTTTCTGCCCAGAATTCACCCTTATCGAAGGCAAAAGGCTGCTTTCAACAACCGAACAGAGCATTCTGTTGCTCCAGTTCCTTTAACTGGTGAGCAAGTATTACATAGGCAGGAAACAGAAGTTCCAAAGTTTAAATTTGAAAAAAAAATCTCCCCCTCCTCCTTATAAGGGTGCAGAGGATGAACGTAGGCCTTGCTGGAAGAAAATTTCTATTTTTTTCCAGCTTGAGTACTGGAAGTTTCTCCTTGTCCGACATTGCCTTGATGTCATGCATATCGAGAAAAATGTTGTAGATAGTCTTATTGGAACATTATTGAATATTCCAGGAAAAACAAAAGATGGTGTGAATACTCGCTTAGATCTGGTGGAAATGGGTATTAGATCAGGGTTGCATCCTAATCTGGAAGGTCCCAAGAAGGAGCGCTTGCCGTTAGCAAGCTGGAATCTGAAGGCTGCTGAGAAGAGATGCATGTGCGGGTCGTTTTTTGGTATGAAAGTTCCAGAAGACTATTCTTCCAATATCTCAAGTTTGGTTTCCATGGCTGATTTAAGTCTCAATGGACTTAAATCCCATGATTGTCACGCCTTAATGCAACAACTCCTCCCTATTGCCATCCGAGGAGTGCTTGAAAAGCCAGCTAGAGTTGCTGTGATAAGATTGTGTTTTTTCTTTAATGAAATCTGCAGCAAGACTATTGATGTGTCAAGGTTACCGAAAATTCAGAGTGACCTCGTTGAAACATTGTGTGAGCTGGAAAAGTACTTTCCGCCATCATTTTTCGACATCATGGTTCATCTAACAGTCCACCTAGTTAGAGAGGTGGAGTTATGTGGACCAGTTTGCTTTCGATGGATGTATCCGTTTGAGAGGTACATGAAGATTTGTAAGGGATACGTTCGAAACAGAAATCGGCCTGAAGGATGCATTGCCGAGTGTTATATCGCAGAAGAGGCAGTTGAGTTTTTAGCTGAACTGTTCTGCAAGGATAGGACTGTTGGAATCCCATCTCCTCTGAATACTTCAGACATACCTACATCAGGTGCTACTGTTGTAAGTGTTTATGGCAAGCTATATGATCAAGCTCACCTTTGTGTACTTCAAAATACGGATGAGTTCAGAGACTACTTTAAGTAAGTACTATCCCTTTATTTATTTTTTGTGACTTCTGTTACTATTTTTTTGTTAAGTCAGCACCAATATACTTATTGCCCCTGTTTTGTTGGTAATTGCAGTGAGCATTGGGAGCTTTTGAAGATGGAGTTCCCAAGATTTGCAAGGGATGAAAAGTGGCTGACTGACAAGCAAAACAAGACATTTGCTGAGTGGGTGAAAGAGAGGGTAAGGTCTAAACACTCATGATATGTGAAGAATTAAACTAGTCATGTTGTTAAGTTATACATTAATAGTTAATAATGATAATAAATGTTCTTGTATCGCAGGTTGCTACCCAACTGAGTGAACCAGGTCATAACATCCCAGAAATTGTGAGATGGCTTTCAGATAAGCCAAGCAATGAAGTGCCAAAGTTCAGTGGTTATAGAATTAGTGGAATTCAGTATAGCACGAAGGAGAAAGATGATATGCGATCGGCACAAAATAGTGGTGTCTACTTGGTTGCTGAGACGCCACAAGTAGCTAGTGCTAGAGATAAAAGGATGGTTAGGGAGGACATGAGTTTCTATGGTGTCATTACTGAAATATGGGAGCTGAACTATGAGAAGTTTAAGTTCCCTATCTTTAAGTGTGATTGGGTAGATAGTGGGAAGGGTGGTGTTGTAGTAGATGAGCTTGGGTTCACATTGGTAAACTTGAGTAAGAAAGGTCATTGTAATGACACTTTCGTATTGGGAAGCTGTGTTGAGTCGATTTTCTATGTCGAAGACCCTGTGGATCCACAGTGGTCAATAGTCGTGAGACTCCCAACTAGAGATTACCGTAATTTTGAGATTGAAGATGTCCTTGGAGACACTGCAATTTCTCACCCGTCCATCACAACGACAATACCGTCGATTGAGTTAAGTGGCAACTTAGCTGATGAGGAACAAGTGGGCTACCTGCGAGCTGGGGAGGAGGATATAGTCGTTGATGGACAATAGAGACAGCTCTATTTCTTATATATTAAGTTGTTTTTCTTTGTGTTTGTCATCCAGAACTTATGTGCAATTGATATATTATGTTTTGAATGAAACTGTGCTTGTCTTTGATTAATCATTATTTGGTATTAAATCTATCATTGATCCTTGTTTGGTTGTATTGCTATATATCATTACTTGGTATAACCTTTGACTTAGCTTATTACAAATGTCTCTATTTATAAATCATGTAATTCAATGCCTAATGTTCCTCATATTTGTATGATAGATAATGACGCCATCTAAAGTTGCATCAAAGAAGGTTGCTGGTACGCCAAAGAAGGCTGCATCAAAGAAGAAAGCAAAAAAGTTGAAAACAAAGAAGACTACACCAATGAAGAGTACCTCAACAGCAGCTACTTTGTCCACTAGAAGGAAGAAGAAGAAATCAAAGGAGGCTGATGGACCAACCGGAGGTCTGAAGCTGCTAAAGCGAAATTGTGTCACAATGAAGAGGATTTCGAATCGCTCAAGCTTAAGACAGAAGAGAATTGTTCAATTCAAAAAAGGAACTCCATATGGGAAGGTGGCACAAGAAATGCAGTCCTATATTGGTGTGTTAGCACGCAAGAAGATACCAATTGTGAGGACTACTTGGAGAACTGCCAGCCCTAAAAACCCAGGAGGCGTCACAGCTGAGGAGAAGAACAAACTTTGGGAACGTATACAGGTAAACACTTTCTTTGTTTATCAATTACGTCATACATTATTGACATGGTTTTGATCCTACCACTTAAATGACATGAATTATGAACACAGGGAGCATTTGTTATTGGAGAGGAATGCAAAAAAGTCGTATTGCAGTCAGCATCAACAAAATGGAGGGAATTCAAGTCCCGTCTTACAAGGTGGTACATTGTCCCTTACTTGGATGAGCCAGAATTGATGAAGTATCCCCCCCAAGATTATAAATTCATCAATCAAGATCATTGGACGCAGTTTGTCGCTGAGCGAACTAAGCCCTCATTTCTTGTAAGTTGTCCAGTGATGTTTAGATTAGGGGATAAGTTTTACAATATGTATTGGATTATGAGTATGTGTATTTTTTTTGTTAATCAGACTCTGCGTAACAGTCAACAAATGAAACGCAAGCTGAATAAGTATCCTCACCGACTGTCCCGCAAGGGTTACACTGGTTTGGAGGAAGAGTTGGTAAGTGGAGTGTTTATAATCTTCTTTACATTATATCAAAGCTGGAATCATGTGGTTCATTTAAAACTGTCTGTTAATCAAAAGAGGATTTCTGTAACCGGCTGACTTTTTCTTTGTATTTTATTTAGTTGAAGGCTGGAGACCTTAATGATGATGAGGAGGTTGAGAGGTTTTTTATGTGGATAGAAGCACGGAAGGCAAAGGACGGCACTTTCAGGGATGACCAAACAAAGCAAAAGGCTGAGGAGATAGTGAGTACTATAAGCTAATGTTCATCATGTACATGTATTGCTAATTTTTTTATTTCTGACTTTATTTTTATGTAAATGTGACTAGATTCAGTTGAAGGAGAAGATTGATCGTGGAGAAGAAAGCATAAGTGGTTCCCTTGATATCTTAGAAAAGGCTTTGGGGACAAAGGAGCATGGTGGCAGAGTGCGAGGGGTTGGAGGTTTTGTCAATCCAACTACATACTTTCATTTGCCTAGGGTTAAAAGGGCTAGCATCCACGAGACGATTAAGATCAATGTGGATGCATATATAGCTGAGATTAAGGAGAGTATCCTAGCAGAGGCAAGGAAGCAGGCTATGGAAGAGTTTAAGGCTGAACTGAAGGCAAACCTGCAACAACCAGCTACACATGGAGGTGGGGAACAAGTAGCTAGTTGTCCTAGAGCACTAGAGAAGCAGGTGTCACCTATTTCCGGGCAAGGCAGCTGTTCACAGATGGCTGATCGACATGTCAATGATGGATTTGAAGTCCCTGAAGTACAAGCAGAAAAGGAAGTTATTGGGGAACTGAATGTGGAAGTCCCGAAAGAAATGGATGTGGAAGCTGGGAAGTTAGAAGGGAAAGGCGAGGCAAAAGGAAAGCTCAGTGATGAAGCAATTCGAAACTGTATTGAAGCAATGGATTACAAAGAAGTCGGTAAAATGAAAATTCCAAAGAGGAAGGGGGCTGAAGCCAAAACTACTAGACAGAAAACAAAGGAAGTGCCGGAGGTAAAACAAAGGGAGGGGGCTGAAGCCAAAACTAAGGTAAAACATATTTTTGTGAATACTTAAGTTTAAAAATTATGTGTGCTGTTAATATTTTTGCATATTGTTTAGAATTTAAAAATTATTACTATGACATTTTGTAGGTAATAGCACCAGAGGAAGTGCCGGTCTTGTTGGCAGTAGGTTCGATTGATAACATCGTCGGAACAGGCACAGTACTGCAAGGTGACCCCAACCAACTTGTTCATGGCGTCCCATTATGGGAGGGTAATGTGCGTGTTTCAGTATCAGTCCCAACGCAGGAGAACGCGAAAGTTCCATTTCTTGTGAGTGATGAAATAGTCACTGTCCGACAGGCCTGCGGGAGTTGGGTAGCATGGCCTGAAGAGCTTGTCATTTATACACCTGTCTCACCAAGCGAGGTACGTATTAGGAGCCCTTAGATTTAAATATATTGTATTTTGATTTTTACAGAAGTCAGATTACATGCTTAATTACTATGAGATTATGTACGTGTAGAAACCTCAAAAGAAGAGAAAGACAAATGGTCAAGACTTTGGAGTTTCCCATAAAGTGTTTGACTCGAAGCTCTTGAGGGAAATAGCAGCAGGGTTACCAAATTCATTAAGTATGTTGTGCATGTGGGGTGAAGAAGGGTTAAAAAATGACAAGACTATCAACTTCGACATGGAGGCTGAAGTGTTTGGGCGGATACGGAAGACATATATATTTGGTGATGATGTGCACAGAATGGCAAGTATGAAAGAAGTAACTGGGAACTGCATAGTGATATATCAGAGGTGATATATGTATATATATATATATATATATATATATATAATGTTTTTTTATTTTCTTCTATTTATGAAATATGTAAACTCTGTACAGATGTGATTTTTTGGTTTCTGGTTTGAAATTGTTCTTCATCTTTGGGTTTTAGGTACCTCTATGATGTCCTAAAGAACTACCAAATGCTTGATGTGTTTGCGTTTGTTGATCCGGTTATGGTCGGAGGAAACAAAGCATGTGGACCAACAAAGAGCAAGGTTGAACACTTGAGTGCCAGGCTGAAAGCCTCAAAACCAGGACAACTTTTAATGGTGCCGTATAATGCAGAGTAAGTAGTTTGATAACTGTGCTTTTACATTGGTAATACTGTTAGTATTAAGTTAATACATATTATGATATGTGGATTTGAACAATTTCTGGTAACTTTGTAGTGAACATTGGGTGCTTACTATCATTGATCCTGAAAATGAGAAGGTGTATTTCTTGGATCCTATTAGGAGGCGGTTGCCGCTGGGCTCATCTGAGTGGAAAACCGTTGTTAACAGGTAATTACTTATAAGCATAACATGCTTGAACTTTGATTTATGGAATGACACTTACTTTTGGTTCAGTTGTGAACTTATTGACTATTGTTTTGTTTTAGTGCTATGGCCAAATATAATGAATACATTGGCAGGACAAGTCTAAAAGTTGTTGACTGGAAACCGATTACGGTATGTATATGTTACTTTTGGTGGATTCTAGATTCTTGGCTAATATATGTACATTTCGATTATGTTACTTGTTTTGGGAGAGTGATTATTAATTGATTCACTGCTTTTAGGGTGTTCCCCACCAACCCAACACTATTGAGTGCGGCTATTATGTCATGCGGTTCATGCGAGATATCATAGAGGACAAGGACCAATCTATTTTTGTGACTAAGGTACAATCACTGCCTTCTGCTGCTTTTGTGTTTAATTGAATTGCTTGTATTAGGAATTTAGGATGCTGGTTCATTCCTAATAATTCTGTAATCACACAGTCTTAGGATCTCGATCCTTTCAGCTAGCTTTCTCATTGTATGCAATGTTCATGCATATTGATTACTTTGTTTTAACTAAATATGCATGTCAGAAAATCTGTCTACTAGATGTTACCATTTCAATTTTTTCACTCCCCTTTTATCTGTTTAATAGAGAGTTTGCTTGGTCATTTTTTTCTATTCTGGTATATGCACTTATTCTTGTGTTATGCTGTTGTTCTATCCCATAGGGGAGGGAACAGGTATTCACCTTGCATCTTTCTCCATAAGGGGGGGGGGGGGGGGGGGGGGGGGGTTGAACTATCTGCCTTTATAATCTGGGGCTTTTGTGGAGTATGGCTATGTCTTTATTATTGGCTGGGAAGTTTACTGTTAGTTTTCAGTTGCTTTCTGCTGCTTTGTGTTTGAATGACTTCTGCTGCTTTGTGTTTGAATGACTTTTTGGGATAATGTTGACGTCTAATATTTTATACATTCGATTTCTTTTTCAGTGGGGCAGGAGAGACAATGGCCTACAGTACACACAAGATGAAATAGATGTGGTAAGGAATGAGTGGGCGAAGTTCATTGTGAGCAATTTGGTGTAGGAATGTTCATAGGGCTTCTGAAATGGGTTTGTCAGTGATGTTTATATGTGCTTATGTTTTATAAACTTATCAGTTTAAGCTAGCTAGGTATCTATGTATATATAGGACTAATGCTGGCAGATTTTGAACAATATCAGCTTGTGCCTTCATGGTTTCAGCTGAAATGCTAGCTAGGTACGTAGGATTATTGCTAGCAAATTTTGAACAATATCAGCTTGTGCCTTCATGGTTTCAGCTGAAATGCTAGCTAGGTACGTCGGGTTATTGCTAGCAAATTTTGAACAATATCAGCTGAAATGCTAGTTAAGTTTTAGTTTGCTTTTGCTCTATGCATCTATGTGGTACATTAGTGTGCTCCGGCCACTTGAATGATATGTAGAATGGTTCAATTTATGTATAATTATTGTATCTGCACAAACTGCTCTTCTGGAAATGGTAATAGTTCAATGTACAACAGTTTACATGCTTTTTGAGACCTCATTTCTTGTGTATTTGAAGCTCAGACAACAAAGTGGTCATATGACCAAATGCTTAAATCTATTGTGTGATAGAAAATTATACAACAATATAACAGCATTATATGTTGTACAATATGACCAAAAGCCGAATCAAACCAGTGTCACAAACTGCTCAAATCTGTTGTCTGGTTGTCGAATCATACAACTGTAAAAATATCATATGTTGTACAATATGACTAAAAGCCACATCAAACCTGTGTCACAAAATCCTCAAATCTGTTGTTTGATTTGTAGAATCATACAACTCAATAAATATGAAACGAAACCAGTTGTCTGAATCAGACAACTAAATAAGTGGGAGATGAAATCTGTTGTGCGAATGAGACAACAGAATAAAATTGCAATATTCTGTTGTATGTTTAAAACTTACACAACATAAAAGTATGTATATTCTGTTGTATGAACTAGACATGTCAGTGCAGCGAATGCCAAGCCAGCCATGGCATGGCATATAAGTTGTACAACAGAAATTAAAAGTGAGTTGTTGGACGTTTCATCACACAAGCTCGAGATATACAACGGTTTTTCCGAACTTACACAACGGGGATACACCGTTGTGTATTGAGTTTTTTGTAGTAGTGTTTGGTAAAAAATATGCAAAACCCTAATTCAAAATGGGGAAAACAGGTAACCATACTTCATACAAATTTACATGAATTATAAAAGATGCCAATGTGGATGTTGATTTGTCGTATGTGTATTGGCAATCAGTATGATTCAGATACTGAGCGAGCAAAGGTACTAGTTGAGTTGATGACACATCCCAAAAATGATGTCGGTCACCTCCAAGATAAAGTCAACTGCTCACTGCGCCGTTGGAGCGCACGTAAGGGGAAATCAACCACCCTTAAGGGGAAGAAGGACACACACCAAAAAGGTTTCTGCATCCTTTATCAACATCACTTCAGAAGACACAGCTGATGTTCCCATTGGAAGGGGGAAATAAATGAAGAAATTACTGCCCCTTCTTATTTTTGATAGCATGACGGTGTTGACAAGAAGTTTTTTGTGGCGGTTATTTGCTTAGAGTCATGGGGGTTAATTGTGGGTGGACTTGGAGATGTTATGAAACCCAGTAGGGTAGGACTTAAGGACAACTACCCATGTATTTGGTGTTGCGGTGGAAAAACGTTCATAGAATCGTTTTTACATGGCAACACTGATATATCTATTTGTATTCATAAACACTACTACTTGCACTACTGCCTCTTGGGGAGGGGTATTTGATTATCAAGACAACTTACATTCACAAACAGATTTGGTTTAATCTTCCCCTCTTAGGCAACAGTTAGTCGTGTGACTGCTAGCATTAAGTTTTCATCTTCAACGTATTACAGATTGGTTCATTGACTTTAATGTGATTATGGCGATGCATATCCCTTACAAGACATTGTGTGACTTTATATCCAACTATATATAATGCCACAATCCACTTATCTAGGATGTATGGTTTTTAATTTTATCAAAAAGTTTGTAAATTCTGCGTAATCCAGCAAATGCTTCGGCCCTGTGCCGAATAATTTATGAACTAATTTATGTGGATATATCTTAGGCAACTACATAATCAGCCCATAATCAGACATATATGTCAATTCATGCGGTCAATATATATCAACACATATTACACAATGACATACCCATCTTATCATAAATATGGGAACGAAAGCTATGCAGAAAATACCACCAAGAAAATTTGAAGACGAATAGATGAACACATTTTTGAAATATAGCAGAGCATTGTTGGAAGCTCTAACTCAAAATGGAACTGAAAAATACACAAATTACAAGTGGAACCAAGAAATACAATAATACATAAACAGGTTCACCCAAATGATGTTGCACAACCAACATTTTATGTCAAGAACGTGCAAACACATAACATAAGGAGAAGTGAGCAAAACATACAAATAACACCACAACCACACTAAATTGAAGACGTAAGTCCATCATACATTTTAATCAAGGAGACATTTACTCATAATTTCGAGCAGCCACAAACATCGGACACTGGAATCATCAACAATAGTATATTAATGGCAGTAACAAAGATTTCAGATTAACGTAATGACACCCAAGAGCTCTCAACCCTCTTACAAAAAATAAATCAACGATTGGATAAATTAAATATGACAAAACCAACTAAAGGACAATAACAAGAATAAGCCTTAAATTTAGGTGGGGGATATCTAAGTACAGTAAACATTTTTATAAACCAATATATTCGACCAATTTGTATCACGTCACTTTAACACATTGAACAAATAATAATCAATTAATTGGACAGCCAACATATTGAAATTCAACAAAAATACTAAAACAAATAAAAATACCAAAATAAATAAACCAAATTGCTGACCTGTCTCCAAAATGTGATTAACCACGAACAATCACACTACAAAGTATCTGTAAAAGGCCTGAAGTGATGAAAGTAATCAACCGCTCCTCCACGACTACTTGATGGGGAAAATGTGTTCCCACAAATATATTTAAACGACATGCCTTCCTCCTCGTGGTGAAATAAGTTGACAGTATCACCGTTTGATGTTTCCCCATCCTCTGCATCGTCATTAGAGGTTTCAGAGGTGACACTAGTGGGAACTCTGCTTGTCCCACCATCACTACTATTATAACCATCTAAATCATTATTACTTCCTGATTTATGACTTACTTTAGACTTCCCAGTCACACCTCGTACCACACATGTGCGACGATCGTGCCATGAACCTCCACATTCTGTACATTTCCTTTTCTTTATTGATTTCTTCCCATCGACAGCTTTACATTTTGTCCCTTTACTCCTGCAAGAAATTGGGTCCTTAATCACGTTACGATGGAGACCGTTAGAAATATCAATACAGGACTCAGGCTCAAACAATATAATGTCCTTTGGTTCCAGTAGGTCACCCGCCTCAATGGTAAGCCGCCTCAGAACTTCCTTAATCCCGTCATACCCCAACTCACTATGTGAAGCAATGTGGCAGATCTTAGAACATGTCGACATAAGTTCAACATACCTCGCAATTTGCAGGCAGTTCCCTTCACTGGTACTGCTGCTGTGCAGTTGCGTATCGCCTACTTTTGTCCACCTCTTATTAACTAAACACGGGGCTAATTTTGTCAAATTCAATCCTTTAATCATTGAAAACATATGACGGCACGGGATTCCGTCAGACTCAAACAGCTTGCAAGAACAAGATAGAACAGTGTTGTCTCCGTCAACTAAGTATCTAACCTGCCAGGTACGATCAGATTTCTCGTACTGTGTGATATTCACAACACTTTCACCAGTCCCCGAATCTTCAACAGGTGGGGATTTATTGAACTTTGGCTCGTACATAATATGATCCTTTATTAACAAAAACACATCGTGCGTGAACAATTCCCCAATGTCCTCGCACCTTTGGGTGCTGCATATTCCACCTTCAGATTCCTATGCTTGCCCTCGCACCTTTCGGTGCTGCATATTCCAGCATGCCCTCACTGTCCGTCACAACCGAAACAGGTTTCTTATTTTCCATAGATGCTAGAAAGGCTGTTAAAACCCAATTGTATGTTTCTTCTGTTTCATCTACCAACAATGCACAACCAAATATAATTGTCGCTCTATGGTTGTTGGTTCCAACAAAAACTGCCAGAGTCCTATTATATATGTTGGTTTTATACGTACTGTCAAATATGAGAACATCCCCATATTTCATATAATCATTGTATGATTCTCCATCGCGCCAAAACATATTAGCCAACCTGCCTTCCTCGTCTACGCTGAATACACAGTTGAAGTTAGGGTCCCTTACAGCTTTCAAATTCATCCAAGTAATCGACACTATTGCATCCCCATCCATCATAATTTCCCCATGCTCCCACTGAACTTTGTTGTACAAGTCCTTTTCAGTAAATCCAACAAATTCATGACCTCCAGCTTGGTGAACAAGAAACTCAAAAGCATGGGTAGTCCCAACAGATACACTCCTCAAAGACTTCACCTGAGCAATGTCGTGATCCTTTACACCCCGATTCGACCTCATGAACTGCTTGTGTTTGCGTAAAGTCAAATCATGGTTGTGTTCTGTCACAAATGACGATACGTAAAATGACAACCCATCCCTCTCTCTATTAAAAATGACTTTTACCGAGCACAAGCATCTTGACACCGTCGAGTCTTTGTAGATGGCCTTTTCATTTTCTTCATGGCACAAAGACCACTTTCACTATCATTCAAACGCTCTTTGCGCTTCCCTTGTCTCGAGAACACCATTTCTCTTCTAATAATTGCTATGTGACAACTGTTCCAGTCCTGCCGGTGCTTTCTCATGTTAAAGCCTTTTGCCACTGAATAGTATAAATAGAACATTTCCGCTTCCTTCAGATTCCCAAACCTTATATTTTTCAAATCATCAATGGTAAGGTCTCTGTACGGTTTCCCGTTGAACATAGTGCATTCCAATTCATCACAACCATCTGTGCTGCTTTCTTCCATCTCATCTTCTGAATCTACATCAGACTCTCTATTTCTACCCTCCCTCCCACTACAGTTATCGTTCTCTGTCGAATACGGTAAAGTTGACTCCATCACAAACCTGTGCACAAAAACTCTGAAAAACTCAGAACCATTCATTTCGGTCCGACGTAGAGGAAATTGGGCATTAACATATCTATTCAATCCCCATAAACAGTATAATTAAATCCCAAATCATAATTTACAGACACTTGCGCAAGTAAGATTGATTCAATTTCATACCTTACGACTAGTGAAATTGGACCTCTACTACCTCTTACAACATAACCAACCTCTTCAGCGATACCAGACCATTCGATTATTCCCGATCAACTCTGCAATCAAAATCTCAAATCCATCAATTTGTCAAATCACAACTCATCAAAATTAACACAAAAGAGAGAACGAGAACCCACTTGATGCCCACCACTTTTTGCATAAATTAGAGGCTCTACAATCCTCTACAGTCAGCACGCTGCTGATCGAGACGGCGGAGGTCGGTTGCCCATTAAAGAACGATTATAGGGATATATGACCATGAAAAGAGGAGAATGGAAGATGAGAGAGGAGATGGGAGCAGAGAGATGAATACAAAGGCGTAGAGGGATATGGGATCTGATAGTGGAACAGACCAAGAGAGAGGGATATGAGAGGAGAGATGGGAGATGGGAGCAGAGATGAATGAAAGGCTTTGACTCTCACTCACCGCGCGTTCTCTCCACTTTTTGTTACTAACTGCCACGTCATCATTTTTTTACTCAAGCACATGCTTGAGTCAAGCAGGGAATAAGCTCTCCTTGTATTCTAAGGCACTCGTTTCACGGTCAAAAGTTACACAGTACACAGCTAGACAATTCTCAAAGTTCAAAGGTCCCCCAAGATAAGTATGTTCACTCATAATCATAGAACTTAGATCTTGCACACACTCTGAAAATTTCTCCGACGCTAAATCAAAAGACCGTAGTTCACGATCGCTACGATCTACCCAATACAGAGTTTCATTCACCGAGCACCCCTGGCCATCAATCCCCAAATACAAATCCATGCAACTCTCCTGTGTACTCCAGAAACCACGTTTCAGTGAAAAGACCTCGACGATGATTTTCTCACTCTGCGGCACCCCATCATTATCATATTCAGCTTTGAATGAACCTCGCAACGCCTTGTAATCTTTGGCCTTATCGTCATAACCAAAACCATAGAAAACTGAAGCATCACCATGTTCATCATCGATAACTATTGCTTGTGATAACAACTTGGACTCTTTGGTAGGAATGGTTCCACAAGACTATGTCAGTTTGATTAAATTCAAGACAAATTAATCCATTGACAGAACCAAAGATTACCACACTTGAACCTGGGTCTTTTTTAGAATAATTGAGCTCCGTGGGTGCAATAGGATCGACATCATCTTCCTTCAAACACTCCAACGTTTCTTTGTAGTCTATGGACTGGAGAGGCCAAGTTTCTGGATGGCGCTTGAAGCTCGCAAAATGAGAATGATAGATCAAAGCTTGGAGAAGGATATGGAAGCTATTGGCTGTCTTCTTGACTAAGCTCAGGTGCTTATGAACAAAATCAGGCTGAGAGATCAAAGCAGCCCATGACTTGATTACACATTGAAACCATTTCAGCGATTTCACCGGCAGCTATAAGAGTATACTCTCAACGACATCGTTGTTGGGCAAGAGATGATCGAGGACGAAGTTTTTTCGACATGTTCGGTTAAAATGGAGCAAATGAAATACCTGGTTTAAGAAAACAAAAAGAAATGAACACCAAAATGAAGCAAAAGTAAAGTCAAATAGCAAATCTTAAAGCTTACAGGTTCGATCCCAAACGCAGTTACGCAGAAGCTGTAGGATTGATCTGTTATTGAGCGAAGTGCTGATGATGCGCCGCTGGTAGACAATATGGGGTTCAGGCAGCTGTTACTGAATGATATAAGATTTGTTAGAGCATCTCCAACAGCTCTTGTAAAAGTTGAATTTTCTCTACTTTACAAGAAAAATACCTCATTTTAGCTCCAACAGCTCTTGTAAACCAATCTCTAAAATAGAGAAAGTGAGAAAAAATATGTAGAATCTCTATATCTATAGAATTCTCAAAATCTGTATATTCTTGTTAAAATCTCTAAAATTTAATGATTGCCTTTTATATTTGACTCTCTCTCTTAAAAAAGAAAATTAAAAAAAAGGAATTACTTATCTCTCTCTCTTCTTGCCTTTTACTTATATATTCATTAAATTATACAGACTAACATTTAATTTTTATACTGTAAAATAGAAGAGTTGTTGGAGTTGAGCCTATTTTTTTATAGAGATTTTGAGTTTTCCTCCTCTTTAATAGAGAATTGTTACAAGAGCTGTTGGAGATACTCTTAGTATTTTAAGGGTATTTTAGTATACAAGCCACTGAGTCATGAAGTATGGGGTTTTCTAATAATTTAGGGTTTTCTCTATTGGGTCTTTCTAGTAGAGGGTTCTAGAGTTTTCTCGTTTGGATTGTTAGGGCTAAAGAACCACTGAGTCATGAAGTATGCAATTCAGCAAATGAAGATTAACCATTAAGTTAAAAAATAAATTGATCTAAAATTGTTTATAGCGATAAAGTCATATATTTGAGCTTTTATTGAAGCAATCAGTGTCTTAATGCATCAAGACGTTAATATCGGTAAAATTCATTTATCAATTGGAAACTCGGTTATCTACATATATAGTTTAACTTATAGAAAATGTCCATTTAGGCCTCGTTTGTTTCGCGGAAAGTAAGCCTCATGAAAGGAAAGTTATTTTTTTCCTGCGTTTGGGATGCTACAAGGAATTGAAACACTTTCTTGATACAAGGGAAAATAGGGAGGAAAGTAGTTCCTCTCAAAATCCAATGGAATCACTTTCCCACATCCTTTCCCTACATTTATTACACACAACTATTATTTTATTACATTAATTACATCTCTTTTTACAACTTCCCTGCTACTTTTCCTTATGTTACCAAACACATGAAAGGAAATCTCACTTCTCCCTTGTTGACAGTAGCCACAGAGGGGCTACATAAGCCCACAGACCCGCAGCCAATGCATCTGGGGCCGGCCTGAGGCCCGGAGCAGGATCACCAGCACCCGGACCCGAGGTCCAGCAGTCTACCTTGTGACCAGGGACCCGGGGACCGGGGGCGCCAGCCTGCCAAACAGGCTACCAGAGCTGCCCCCTTTGTGTGCGAACAGAAGGAAACCAGTCTCACATCGAAGAGTGAGACCAGACCTCACGCCCGGCCACCTATATAAGGGCCTCAACTACCCTCTTTAATAGGTAACTGATCTCTCCAACTGCTTATCATACGTGCTTAAGTTATCTATTCATCCCAACTGTACTAACTTAGGCATCGGAGAGGAGAAGACCGGCCCGCCCGGTATTCCCCTTAGTGAGACACCGCTAAAACCCTGCTACGCACCGGGATCTCGCCCGAGACAGCAGTACTCCAACACCTCCCGCCGAATGAAGTTGTAGGAGCTCCGCTCCAGATCGTCCCAGCACCCGAGTATCGTCATAATCCTCTCCCGCTCCAACTCGGACAGTACGAAAGATTGGTCGCCAAGGGGCTGGAAGGCACTAGGAACCCGGTACATCTTGCTCCTTTTCTGCCACTTCCCACCCGCCATCACTACTTTTTTCCTCCAGCTACTGTCCACCCAGGAAGGCAGATGGGTGATGATAGGTCCTTTCTTCTTCGAGAAGGAGTGCTGTAAAGTGCCCGGAACTCGTTCACCGTTGGCAAGCTCATCCCGGACAGCTCGTACAGACAACCGAGGCTCAGCAGCTGCCTCCACTGGTTCCCAGGAAGCTGCGCGGGAAACACTTGCAGAGCGCTAAGCGTATACTGCACGAAGTCTGGCAGCGGGAGGGAGAACCCGTGATGAAATTGGTCTCCGTGAACAGCAACCCAACCCGCCTCCGGGTTACAGGCCGATTCTCCGGGATTCAGCGGCCGTAACGCCACCTCATCGGGGATATTCCACGTCTCCCGGAAGGCAGCAATCTCTGCGGGGTTCATAGTACCTTCCGGTTCATCGCACACCACGGCCTCTTTCCCACTCCCGATAGTGTGTAGCTCACGGGTGGAGTGCCAGGAAAGCGCACCCCGTGCGGGATGCCCCCACATCCCAAGGACCCGGAAGACGAGACCCCGCCCCGGGAGCGGTCAGCGGCTTCGGACTCCGGGGATTCCGAACCGAGCCAATCCTCCAATCTCTCCTCATCGTCCACCACGGGACGCCTGTCGGCCGATTCGGAAGCCCCATCAGAACTTGCAGAAGCCATTTAACCTAAGGGGAAGAAAACAAAACCCCACCGCTGGTCAGCAATAAGCCGATTCTCCGGGATTCTCCCCAAGTTTACCACAGACGCCCCGCTCAAAACGACTCACAGTCGGCGACAGAGCACCCCCCCCCGCCACAAAACACCAACCAAAAAGAAAAGCACGAAGCAAAGAAAGCAAGACTTACCGATTACTATGCACAACCGAGGAAAGTCCGTCCTACGAAAACACCGAGCAATGGTAGGCAAAGACCCAGAATGCTTGGAGCACGGATATCGCGAGGCACCTCCACAGAACTTTCGCCGGATTCCTCTCCAACCTTCTCTTCTTCTCTCTGGGCCAAAGAGCAAAACAGAAATAATGAAGACAAAGGAGGCCTTTTTATAGACGGGTCCGATGCCCTAGGCACCCCTGTAATCCCCCCATAATACTCAATCGGGGCAAGTCAAGCGCCTGCGAATCCAGGCCCTCCATCTCAGATCGCTCCCTATTGACACGTATCCCAGCATCGATAACCTTCCCACGCCATCACAACTGATTAGACTGATGGGCTTCCTCCTTAAATGCATGTCAGCCACTTGTCCCGCCTACAAGCGGCAGTTAAGGGAGATAGGGGCAGGAACCGAGGCGTCCAGCCCCCCCACTTCCCCAAGAACCAAGGCTCATCACTGGTTAGGTATCATTCAACCGGTTCCATGGCATTTCACCGGTTATGTATCATTCAACCGGCTCTATGGCATCTCACCGGTTAGGTAACATTCAACCGGCTCAATGGCATCTCACCGGTTAGTAACATTCAACTGGCTCCATGGCATTTCACCGGTTATGTGACATTCAACCGGTATGGGCTTTATAAACCCGGGAGAGTTTGCATCTAACACATGCAAACTTTTCCAGCAGGATAAAAACCCTACATCACACTGAACTGTGATCAATATGAGGAACCAAGGCGAGACTTGTTATCTCAACGCCACCCCACCGGGCAGCTTGTTTCTCTAACACAGAACAAACCTCCCCGCAGGCACGTTGCCCCACGCTTATTCTAACATAAGCTGGGCCGAGCCAACGAGCTACTCCCGACCTGCCCCACCGTTGGCAGCAATTTCGCCTTGGGAACTTGGGGGACTCGTTCCGACATGGCAGTCCACCGGTCGAGTCCTCACCGCCATCATCATCCCATGCACTCGTCCGGGTTTCACCCTGCTCCATATCTATTGCATGGCGGATCTCAACGCTACATCATCCCATGCACTCGTCCGGGTTTCACCCCGCTCCATATCTATTGCATGGCGAATCTCAACGCCACATCATCATCCCATGCACTCGTCCGGGTTTCACCCCGCTCCATATCTATTGCATGGCGGATCTCAACGCCACATCATCATCCCATGCACTCGTCCGGGTTTCACCCCGCTCCATATTTATTGCATGGCGGATTTCAACGCCGCATTATCCTCCCATGCACTTGTCTGGGTTTCACCCCGTTCCATACTCATGGCACGACAACACTTGAGCACAATACCATCAGTATTGCAAGCATACTCATAACTGTCACACGTCATCATTAATAGGTACTCACATCACCACGCCTCCTCTACCCGAACGCTCGGTCACGCCCAATCTTCAATACGGACTTGGGGGACTGGGCACCGTTGGGTTGGTAACCCTGCGGGTCTGCGGGACAGGAGCAAGACATATTAAGTCCCCATTCAAGATTGCACTTGACCGGGAACTTGGGGGACTTGTTGATAGTAGCCACAGAGGGGCTACATAAGCCCACAGACCCGCAGCCAGTGCATCCGGGGCCGGCTGAGGCCCGGAGCAGGATCACCAGCACCCGGACCCGAGGTCCAGCAGTCTACCTTGTGACCAGGGGCCCGGGGACCGGGGGCGCCAGCCTGCCAAACAGGCTACCAGAGCTGCCCCCTTTGTGTGCGAACAGAAGGAAACCAGTCCCACATCGAAGAGTGAGACCAGACCTCATGCCCGGCCACCTATATAAGGGGCTCAACTACCCTATTTAATAGGTAACTGATCTCTCCAACTGCTTATCATACGTGCTTAAGTTATCTATTCATCCCAACTGTACTAACTTAGGCATCGGAGAGGAGAAGACCGGCCCGCCCGGTATTCCCCTTAGTGAGCAGGTTCGCAGGAGGAGATCACATCTAGATTCACCAGTCTCTACCAGACCTACGGGTTTGTGCAGAAACATCCCTCAAGTTCCCTTTCCATGGGAAAGGAAGAGGAATTACTTTCCTTTCCGGAAACCAAACGAGGCCTCCTCTCAGCTCATTACCTATTCCAATGACCACCCTAGTTTTTTCCCTTATTAAACATAAGGTAACAACTGATATTGTGTATTTCAACAAATCTTTTCAATCCTAGTACAATTTTAATCTTTTTCTTTCTTTTTTGCCCTTCTGTCATATCTAACAGATTTTTGAATATAACGTGCTAAGATAGTGGAAGATAGAGAAGACTTTACTGGAAGGTCATCAAACTCCGCTGGCGTCCGATGACCGGTCTTGAGATTCTGTGGCCAGATTCCAGTCACCGGACTCCGATCGCAGGATTCCGGTCACTAAATTTCCGGTCACCAAATTTTTTTCGCCATAATTTTTTATTTTTCAATATTAAATTACTAACTCTGACTTTAAGCAACTTACAGATTGCAGTAAGTATGTTTCTGACTCCCAATAACCAGGTTACTGACCCTTAGTAAGCAACTTATAAATTCTAGTAATTAAATTACTGATTCTCAGTAATCAGGTTACTGACCCCCAGTAAGCAACTTACAGATTCCAGTAAGCATGTTTCTGACTCCCAGTAACCAGGTTACTGACCCCCCATAAGCAACTTATTGGCCCGAGACTGAGATTTTACTCCCCCAAGACCGAGGTTGAGATCCAATTCATCGCCGTCGAAGTGAAGCAATTCGACGACTCGATTATTGACCTCCAGTTCCCACTAATAATAAATTACTGACCATCAATAACTCCAATTACTAATCTTCAGTAACTCTAATAATAGATTACCACTGTTCTCACCCAACAATCAGGCCTATGGCCCAAACCCGAACTCAACTTCTTTGCCAGCAACTGCTGCCTCAGCACCATCTTCCTCAGCCGTTCATGTTTCTTATCCCAGGTCTGGGCCTCTGACCCGCACTCACTGCAGCTTTCGAGCTTCTCGAAAGCGTCGACCATGTGGCAGACAACGTCGTCGGAGTCAAGGTAGAGGAGAGGCGCGGCGGTAGAGGAGGAGGCCGATTTGGAGATGACGGGGAGCTGGTACTTGACGACGAAGGAGGCATTGGCGGGGGAGAGGTCGGCGATCTTGGAGAGAGTGAAGTTGCGGTCGACGGGGACGGTATTCCTGCTCTGTAAATAGATGAGGTGGCTCCGGCAAGTCCAACCCTTTGTCGGCGTCGGCGTCGGCATCGACAAACTTCGTCGATGTCGAAAGAGAGAGAGAGAGAGAGAGAGAGAGGAGGCTGATATGAAATTAGATACGAGGGCAGTACCGTCTCATCTCTAGAATCATTGGAGTGGGCAACAACAATTGGCTTGGGCAACTTTTCCTCTATTTTTGACTAAATGGTCATTCTTCCTTTAACTTAAGTGTATAAAAACTAATTATATCTGACAGGTCTACCTTGCGAGTTGTTATTTGTAATGTCACTGATCATTTATGGAGTTAACTTATTTTTTTCTTTTGTTCTTTTTTACCATTGATCATTTAAAAATCAAGTCTATATTCCTATACTGAGAGATGATGTAGGGTTCTTAGTGTGAACTCCATATTCCCACAGGATATAGATAATACGTTCAATACTGTCATATTATTTACAGTTCTAAGTTTAGTTACCCATACATTGTATCTTAACTAAATCACTCAGTTGTTTTTTTGTCAACATTGGAAAATGGAACTGCGCATGTTCTCAGTCTATAGACACGAGAACCCACTAACCTCTTCATCGGTTCTATAATGAGTTTCTTGACAACCATGCATATTTTTGACATCGGTCTTGTACTTCTTGAATCACAATTGAATTTTTTTTTTCTCCCAACACTACGCTAAATGGTGTCGCTTTTCTATATCTGTCAATACTCCCATCTGCGTTGAGTTTCACTGTATACACCCAACGACATCTAACAGTCTTCTTTCCAGGTGGCATTGTCACAATATCCTAAGTTGAGTTTTTCTGCAAGGCTTCAAGTTCTTCATTCATCGCTTGTTTCCACTTGGGATCTGCCAATGCATCTTGTACACTACTAGGAATAGATACAGAAGATAATTGATCGATAACAAGTGCATGTGGCCCAGACAATCTATGATTGGACATATAATTGGCTATAGGGTATTTTGCTTTGGCTTTGATGTCTGGCTCATAATATTTTGGTGGAATACCCTTAGTAATTCTATGTGATTTTCTAGGTTCATTGGAAAATAATTGTACCTGATGAGGAACATTCGCAGTAGGTTCTTCGGAAACTGTACTTGATATGGAAGATGTTTTGTCTGTATCACTTTGTAGGGAATTTGGTGGACTAGTGTTGGTGAGGTCACAACCTTCTAGCATGTCAACATCAGCAGGAAAGCGATCACCTTTTTGGTTTAACTCGGTTGAGTCACAATTCAAATATGTGTGGAGGCTCGGCTCGGCTGGGGGCTTTGCATGGACAGAAACGACGTCGTTTTCTGGTTCCTGATGTGTCAGTTCAACTCGGCTCGGCGGCTCGGTTGAACTGCTCGGCTCGGCTCGGCAGAAACGACACGCATGTCTGGTTAGCTCGACTTGGCGGCTGGCTAGGCGGCTCGGCAGGATGACATGGCTTGGCAAATTCTTCTGTCTGCTTCACGTGGCCATCATGTTGCTTTTGGTATTTTTGAATTTGTGTTGTCACATCAACACATGGTGTCCGGTTGCTTTTGTCTTTCTGCTGTGTTTGACTTTCTTGCTTTCCCAAAACAGTTTGTGACGTCTCTTTTTCACATGATACAGTAGCTCTTGTGTCTGCACCGAATTGTTTTTCAAGTGCTTTAATGTCAGCAAATTCCTCCGATTCAAATACATGTCGAGAATTCCCTTCATAAGTTTTCTCCCCCTAAATGGAAGACACTAAAACTCCACTCGAAAAATAAGACTCAGATTCCCGAAAAGAAACGTCAAGCGAGGTATGTATTGTATCAGTGTGGGGTTCATAACATTTGTAACCCTTCTTAAACTCTGCATAACCCACAAAAATACACTTTCTTGCACGATAATCGAGTTTACTTCGTTGAGGCTTGGGAATATGAACATACACTGTGCACCCAAATACACGCGGCTCTAAGTTAGGCATTGATGGAACTGAAAGGAGCGTGTGAAGTTGTTGTTGAGGGTTTTGAAACTCAATTACCCGAGAAGGAGTACGATTGATAAGATATGCAGCAGACTTCACAGCTTCTCCCTAATATTCACGAGGCACATTCATGCCAAACAATGAGGCAAGAACAACTTCAAGTAATTGCGGATTCTTCCGTTCTGCCAATCCATTTTACTGAGGAGTATATAAATTTGAAGTTTGATGTCGAATTCCTTAAACTTGTGTGAATTCTTGCATAAGGCCATTAACATATTCTCCACCATTGTCAGATTGGAAAACACGAATGGTCTGTTGATATTGTGTGGACATCATCTTGTGAAATTCTTTGAACCTGGAACAAACATCGCTTTTGTTCTTCAAGAGAGACACCCAAATCATTCGGGTGCAATCATCAATAAAAGTGACCAAATAACGAGCGCCACATAATGAAGGGATTTTCGCAGGGCCCCATACATTAGAGTGAATCTTCAGGAAAGGAACCGGACTTTTGTGAAGACTTGGACACTTATTGCAATGTAGGTGTACACAATGCTCTTGAAGTCATGATCAAAATCGCCGTAAACGGAGGCAAGCATTGGTACGTCGTCCTTCACCTTCATGCCTATGTCACGGGACAGTTGAGCTGCGACTTTTTTATCGGCAGGCATGTTGTGCTTATCGTCCCACTCCACAACAATTTTGGCTTTGGTAAGGCGCACCATCTCCTTCGTCTTCATACCGACCACCACACCTCTTTTTCTTTTGGGTGGTCCAGCTACACAAAATAGGGGACAAGTTATCAAATCAACATCATTAATATAATGTATAAACACTTATCACTCCATCACTAAGACACAAAGTGTGATAACTTGATAAAAAGAAGTTAATTGAGTTCAAAAAACAGAAAATGAGAGTCTCTTTGATAAATATCATATCAAATTGGAAATCAAGCCCCAAATCAACTACCGCACTAATCCTAGTGTGACTCTATTTCCATGAAGCCCTTACATAACTTGGAAATCAATGGCCATTCTTGTTGCACTGTTCTTGCCCTTGAGAAGAACAAAATATACACCTAAAATGATGAACCTTATCAGTGATTACCAATAGAAGCAAGTAATTAAGATTTCCAACAAGAACAAGACTTAAACCAACAAAATGCATCACTTCTGGGTTTGGGTATCTGGGTTTGAGATCGGAGAGTGAGAAGAGAGTGAGGAGTGAGAAGAGGAAGACTGAGTCGAAGAAGTTGGGTTTTAATTGAACCCTATAGGCGATGGCAAAATAATAACCCTGTCGCACCATGTATTACGAAATGTAATTTCAAATTTTGGCTGAAAATTTTGGCAGAAACCAACTGGCCAATTCTCAAAACATTTTAGAGCGACTAATATATACAACTTAGTCGCCTCATGCGTCTTCAGTTCATAGAACTTCTTATCCTCCACATTGACCTGCATAACCGCAAGGATACTGAGCTTCTTTAATCCATTCGAAGATCTCTGGCCTTTGCTCAGGAAGCACCGTATATTCTGCTTGAGAGACCTTCTCTTTTCTTAAGGAAGATGAACTTTTCAATTTCTTCCACAACTTCTCACGTACCCCCAATTTTCTCAGACCTTCGCGGGCTTTGAGATCGTCCTTTGTCTTTCCTTCAAGACCAAAAATTGTCCCACTTATGTTGTCGTACACATTCTTCTCAATGTGCATGACATCCAATGTGTACCTCTGTTTAGATTCGGTCCAGTACGGCAGCTCCCAGAATATACTGACGTGAGTCCAACAAAGTCTCTCCCCACTCGTACTCGAATGTACCTTGAACTTCAGATGTAAACTATGTACCGGGTACTCATGAGATATGATTTGGGCATAAATCTCATCCCCAGACAACGACCGCGGTGGCTGCCTTTCCTCAACCTTAAACTTATCTGCTGCATAATGCCATTTGTGGCATTCACCTAACCACCGACGATGACCCTGGTATGCCATCCTCCTTGTCAAGTTATTTGCATCAACATCATCCAAACAGAGGGGACATGCTTTGTATCCTTTAGTCTGGATGGCTCCTAACATTCCTAATCCCGGAAAGTCGCTGATAATCCACATCACTACTGCTCTCATTCTGAAAGTTCTCTGCTCATGTACATCATAAATCTGAATTCCAGTGCTCCACAACATCTTCAGCTCATCGATCAATAGTCTCATAAAGACATTCAAACACTTTCCCGGAGACTTTGGACCAGATATTAACATAACAAGAATGTTAAACTCCTTTTTCATTGCCATTGAAGGAGGCAAGTTGTAAGGCATCGCCACAATAGGCCAACTGCTGTGAGAGAGACCCGTCTTTCCAAACGGATGAAACCCATCAGTGGCTAGTCCGAGTCGCACATTCCTGATCTCGCGAGCAAAATCTGGAAATGACATGTCAAACTCTTGCCATGCGTCCCCGTCTGCTGGGTGTTTAAGAACTTCTGGATCTGCTATCCTTTCCCCGTGCCACCGCATGTCCTTTGCTGTGTGAGGTGACATGTACAGACGTTGCAACCTCGGTGTAAGAGGAAAGTATCGAACCACCTTCTTTGGAACCCTCGTACTGTCCTCTGTGGATCTCCATCTAGACTCCTCGCATATGTTACATTTGTCGAGGCCTGCGTCGTCTTTGTAAAACAACATACAACCATGCTCGCATGCGTGGATGATCTGATAACCCAAACCCATGTCCTTCAGGATCTTCCTCAGAGCCCGGTATGAATCTGGATACTTGTTTGGTTCTAAGAGGAGATCTTTGATGTACTGACAATTTTGATCAAAGCTTTTGTCTGACAATTTATTCTCTATTTTCATCTTCACTGCTTTCAGGATGGTGGTCAAAACAGTCTCCTTACTACCCTCGTACACTGGAGTCTGAGCTTGTAACGACCTATGTTTTATTTTATTTTATTATTTTTTTTTAGAAAAGATTTTAATTTCTTTATATTTAAATATATCTCTTTTACTATATATATATATATATAAGTATAAGTAAATCAGTATGTGTAGATATATATATATATATATATATATACATATACGTATATTTTATACTTGTGTTGTGTAAGTATGTTATATATATATATATATACATATATATATATATATAAGTAGCTAGTAGGTGATCGGGAGAAAGAAAAACACAAAGTAAAGAGAAGAAGAAGAGAGGGCGAGAGAGAGAAAAGAAAGGGGAAGAGAGATGACGAACCCAGAAGGAAAAAATAGCTAGAAATCCCCAGAATCTTCTAGCTCGAATCTTTGTCTCATCCCTTCATCTTTATCACCTTCTTTCCTTAGCCCAGAAGCTTAGAAATTCAACCCAAATCTCAGAAAAAGCTGCATCCAAATCCCTAATTCACTTTACTCAAGCAGGAGGTGTAAATTCCAGATTGAAACAAGGTGACTCACGCAAGCTACATCCTTGGAAGATGAACCCTAGAACCAGAGGTGGAACCCTAAACTAAGGAGGTGTTAAACCTACTATCCAGGTGTAAGTTCCCTGAGTTATTTGAATCCAAATTGTTCTCTTCATGCTTATCAGAAATTGGATGTTTACTTGCTTAGATGATCACTATAAATAGCTGAGATTAGAAGCATGCTAGAGATAATTTGGTGAGTCTTTTCCTAGTATAAAGTTAGAAAGTTAAGAAGCAGAAGGGGTGCTATAAGAAGAGAGATTTAGAGGTTGGTCCTCTTGTTATAATTTCTGTTTTGATTTGCGTTGATGTGATTCATTGTCATGGTGTCTTTAAGGTATTGTTTGAAATTACTACTTGGTTACAAAGACATTCAAACTTTGTTTAGTGTCTATCTTGTACTTCAGATTATTTGTTTTAAGGCAACCAAATCTTACAAAAGAATTTTGTATGTTAGTTTTCTAAATCAACAAAAAGGTGTTATTTGAAGTACTTAGTTCAAGTATTGTAACTCATTACTTTGTATGGTTTACTGTGTTTGAAACATTGAAGTTTTTAGTTTCTATCGATATAAGTTTTTTTCAGATTTCGAAATGGTGTAGTAATACAGAAAAACTTGCAAAACTAGTTCTTAGTGCAGCTTTTTTGAAACAGAAGCAGAACTTTGAAAAATCATAACTAACTGTAAAAAACTTGTTTAATTTTCTGAATTTCCAACTCTCAGATTTTCCTTAGTTTGTCTTCTGTATTTCATTAGAAGACACTGATTTCAGATCATGCACAGTTCGGTACAGTTTTTATGTTTTGTACTGCTGGGTCAGAAAGGTTACAGGATTGTTCAGCTTTCCTAAATAGTTTTTTCTTTGTTATATGTTAGAGTTTTCATTACAAACTATTATATCCTATATCTTGTGTTTTATTTGATTTGTTAGTTGGTTGCTGGAAACTAAATCAAGTTAGTTCCACATATCATGCTGAAGATTGAATTTCCAGAAATCATGTTAGTTGGCTGCTGTGTTCAATTTCCAGAAATCATACTGTTTTGCACACCCTTGTTTCTGTACTGCTACTTTGAAAATACATAACTAATTGTGTAAAAATCCTTTTCGGGTGATTCCAGTTCTGGTAGTTTCTTTAGAGTGTCTACTTTAAATGTTATGAAGACACCATCTTGTTTTACTAAATCTAGCTATATCAATTCTGGTCAAACAGTTTTCTGGGCAGAATTCTCGTCAGAAAATCCTGGACTAATGTCAAACTTTGAAAATTCATAACTTTTGTTTGGAAACTCATTTTTGAGTCATTCCAAGTTTGAGAATTTAATTTTTTTTGTCTGTTACAAATGTTTAGAAGGAATTGATGTGAGATTCCTTACCGAAAAATATAAATTTCAGGGTAGAAGTACTAAGGTCAAAAGACTGATTTTCTGGTTTGAGTTGTGCAAAAACTGAATTTTCTTGTGGTACTAAGGCAATGTTATGCTTTTATTCTGCACTTTTTATCAGTGTAATGCTTTAGATATAGGATGTTAAATCTTTGATTTTATTCTTTTACTAGGTGCTGAATTTTAAAGAGGGAATCGGCAAAGGTAGGGGGGAACAACGGGAAACCTCTATGCTTGTTGTTTGATAGATTGTTTAATGGTTATTATTTTGCTGAGATTATTATGTATATGTTATATATTTAAAGGTATAGATATGCTATATTAGTTTTATGTACAAAGTACCTTGGGTAGAGAAGTTTGGGTTAAAACTTTTGCGTAGTTGAGTCCATAACCTCGGCAGGTACCACGCCACCATGTATGCCCAAAATAATGCGCAATTAGTGTAGGAAAAAGGGTAATTCGGGGCTGGCGACAGGGGAATGGACAAGACGACTAGCAAAAGGGGGATAGGAATAATGGGTTGAGAGTTAATTCATGTCGTAAAATGTTTAGAATCACCCTTGTGGTAAAATACACGGTATGGGACGTGTAGGCTCTTTAGATTTTACTTCATGAATTAACTAGTTGTAGAATACATTTGGAATTGTTGATATGCATTGTTTTGTGAGACTTTTGCTCCCTACTGGGCTGTTTATGCTCATCCCTTTAGAAATTTTGCAGGTCAAGATCTTGAAGGCTAGAAGTGAAGGTGAAGACAAAAAAAACGTGTTTATAGTTTTACTTTCCGTTATGTGCATTTTCAGCTTTGTTTGAAATTAGATGTGGATTGCCATTATAGATGGTAATTCATTTTGTAAATAGGTGTGTTGTTAATAAATAAGTTTTTCCCTCAGATTAGTAGCCTATCACTGTTCTATTTCAATTTTTTTTTTTTTTCATATTTCAGTTTTTAGACTTTTATGTCTAATATTGAAATATGAGTGTTTTCCCAATTTTTGGGTTGTGACAAGTTGGTATCAGAGCAATAGGTTTAGTGTTCTATAGGGCTGTTTTAAGTTAGGACTGTTTTAAGTTAAGTTAGCATTACGTCCTTTTAAGCTCCTGTTTAACCTTGTTACCTCTGTTTTATAGGCTGAGAATGGCAAGGATTCGCTCAATTGATAGCTATGGATCGTTTGAATTGTACCAGAACCAAGTTACACCTTTGTATCCCTACCAATATGAGATGGAGGTTGATTTTCATGCTGAAATGAAGCTTAAGGCACAGATTAGGAAGTCCTTGGAATGCCACCCTCCATTTACTTTCAGCCAACATAAGGCTGTAGTTTATCACAGACTTCGGAGCCATCTTGTGTCCTTATATAGAGTTGTAGCTGCTATCTCCAACGATGAATTCTACCTTGAGAAATATAACCAAGTTGTTGTTGAAAATCGTACTGGAGTTGACCCAACTCATGCTATCATTATAGACTCTGATTCAAGTGAAAGTACTAGCACTGATGGGAGCACTAGTGGAGATATCCAGGCTTACATTATCCTTGAATCAAGTGAGGAGGATAGTGACCCTCAAGAGAGTAATGGATCAGTTTGCACTTAGGAAAACAAGAACTGTTTAGTGTTAGATAAAGTATCCAAACTAGTGTATTTTTCAAGTTTGTAGATAGGTTTGCTGTTTTGCTTTTGTTTATAGGTTTGCTGTTTTGCTGCACGTAGGTTTGTTGCCTCTGTGAAAAAGTCTGGGGTGTTCCATTTTACTTTCATACAGAGGTTTATAATGTGCATAGCTATGTAAACTAACGGCCTGCTTTGTCAATATATCTACTCAGTTTCTTGTACATGTTTTTCTTTCCTTCTTATTGTTATCGTGGGTAAATTTTTTTTGTTATTTCTTCTTGTGCGTAATATAGTTAGATTTGTTCCCTTACTTACTTAGTATCACTGTTTGATTGTTAGTATATGAAAAGTTTTCCAAAGCCCCAGTATAAACATACTACAGACCAACTGTTGGGTCGGTCATTAAGTTGAAGGAAGTTCATATATGTTTCTATTGACTAAGCTGAAGTTTATATATATTTTTGGCTCGTACATCAGCAATGTATATATGCTATGTACGTTATATATATATATATATATATATATATATATATATATATTGACTTATAGTTTTACACTTAAGTACCTACTTATAAATTCTAAGATAGTTTTATTTTTTAAAGATGGCCGAGGAACAAAACAAAGGAGAGGCTAACAGTAACCCTGATGTCATAGCTGCTATTCAAGATATGGCTAGTGCGATAAGAGGAAGTCGCAATGATAACCATCAGGAGGATAGTGAGGAACGAGTCATGAGGATCCAAGGTGAATTTCGTAAAGCTCGACCTCCTACTTTTAAGGGTGTACTAGACCCCATGATAGCCGAGGAATGGTTGCGACAGATGAAAAGAACACTGAATAATCAGAAAGTACCAGAGGATTTGAAAGTAATTGTGGCATGTACTTATCTGGAGAGTGCAGCATATCACTGGTGGGAATCTATTCTTGCTACTCCGGATATTGAAATCACCACATGGACTGCATTTGAAGCTATTTTCCTTGAAAAATATTTTCCGGATACAGTGAGGCAGGAAAAGGCCAAAGAATTTATGTTTCTTTCAAAAGGGGATCACTCGGTAGCTGAATATCAGAGTAAATTCGAAGAGCTTATGCGATTCTCCCCAGGCATTATACCAAATGAGGCCGCTAAAGCAAAAAAGTTTGAGGATGGACTTAACCCTGAAATCAGAGAAAAAGTAGCTATCTTGAAGTTGACAAAGTACTGTGAAGTAGTAGAGCGAGCACTTATTGCTGAACGAAGTACCCAAGAGATAAAGAGGAATTTGAATTCTGCAAACACCGGTGGTCAAAATAAACGCCAAAATTTTGGACCTTCTGGAAGTAATTTTCAAAGACCTCGATTCTTTGGTACAACACCACCAGCTAGATTCTGTTATTATTGTAGGCAGAATGGACATTTTCAAAGAGACTGCCCACGTATACGGACTCAACAGTTTACATCTCATCAGTATCGTCCCCAGAATAAAATTGGCCGAGACCATATGTTGCACCACATGCACCACGTCCAGTGAATACTACCAGACCTAGAGCACCAACTGGTGTGAGACGCCCTGCACAAGTTAATCAAGGTCGTTTGTATGCAATGAATGAGACAGAGGATCAAGACGGTTCACAGGTGGTGGAAGGTACGTTTCTAGTTTTTAATTCAGAAGCTAGAATACTCTTTGATCCTGGTGCTACACATTCTTTTATATCGTCATCTTTTGCATCAACCCTTGGACTGAAATCAGAAGCTAGGAAAAATCCGTTACTGATTGGGTCACCTATGGGTACTGGAGTAAGAGTTAACCGAGTGTGTAAGCGATGCATGATAGACATATCAAGTCATAAGCTAGATTTTGATATGATAATAATAGATATGTCAGATTACGACGTCATATTAGGAATGAATTGGTTGAGTTATTACCAGGCTGTTGTGGACTGTAGACGGAAAAAGATAACGATAAGCACTGTGAAAGGTGAAACGTTTAGTTTTTATGGGGATAAAGTCTAATTACTTGAACTTTATTGCACATATTGTGGCCGAGGAAGAAAGTGAACTGCAGTTAGAGACTATCCTTGTGGTGAGAGATTTTAGAGATGTAATTCCTGATGATTTATTTGGGTTACCACCAGAGCGTGAGGTGGAATTTGCTATCGTAGTATATCCAGGCACCTTACCAATTTCGATATCTCCTTATCGTATGGCACCAGTTGAACTAAAAGAACTCAAGGTACAAATTGAGGAATTGGAGAGCAAAGGTTTTATTCGCCCAAGCACTTCGCCATGGGGGGCACCAGCACTTTTTGTGAAAAAGAAGGATGGATCTCTTCGAATGTGCATTGATTACCGTCAGCTGAATAGAGTTACAGTGAAAAACAAATATCCAATACCAAGGATTGATGATTTGTTTGACCAGCTACGAGGTTCCTGCTTCTTTTCTAAAATCGATCTTCGTTCGGGATATCATCAGTTGCGAGTCAAAGCAGAAGACATACCTAAGACAGCTTTTAGAACTCGATACGGACATTATGAATTTTTGGTTATGCCTTTTGGTTTAACTAATGCTCCGGCGGCATTCATGGATTTGATGAATCGTGTTTTTCGACCATATTTGGATCAGTTTGTGATAATATTCATAGATGACATTCTTATCTATTCGACATCTAAAGAAGAGCATGAGAGACATTTGACGATTGTTTTACAGACGCTAAGGGAGCACCGATTGTTTGCTAAATTTAGCAAATGTGAGTTTTGGTTAACTGAAGTCAAATTTTTGGGACATGTGATCTCTAATGAAGGTATTGCCGTGGACTCTTCCAAAGTAGAAGCTGTGTTAAATTGGAATCAGCCCAAAAATATATCAGAAATTCGAAGTTTTCTTGGATTAGCTGGATACTACCGGAGATTTATTAAGGATTTTTCCAAGTTAGCTGCACCATTGACAAAGTTAACTCGAAAGGAAGTGAAATTCGTCTGGAATCAAGAATGTGAAAAATCATTTCAAGAATTGAAGATTCGTTTAACTACTGCTCCGATTTTAATTATTCCTGAACGTGGAAGGGACTATATAGTTTACACTGATGCTTCTTTGCTAGGACTAGGGTGTGTACTAATGCAATCAGATAGAGTGGTTGCTTATGCTTCACGACAGTTGAAGTCTCATGAAAGAAATTACCCAACGCATGATTTGGAATTAGCTGCTATAGTTCATGCTCTCAAAACTTGGAGGCATTATCTCTATGGAGAACGATTTGAATTATATTCCGATCATAAGAGCTTGAAATACTTATTTACGCAGAAATAGCTCAACATGAGACAGCGACGTTGGATGGAATTCCTAGAAGACTATGATTTTGGATTACATTATCATCCTGGTAAAGCAAACGTAGTAGCAGATGCTTTAAGTAGAAAATCACAAGGATACGCGGCAAGTCTGCATGTTCAAAAATGGAAGATGATGGAATCTCTTACTGAGTACGAATTACATGTTGATATACATGAGAATGTGGCTAGAATATTCAATATATATGGTAACCAGACCAATTTTGATGGAAAGGATTATTGAGAAACAACGTGAAGACGTTTTATCCATGTCTCTTCAAGGCCAGATTATGTCTGGTAAGCAATTAGAGGGATGGAGCTTTAGTGAAAATAGAGGATTGAGGTATTTTAGTAGATTATATGTACCTGAGATTCCAGAACTGAGAGATGAAGTCCTCCGTGAAGCACATTATTCGTCTTACACAATTCATCCAGGTAGTACTAAAATGTATCACGATCTTCGTCGACAATTTTGGTGGGAAGGAATGAAAAAGGATATAGCTGTATTTGTGACAAAGTGTCTTACTTGTCAACAAATCAAAGCCGAGCATAAAAAGCCATCAGGGACACTTCAACCTTTGCCTATAGCAGAATGGAAATGGGATCATATTACCATGGATTTTGTGTCTGGTTTACCTCGCTCGTCTAAAGGAAAAGATGCAATATGGGTTATAGTGGATCGGTTGACTAAGTCTGCACACTTTTTGCCAGTAAAGACAACAGATTCTACTGAAACACTTGGGAAGTTATATGTTCAAAAGATAGTCAAGCTACATGGAGTTCCTCTCTCGATCGTGTCAGATAGAGACTCCAAGTTTACTTCTAAATTCTGGGAAAGTTTACAGCGGGCTTTGGGTACGAATTTATATTTTAGTACTGCATTTCATCCTCAAACCGATGGACAATCAGAAAGAACTATTCAAATTCTGGAGGATATGTTGAGAGCTTGCGTCCTAGATTTTCATGGAAGCTGGGAAGATTATTTATCATTCGCGGAGTTTGCCTACAACAATAGTTTCCAGTCTAGTATTGGAATGGCACCATATGAAGCATTGTACGGCAGACCTTGCAGATCACCATTGTGTTGGACCGAGGTAGGTGAGACTACTATAATCGGACCTGATTTTATTCAAGAGACTACCGAAAAAGTGAAGATAATCAGAGAAAGATTATTGACGGCTCAAAGTAGACAGAAAAGCTATGCGGATCAGAGAAGGCGACCGTTAGAATTTAAAGTGGGTGATCACGTTTTTCTCAAGGTATCACCACGAAAAGGAATCCGACGATTTGGGAAAAGTGGAAAATTAGCTCCAAGATTTATTGGTCCTTTCGAGATACTCAAACGAAAAGGAGAAGTTGCTTATAAGTTAGCATTACCGCCACAACTTTCAGGAATTCATGATGTGTTCCATGTATCTATGCTTCGGAAGTATGAGCCAGATCCTTCGCATGTTTTAGACTGGGCAGACCTTGACTTAGATGAGCACTTATCTTTCGAGAATAAACCAGTTCGAATATTAGACCGAAAAGACAAAGTATTGCGAACAAAAACTATTCCGATCGTGAGAGTTCTTTGGCAACGTGGGGATGTTGAAGAAGAAACTTGGGAATTAGAATCCGAGATATATCAGAATTACCCTGAGCTTTTCTGAAAACTTGGTAGGTGTTAAATTTCGGGGACGAAATTTTCTTTTGGGAGGGTAGGATGTAACGACCTATGTTTTATTTTATTTTATTATTTTTTTTTAGAAAAGATTTTAATTTCTTTATATTTAAATATATCTCTTTTACTATATATATATATATATATATATATATAAGTATAAGTAAATCAGTATGTGTAGATGTATATATATATATATATATATATACATATACGTATATTTTATACTTGTGTTGTGTAAGTATGTTATATATATATATATATATACATATATATATATATAAGTAGCTAGTAGGTGATCGGGAGAAAGAAAAACAGAAAGTAAAGAGAAGAAGAAGAGAGGGCGAGAGAGAGAAAAGAAAGGGGAAGAGAGATGACGAACCCAGAAGGAAAAAATAGCTAGAAATCCCCAGAATCTTCTAGCTCGAATCTTTGTCTCATCCCTTCATCTTTATCACCTTCTTTCCTTAGCCCAGAAGCTTAGAAATTCAACCCAAATCTCAGAAAAAGCTGCATCCAAATCCCTAATTCACTTTACTCAAGCAGGAGGTGTAAATTCCAGATTGAAACAAGGTGACTCACGCAAGCTACATCCTTGGAAGATGAACCCTAGAACCAGAGGTGGAACCCTAAACTAAGGAGGTGTTAAACCTACTATCCAGGTGTAAGTTCCCTGAGTTATTTGAATCCAAATTGTTCTCTTCATGCTTATCAGAAATTGGATGTTTACTTGCTTAGATGATCACTATAAATAGCTGAGATTAGAAGCATGCTAGAGATAATTTGGTGAGTCTTTTCCTAGTATAAAGTTAGAAAGTTAAGAAGCAGAAGGGGTGCTATAAGAAGAGAGATTTAGAGGTTGGTCCTCTTGTTATAATTTCTGTTTTGATTTGCGTTGATGTGATTCATTGTCATGGTGTCTTTAAGGTATTGTTTGAAATTACTACTTGGTTACAAAGACATTCAAACTTTGTTTAGTGTCTATCTTGTACTTCAGATTATTTGTTTTAAGGCAACCAAATCTTACAAAAGAATTTTGTATGTTAGTTTTCTAAATCAACAAAAAGGTGTTATTTGAAGTACTTAGTTCAAGTATTGTAACTCATTACTTTGTATGGTTTACTGTGTTTGAAACATTGAAGTTTTTAGTTTCTATCGATATAAGTTTTTTTCAGATTTCGAAATGGTGTAGTAATACAGAAAAACTTGCAAAACTAGTTCTTAGTGCAGCTTTTTTGAAACAGAAGCAGAACTTTGAAAAATCATAACTAACTGTAAAAAAACTTGTTTAATTTTCTGAATTTCCAACTCTCAGATTTTCCTTAGTTTGTCTTCTGTATTTCATTAGAAGACACTGATTTCAGATCATGCACAGTTCGGTACAGTTTTTATGTTTTGTACTGCTGGGTCAGAAAGGTTACAGGATTGTTCAGCTTTCCTAAATAGTTTTTTCTTTGTTATATGTTAGAGTTTTCATTACAAACTATTATATCCTATATCTTGTGTTTTATTTGATTTGTTAGTTGGTTGCTGGAAACTAAATCAAGTTAGTTCCACATATCATGCTGAAGATTGAATTTCCAGAAATCATGTTAGTTGGCTGCTGTGTTCAATTTCCAGAAATCATACTGTTTTGCACACCCTTGTTTCTGTACTGCTACTTTGAAAATACATAACTAATTGTGTAAAAATCCTTTTCGGGTGATTCCAGTTCTGGTAGTTTCTTTAGAGTGTCTACTTTAAATGTTATGAAGACACCATCTTGTTTTACTAAATCTAGCTATATCAATTCTGGTCAAACAGTTTTCTGGGCAGAATTCTCGTCAGAAAATCCTGGACTAATGTCAAACTTTGAAAATTCATAACTTTTGTTTGGAAACTCATTTTTGAGTCATTCCAAGTTTGAGAATTTAATTTTTTTTGTCTGTTACAAATGTTTAGAAGGAATTGATGTGAGATTCCTTACCGAAAAATATAAATTTCAGGGTAGAAGTACTAAGGTCAAAAGACTGATTTTCTGGTTTGAGTTGTGCAAAAACTGAATTTTCTTGTGGTACTAAGGCAATGTTATGCTTTTATTCTGCACTTTTTATCAGTGTAATGCTTTAGATATAGGATGTTAACTCTTTGATTTTATTCTTTTACTAGGAGCTGAATTTTAAAGAGGGAATCGGCAAAGGTAGGGGGGAACAACGGGAAACCTCTATGCTTGTTGTTTGATAGATTGTTTAATGGTTATTATTTTGCTGAGATTATTATGTATATGTTATATATTTAAAGGTATAGATATGCTATATTAGTTTTATGTACAAAGTACCTTGGGTAGAGAAGTTTGGGTTAAAACTTTTGCGTAGTTGAGTCCATAACCTCGGCAGGTACCACGCCACCATGTATGCCCAAAATAATGCGCAATTAGTGTAGGAAAAAGGGTAATTCGGGGCTGGCGATAGGGGAATGGACAAGACGACTAGCAAAAGGGGGATAGGAATAATGGGTTGAGAGTTAATTCATGTCGTAAAATGTTTAGAATCACCCTTGTGGTAAAATACACGGTATGGGACGTGTAGGCTCTTTAGATTTTACTTCATGAATTAACTAGTTGTAGAATACATTTGGAATTGTTGATATGCATTGTTTTGTGAGACTTTTGCTCCCTACTGGGCTGTTTATGCTCATCCCTTTAGAAATTTTGCAGGTCAAGATCTTGAAGGCTAGAAGTGAAGGTGAAGACAAAAAAAACGTGTTTATAGTTTTACTTTCCGTTATGTGCATTTTCAGCTTTGTTTGAAATAAGATGTGGATTGCCATTATAGATGGTAATTCATTTTGTAAATAGGTGTGTTGTTAATAAATAAGTTTTTCCCTCAGATTAGTAGCCTATCACTGTTCTATTTCAAATTTTTTTTTTTCATATTTCAGTTTTTAGACTTTTATGTCTAATATTGAAATATGAGTGTTTTCCCAATTTTTGGGTTGTGACAAGTTGGTATCAGAGCAATAGGTTTAGTGTTCTATAGGGCTGTTTTAAGTTAGGACTGTTTTAAGTTAAGTTAGCATTACGTCCTTTTAAGCTCCTGTTTAACCTTGTTACCTCTGTTTTATAGGCTGAGAATGGCAAGGATTCGCTCAATTGATAGCTATGGATCGTTTGAATTGTACCAGAACCAAGTTACACCTTTGTATCCCTACCAATATGAGATGGAGGTTGATTTTCATGCTGAAATGAAGCTTAAGGCACAGATTAGGAAGTCCTTGGAATGCCACCCTCCATTTACTTTCAGCCAACATAAGGCTGTAGTTTATCACAGACTTCGGAGCCATCTTGTGTCCTTATATAGAGTTGTAGCTGCTATCTCCAACGATGAATTCTACCTTGAGAAATATAACCAAGTTGTTGTTGAAAATCGTACTGGAGTTGACCCAACTCATGCTATCATTATAGACTCTGATTCAAGTGAAAGTACTAGCACTGATGGGAGCACTAGTGGAGATATCCAGGCTTACATTATCCTTGAATCAAGTGAGGAGGATAGTGACCCTCAAGAGAGTAATGGATCAGTTTGCACTTAGGAAAACAAGAACTGTTTAGTGTTAGATAAAGTATCCAAACTAGTGTATTTTTCAAGTTTGTAGATAGGTTTGCTGTTTTGCTTTTGTTTATAGGTTTGCTGTTTTGCTGCACGTAGGTTTGTTGCCTCTGTGAAAAAGTCTGGGGTGTTCCATTTTACTTTCATACAGAGGTTTATAATGTGCATAGCTATGTAAACTAACGGCCTGCTTTGTCAATATATCTACTCAGTTTCTTGTACATGTTTTTCTTTCCTTCTTATTGTTATCGTGGGTAAATTTTTTTTGTTATTTCTTCTTGTGCGTAATATAGTTAGATTTGTTCCCTTACTTACTTAGTATCACTGTTTGATTGTTAGTATATGAAAAGTTTTCCAAAGCCCCAGTATAAACATACTACAGACCAACTGTTGGGTCGGTCATTAAGTTGAAGGAAGTTCATATATGTTTCTATTGACTAAGCTGAAGTTTATATATATTTTTGGCTCGTACATCAGCAATGTATATATGCTATGTACGTTATATATATATATATATATATATATATATATATATATATATTGACTTATAGTTTTACACTTAAGTACCTACTTATAAATTCTAAGATAGTTTTATTTTTTAAAGATGGCCGAGGAACAAAACAAAGGAGAGGCTAACAGTAACCCTGATGTCATAGCTGCTATTCAAGATATGGCTAGTGCGATAAGAGGAAGTCGCAATGATAACCATCAGGAGGATAGTGAGGAACGAGTCATGAGGATCCAAGGTGAATTTCGTAAAGCTCGACCTCCTACTTTTAAGGGTGTACTAGACCCCATGATAGCCGAGGAATGGTTGCGACAGATGAAAAGAACACTGAATAATCAGAAAGTACCAGAGGATTTGAAAGTAATTGTGGCATGTACTTATCTGGAGAGTGCAGCATATCACTGGTGGGAATCTATTCTTGCTACTCCGGATATTGAAATCACCACATGGACTGCATTTGAAGCTATTTTCCTTGAAAAATATTTTCCGGATACAGTGAGGCAGGAAAAGGCCAAAGAATTTATGTTTCTTTCAAAAGGGGATCACTCGGTAGCTGAATATCAGAGTAAATTCGAAGAGCTTATGCGATTCTCCCCAGGCATTATACCAAATGAGGCCGCTAAAGCAAAAAAGTTTGAGGATGGACTTAACCCTGAAATCAGAGAAAAAGTAGCTATCTTGAAGTTGACAAAGTACTGTGAAGTAGTAGAGCGAGCACTTATTGCTGAACGAAGTACCCAAGAGATAAAGAGGAATTTGAATTCTGCAAACACCGGTGGTCAAAATAAACGCCAAAATTTTGGACCTTCTGGAAGTAATTTTCAAAGACCTCGATTCTTTGGTACAACACCACCAGCTAGATTCTGTTATTATTGTAGGCAGAATGGACATTTTCAAAGAGACTGCCCACGTATACGGACTCAACAGTTTACATCTCATCAGTATCGTCCCCAGAATAAAATTGGCCGAGACCATATGTTGCACCACATGCACCACGTCCAGTGAATACTACCAGACCTAGAGCACCAACTGGTGTGAGACGCCCTGCACAAGTTAATCAAGGTCGTTTGTATGCAATGAATGAGACAGAGGATCAAGACGGTTCACAGGTGGTGGAAGGTACGTTTCTAGTTTTTAATTCAGAAGCTAGAATACTCTTTGATCCTGGTGCTACACATTCTTTTATATCGTCATCTTTTGCATCAACCCTTGGACTGAAATCAGAAGCTAGGAAAAATCCGTTACTGATTGGGTCACCTATGGGTACTGGAGTAAGAGTTAACCGAGTGTGTAAGCGATGCATGATAGACATATCAAGTCATAAGCTAGATTTTGATATGATAATAATAGATATGTCAGATTACGACGTCATATTAGGAATGAATTGGTTGAGTTATTACCAGGCTGTTGTGGACTGTAGACGGAAAAAGATAACGATAAGCACTGTGAAAGGTGAAACGTTTAGTTTTTATGGGGATACGAGTAAATTCTTTTCCAATACCAAGCCATCCAATTACTTGAACTTTATTGCACATATTGTGGCCGAGGAAGAAAGTGAACTGCAGTTAGAGACTATCCTTGTGGTGAGAGATTTTAGAGATGTAATTCCTGATGATTTATTTGGGTTACCACCAGAGCGTGAGGTGGAATTTGCTATCGTAGTATATCCAGGCACCTTACCAATTTCGATATCTCCTTATCGTATGGCACCAGTTGAACTAAAAGAACTCAAGGTACAAATTGAGGAATTGGAGAGCAAAGGTTTTATTCGCCCAAGCACTTCGCCATGGGGGGCACCAGCACTTTTTGTGAAAAAGAAGGATGGATCTCTTCGAATGTGCATTGATTACCGTCAGCTGAATAGAGTTACAGTGAAAAACAAATATCCAATACCAAGGATTGATGATTTGTTTGACCAGCTACGAGGTTCCTGCTTCTTTTCTAAAATCGATCTTCGTTCGGGATATCATCAGTTGCGAGTCAAAGCAGAAGACATACCTAAGACAGCTTTTAGAACTCGATACGGACATTATGAATTTTTGGTTATGCCTTTTGGTTTAACTAATGCTCCGGCGGCATTCATGGATTTGATGAATCGTGTTTTTCGACCATATTTGGATCAGTTTGTGATAATATTCATAGATGACATTCTTATCTATTCGACATCTAAAGAAGAGCATGAGAGACATTTGACGATTGTTTTACAGACGCTAAGGGAGCACCGATTGTTTGCTAAATTTAGCAAATGTGAGTTTTGGTTAACTGAAGTCAAATTTTTGGGACATGTGATCTCTAATGAAGGTATTGCCGTGGACTCTTCCAAAGTAGAAGCTGTGTTAAATTGGAATCAGCCCAAAAATATATCAGAAATTCGAAGTTTTCTTGGATTAGCTGGATACTACCGGAGATTTATTAAGGATTTTTCCAAGTTAGCTGCACCATTGACAAAGTTAACTCGAAAGGAAGTGAAATTCGTCTGGAATCAAGAATGTGAAAAATCATTTCAAGAATTGAAGATTCGTTTAACTACTGCTCCGATTTTAATTATTCCTGAACGTGGAAGGGACTATATAGTTTACACTGATGCTTCTTTGCTAGGACTAGGGTGTGTACTAATGCAATCAGATAGAGTGGTTGCTTATGCTTCACGACAGTTGAAGTCTCATGAAAGAAATTACCCAACGCATGATTTGGAATTAGCTGCTATAGTTCATGCTCTCAAAACTTGGAGGCATTATCTCTATGGAGAACGATTTGAATTATATTCCGATCATAAGAGCTTGAAATACTTATTTACGCAGAAATAGCTCAACATGAGACAGCGACGTTGGATGGAATTCCTAGAAGACTATGATTTTGGATTACATTATCATCCTGGTAAAGCAAACGTAGTAGCAGATGCTTTAAGTAGAAAATCACAAGGATACGCGGCAAGTCTGCATGTTCAAAAATGGAAGATGATGGAATCTCTTACTGAGTACGAATTACATGTTGATATACATGAGAATGTGGCTAGAATATTCAATATGGTAACCAGACCAATTTTGATGGAAAGGATTATTGAGAAACAACGTGAAGACGTTTTATCCATGTCTCTTCAAGGCCAGATTATGTCTGGTAAGCAATTAGAGGGATGGAGCTTTAGTGAAAATAGAGGATTGAGGTATTTTAGTAGATTATATGTACCTGAGATTCCAGAACTGAGAGATGAAGTCCTCCGTGAAGCACATTATTCGTCTTACACAATTCATCCAGGTAGTACTAAAATGTATCACGATCTTCGTCGACAATTTTGGTGGGAAGGAATGAAAACGATTCATACAGTTTTTATGTTTTGTACTGCTGGGTCAGAAAGGTTACAGGATTGTTCAGCTTTCCTAAATAGTTTTTTCTTTGTTATATGTTAGAGTTTTCATTACAAACTATTATATCCTATATCTTGTGTTTTATTTGATTTGTTAGTTGGTTGCTGGAAACTAAATCAAGTTAGTTACACAATTCATACAGTTTTTATGTTTTGTACTGCTGGGTCAGAAAGGTTACAGGATTGTTCAGCTTTCCTAAATAGTTTTTTCTTTGTTATATGTTAGAGTTTTCATTACAAACTATTATATCCTATATCTTGTGTTTTATTTGATTTGTTAGTTGGTTGCTGGAAACTAAATCAAGTTAGTTCCACATATCATGCTGAAGATTGAATTTCCAGAAATCATGTTAGTTGGCTGCTGTGTTCAATTTCCAGAAATCATACTGTTTTGCACACCCTTGTTTCTGTACTGCTACTTTGAAAATACATAACTAATTGTGTAAAAATCCTTTTCGGGTGATTCCAGTTCTGGTAGTTTCTTTAGAGTGTCTACTTTAAATGTTATGAAGACACCATCTTGTTTTACTAAATCTAGCTATATCAATTCTGGTCAAACAGTTTTCTGGGCAGAATTCTCGTCAGAAAATCCTGGACTAATGTCAAACTTTGAAAATTCATAACTTTTGTTTGGAAACTCGTTTTTGAGTCATTCCAAGTTTGAGAATTTAATTTTTTTTTTCTGTTACAAATGTTTAGAAGGAATTGATGTGAGATTCCTTACCGAAAAATATAAATTTCAGGGTAGAAGTACTAAGGTCAAAAGACTGATTTTCTGGTTTGAGTTGTGCAAAAACTGAATTTTCTTGTGGTACTAAGGCAATGTTATGCTTTTATTCTGCACTTTTTATCAGTGTAATGCTTTAGATATAGGATGTTAACTCTTTGATTTTATTCTTTTACTAGGAGCTGAATTTTAAAGAGGGAATCGGCAAAGGTAGGGGGGAACAACGGGAAACCTCTATGCTTGTTGTTTGATAGATTGTTTAATGGTTATTATTTTGCTGAGATTATTATGTATATGTTATATATTTAAAGGTATAGATATGCTATATTAGTTTTATGTACAAAGTACCTTGGGTAGAGAAGTTTGGGTTAAAACTTTTGCGTAGTTGAGTCCATAACCTCGGCAGGTACCACGCCACCATGTATGCCCAAAATAATGCGCAATTAGTGTAGGAAAAAGGGTAATTCGGGGCTGGCGATAGGGGAATGGACAAGACGACTAGCAAAAGGGGGATAGGAATAATGGGTTGAGAGTTAATTCATGTCGTAAAATGTTTAGAATCACCCTTGTGGTAAAATACACGGTATGGGACGTGTAGGCTCTTTAGATTTTACTTCATGAATTAACTAGTTGTAGAATACATTTGGAATTGTTGATATGCATTGTTTTGTGAGACTTTTGCTCCCTACTGGGCTGTTTATGCTCATCCCTTTAGAAATTTTGCAGGTCAAGATCTTGAAGGCTAGAAGTGAAGGTGAAGACAAAAAAAACGTGTTTATAGTTTTACTTTCCGTTATGTGCATTTTCAGCTTTGTTTGAAATAAGATGTGGATTGCCATTATAGATGGTAATTCATTTTGTAAATAGGTGTGTTGTTAATAAATAAGTTTTTCCCTCAGATTAGTAGCCTATCACTGTTCTATTTCAAATTTTTTTTTTTCATATTTCAGTTTTTAGACTTTTATGTCTAATATTGAAATATGAGTGTTTTCCCAATTTTTGGGTTGTGACAGAGCTTCAGTTAAGAGTCTGTTTACTTCTCAAAAGCATCTTTAGCAATAGGGTCTAAATGATCAACATCATCAACAAAGGCTCCCCTAAACCACTAACATTCTGTTCTGTAGCCCACCTATCCATAAACGGGAAAGTGTCGTACATAATGTCCATGGTTGGGTTCACAGCAAAATCAGTGGCCACGTGTGTACTAGTAGAAGCCCTCTCTGCAATAATTTACTTTCTTCGGTCATACATAGAGGGAATGTCTGCATGCTCACCGTGCTCTTCCCATATAGTATAACCACTCATAAAGCCGTTATTCCACAAATGATGAAACATGTCAGATAATGGCAGAGGAACCCATTGTAACTGACATTTTTTACACGGGCACTTGTGCAATTTCGGTTCAGTCTTGCAATTGGAGGCCGCAAAATTACAAAATTATGTTATCCCATCAAGAAACCTTTTATCACCTCTACATAATCCCATCCAACTCTTATCCCCTTGGTATGTCATCTAGAGAAGAATAATTTCACAAATAATGTATTAATAATTGTCAAATTTTTTGTCAAATACACTACAATAAAACTTTCAAAATATTCTATATAATGATACTATAAATTTAACTATGCACATATTATACCAAAAACCTAAATTCTCAACCAAATTCCTTAATAATTCTAATACTAATTCACTAATCAACCACAAATAAACAAAAAGTCATCAATTTAAATTACACCATCCACTATATATATATTATATATATATATATATATATATATATATATATTTCAACATTTTCTTACTCTAAGACTCTAAATTTGAATGTAAACATATTATAACACAAATATGGTAAAAAACACAAAATCTATACAAAATCTATCACAAATTAAAGATCCCAATCGTAAATTACACACAAATACATCAAAATATGAAGATCAAACCCAAAATTTCAAAACCTACAATAAACATAACACAAAAAATGATATTTACGATGAAAATGAGAGATCACACTAACCTTTAAAGCAATTAGAAGTGAAGACCCAACCTTTACAACCCCGAAAGAGAAAAAATCACCAATTTTCAGCAAAATCGCAGCAGAGCTGCATTTTTTTTACTTTCCAGCACTTTACAGTTCTGGAAAAAGTGCGACGCAAAAGATATATGTAAGATATATGCGACGTAACAAGTATCACAGTCGCTCTAAAGGTGAAAGCGACGGGAATTTTGCTACGGAGAAAGGGGCACGGCAGTTTCAGTCGCTTAGAATGGTTTACGGCGACTGGTTCTAAGCGACTGGTAACGTCTCTGTGGCTTATTATCGTGCACAGGTGCGACATGTCGTATTTCAATCGCGCTAGATATTGTTAAGCGACTTACTTGTTTTCCTTGACTTTTCCTCCGTCGCTTGACGAGCAACATGGCGTAGTGGGCAGAGACTGGGAATGGACTGGTGCACATAAGATGCTGCTACAACAAGTACTGGGTAGCAGACCAGATAGAAGGGCGGGGTTCACTTTGGATTGTTGCGACGGCCAACAAACCAGAGGAAGACCAATCAAAAAGCTCTTGCACCTTGTTCGAGATTGTCTTTGAAGGCGAATCACGAGTCCGAATTCGCAACGTCCGAGCCGGGCGTTTCACACACGAGTTCACACTCGCTTCAGCTCCAGAAACCCTGGCTGGCTTTTATGTAGCGGCAGGATCACCGATAGGCGATGCTTTCAGAATCATTGACTGGGAGAACCTAGTGATACTTCCCCAACGAGTATCCTTCAAATCTGCAGAAGATGGCAACTACCTCGCTTCGAAATGGATCGACAGGCGCCCATATCAGATGTTCGAGCCCAACAGGGATGTTGGAGATCCGCTGGTGGCCAAGGAGTTGTTCGTCAATGCTGATGGAAGCCTTCGTATAAAGGACGGGCACTATATCAAATTCTGGAGGCGTAGCCCTAACTGGATCTGGGCTGACGCCGAAGATGATAACCACTCCAACGACACCTTGTTTTGGCCTGTAAGAGTCGACGACAAGACAATCGCTCTTCGCAATTTGGGTAACAACAACTTTTGTGGCGGACTCACCACCGAGGGAAAAACCAACTGTTTGAACGCCCACTACCCAACTCTCTCTAGACAGCCAATGCTGCTGGTGGAAGAGCTTGTTCTTTCAAGGGAGATCCACGACATCAGATTTCGACTCGCCGACTCGAGGATCTATAACGAGCATGTCGAAGAACTGGACACAGCTTTTGCAGAGAACGATAGCTCAACAGGGGATGCCACTATCACCCTCAGGTTTATGGTAAGAGATACAAGGATACGTACTTGGAATAACAGCGTGTCATTGACGTTGGGTGTCAAAACAACCCTCCAATTCTCAGCTATTCCATTGATTTTTGAAGGAAAGGTCGAATTGTCCACTGAGATTTCTGGAGGACACGAGTGGGGAGGAAGTACAACATATGAGCGTGAAAGGGAGGTCACTTACTCTGTTGTTGTACCACCATTGACTAAGATGAAGGTGACTCTCTTAGCTTCACGGGCTACATGCGATGTGCCTTTCTCCTACACTCAGCGTGACCTTCTCACTGACGGTCGTTTCGTTCCCAAACCCATGGATGACGGCATTTACACCGGCATCAATGCCTACAGATTCGACACTCATTCTGTAGACGTAAGGACGATCAAGGCCTAATATACACGGCATTATAGCTAAATAAGTGGGTGTATGCATGTGGATCGATCGGCTCACATCTCTTTGCTACTAGTAATTAATAATGAACCGGGAATCGATCGATCCTGATCTTATGGTGTCCAGCCGGCGATAGAGTTCTCTTTGTCTACCGCCGATGGAGGTTCCCGTGTGCTGTGTGCTTTTGCGTTTGTGTGATTCTTGTGTTCAGTGTGTTTTTCTTGTGCTTTTTACGTTTCTGCATTCTGTTGATGTAATTCAGCCTCATAGAAATTATAATAAACTCAACATTTGGTTTCATAATTGATGTAATTCGGCCGGTTACTAATTGCATGCACTACTGTTTGGCTTATTATTTCAGACCTTGAGAATGTATACATTTCCTTTCATGACTCTTCTGAAGCTCATGATATTGATTCTGGATTGTCTTAACAACAAATAAAGTTCAACCCGATGCGATACGATATAGTCTTGGCCATGAATGTCAAAGTTAGTCTTGGCCGCGTACTTGAGGTAAAGAAGTTTCTCATTCTAAGAGAGTAAAAACCTTTTTTAATTGAGCATCTTGATCTACAACGTTAGAAAAAAAGAGAGGCAGTTTAAGATCAGTTGTGGTTTTTCATAGTAAAACTGCAAGATAGATAATTTTTGAATTCAAGCATTAATGAAAATTTGATTTAAATCAAAAAACATCAATCAAGGTCGTCTAAAATATCTTGATGTATATCATACATCAAGATGCATGGTAGAGTTGGATGTGAAAAATGAGACTCATGATGAACGTACTCATAATGTGCTTCATACTCTTTGATCGTTTCCATAGCATTGCAGCTGTATACGCGAATGAACTTGTCCAACAGCCACGTTACAGTCCAATGTTTGCGAGCCACAAACTGTACTGATCTGAATGTAAGCACATATATTTAACAGATGATACAAAACTACAAAGTAAGAGACCTTTCATTTGAGAGAAATGTATCATGCCAATTAACAAATTGTTTGATTCGTGCCTGTCGCAAGCTTTTCATACCGGCCTGGTCACTCAGTGATCTTCACCAGGCTCTGTGCCGTTACAATATGTTAGCTCTATGTGACAGTATATTTAAAGCATGAGAATTTTAATTTGGGTTGTTAGGCTTTAGGAGTTTAGCAACCAAGTGAAGTATGTGAGAGTAATGGCTTACCTGTGAATGGTAGTTCCGGATAAAAAAGCTAGTTCCACTGATAAATTAAAGCTAGATACAAATAATTCCACTGATAGGAATGAATAAATATCGACCTTGTTATTTTAGAAGGAAAGAAGAGTCATAAAAGAAGAGCGCTATACCTCAATGCATGGTGAGTGAAAAAGCCTGCTCCTTACCAAATGAATAAACAAGCCACATATAGAAATTAGTCACTCCGATACTAAAATCAAAATGAGTTAGTTTCTGTTACAAGCTGTAGTTAGCGAAATATATAAACATTCCCCGAATTTTGGATAATAAAACTAAAATTCAACAATGTAACAATTCACAAAATGAACTCAAATACTTAAGAGTTATCTTACAAATAACTAAGTATAAGAAACTGAGTTTAAAAAACGTGACTCAATCGGGACAAAATATTACATTACCAAATGTCTACAATATGTAACATGGATGTAATGTAGAGTTTCAAGGTAATCATTCTCTAACTAGAAAGAAAAAAAAAAAAAAAAAAAAAAAGCTAGGTCACATTCCACACCTACTAGCTGTATGACTCAGTCGCCACCGCCCGACTGCTGGTCTTCACCTGTAGATCTAACTCCTACACTATGAATTGGTGCACCGCGTTGTAAACAATAAACCCGGTAAACTTTCAAAGCTCGTGTCAGTAAAACAAATAAAGTCAAGATAATATCTGCCTAAAACTTCCAAAGTAATTAATACCATCAAACAACAAATGGAAACCACATTTACAAAACATCCACATACAACTCACGAGTTATCAATTTGCATTGTACAATAATCCAAAAGAATATAACTCGGGGTACAATGACCAATGTCATTCCCCTCCATATCTCACATAGGCACACATACAAGAGCTCTAACTGATCGTAACCAATTACTCGGCCAAATACTTAGTTCCTGATATAATTGCCATAAATATCCCCCTTTAACATACAAGAAGGACCCTAATCGCTATATATGAGAGATTCCAATCATCACACATGAAAGATCTCACATTGGCCGTTGGTTTGGAAACCAACACATTCACCCATCACATAACTCACATAAACTCAATTATGACACACACACACACTCCACACATATACCAACTTAACTCAATATAACAATTTCATAGCAAAACTAATTCACTCAGTGCCACATATCACAGACAACACTTCTTCATCAATCCACAACCTCAATACGTATGTTTCACGTATATATATATATATATATATATATATATATATATATATATATATATATACACACACATATCTTTTGATAAGAACATATACTTTGTTTTATCCCTTAATATCATAGAATCGAGTCATAATATAAAGTCATGGGATTTTGGTAGAGTTTAAATGAAAATATGCTTAAGACTTGGAAATTTACAGAAAATTGACAAAGTGCTGAAAATCGAAGTCTCTAAATGTTTTGTTGATTCTGTAAACCTTTCATGATGCTTTTGATGGATTTTTCTTCTCTTATGAGCCGTATACATATTAAGGATTGAGCATTGGAAGGAGTATATCAATTGGAACAAAAGAAGCTACCGAAAAATGTTATGCAATTTCGGATTCAGTAAGTTCCAGGAAATTCCTGGGCACATCACTCAACTTCTAAAAATTCTCCAAGACGAACCACAAGGAACTAGAAGACGTGTCATATATGCACGGAAATCTCTATGAGTCTAGTTTCTACAAAACTTAGAATAGCATCAAAACCTTGCTTAAAGAGAAAGTTATGCCAGTAGGAAGACAGCAAGGTCACTGTCCTGTAGAGAGAGGGAACCTACTGCCCGTTTTTACTCTTTTGTGTTTTTGATTGTCCTTTTGGCATCCGATTGCACCATTGAAGATTGTCCAAGCCTAATAAAGGTTAGAGGAGTCAGCCAAATAAAAAAACATGGAAAATATGAAGAGAAAAGTTTTCCTAGTTTGGCTAGGAGAAACTGCCTGTTCCGGAAAAGTCTGCCGGTTGGAGACTTTTGAGGCTAGAGCTGCGTGTCCATGAACCAAAGTTCATCATAAAGAGTTGCTGAGTCCACGAGAGAAGTCCATGAAGCATTGTAGTCCAATCCAAGAAGGAAATCGGCAGAAGACAAGTCTTAGAAAAATCAAGAAAGGAAGATAATCAAAACCGGATTCAATTAGGATTTCCTTAGCCGACTTGTGTTAGGTTTTCTGTCGGCCTTTTCTATTCTTTTCTCTATACATAGAGACTGAATTCATATAGAAAAATCATCTCATCTCATCTCAAGCACAAGTATTAGCCAAAAGCTCTACCAGACAAACACCAAACACCAAATACTTAGCCAAAACGTATACCACCACCACCCAAATTCTGTCCCCTTCATAGTGCTTTATGCCGAGCTGCCGTGCATCCCTCCACCACAGTTTGAGGAGTCTTCCAAGGTTTTTAAAGTGTGATCCATTCCCTCTATGACTCTTGTATTTGTTTATGTTTATGTGTGTTGTATGAACTCGATTCAATTCTTGATTTTTGTCTAACTCTTGTATGAACCGATTTTATGGTTGTAGTTTATAAAGATGTTTTGCGATTTTGACCCGTGGATTTTGTTTGATAGATAATTAGGACAGTTGGTATTAGATGCATGTTTATGATTTAAATCGGTTAGTAATCTAAGGGATGTGACTTAAAAATTGAAACATTAGTATTGACTTGAAGCATGTAAATCTAGATGTTAGGTTTCATCAAACTAGAGAAACATGAATAATTCATACTCGTAGTTGTCTTGATTTGTGTTCTCGCCTAGAGTAAAACCCTTAGAACTTGCATGTTAACTAAGATGATTGACAACCTTGCCTGTTTGCATGTCTTCGATTTGTGATTCATATACTTAAATGTTAAACATGTAAAACTGGTTAGCATAACCTTAGGATTATACTCGTAGTTAATCTTAAGAACTCTAGCAATCAAACGATTAGATGACCTTGCAGGCTCTAGTTGTGATCGAAACTGGTTAAGTCTAAATTGCATCGATACTTGTTCCTTACTTTCTTGCATATGTATCTACATGTTAAAGAGTCTTGTGTGCTAAATGCTTTGTGTGAAAGATGATGATCACTTGTATATAGTAGAATAGGTTTATTTTCGTGTCTTAGGTCTAGGGCAGCCTTCGGTGCCGATCCAATTCGTCCCCAATTTGTGACGTTTTCATGGTGTAAATATGTGAATATTTGTCTAACATTCTCATGTTTCAGGTACCCTTAATCCCCGACTAGAACGATCCCTACTTATTGCTATACTAACGATCTTTTATAGGGTTTATCATTGAAGATATTTCATGCACTTCAAGCTAGAGGAAGTTTCATGCACTTTCTCATTCCTCACGACGTTGTCGCGTGCCATGCCAAATTTTTGGTTGTTCAATGCTCGAACTTCCAATAAATTTCTTGCCAGTGTAGCGTCCAACTCCAAGAAACTACCTCCCGCGGCCGAATTAAGAAACTCCCTCTCCATTAGACGCAATCTCTCATAAAAATATTGTAGCAATAGTCCATCACTAATGTCATGCGACAGACACAAAGAAACTAGGGACTTGAATCTCTTATAATAGTTGAAGAAATTCTCATCTCCGGCTTGCCTCACACTAGTAATTTGCTTCCTCAAATCCGTGATACGCGAAGTGGGAAAGTACTTGAGCAAAAATTCATCCACCATTGTATTCCATGAAGTGATTCGGCCACTAGGTATCTCAAACAACCACTTATTCGCTTGATCTTCCAATGAGAACGGAAAAGCCTTTATCTTGAAGTGTTGTAAATCGGTCCCTCTTAGGCACATGCTCTCGGTGGTGAAGTCGAACCATTGCAAGTACTTATTCGGATCCTCACTCGGCAATCCATAAAACGATTTCAACTTGTGAAGGAATCCACTTCTCAATTCAATTTCTCCGGTCTTATCGGCCTCCAAAGGAGGATAGGTGATGTTAGAGGGTGCGGTTCCTCCTCTTCCGGCAACATGACCATTTTGAGCTCTAATTGAAGGCATTTTCGGTGGCTCAACAATTGGCTCGGCAAAGGCTTCCAATTCGGGACCTTATAAATCACACAACGAAGAGATGATCGAAGGGGAACTCGGACTAGATGAGGCCGAATTATGTGGTGATGTTGCTGCCGAGCTAGATGTAGTTTCAGATGGGGGTAGTGGTGCTACAACGGCGATGGCGAGCTCTTGGTTCAAACGTTGCAATCGACCTTGATGATCTCGTGTCCAAAGATTAGACTCGGACATACACTATTCTGAAATTCGCAACATGAGAACAAGTTAGAACCATCGTAAAGAAATAAAAAACAAGAACATACAACATTACATGCCACGGCATTGGCGATTACAAAATAATTTTCAAACAATGTCACACAGACTATACAAGCGTACATTGGGCAAAGAAGAAAACATACAATCGGCAAAAGAATAAAAAGGAACGAAAGTTTATGCAAGTGTCGAAATTTTCTAAGTCTAATTTCTTTTAAGTTTGTTCTAACTCTCAAGGTGCTTGGAGTAGAGGAGATAACGGTGCAATGGACTGATGTAGCTCCCGGTAGTATCATGCTTAATCCGATATACCTCGTGAGTTGGAACTACACAAAACGTTTTCTTTTAAGCATAAAAGATCACTTATGTCGAATCTATCTCAAGGTTTGAAACTCGGTGGACATGCGGCCTAGGTAATATCGTCTAGACACAATTATTCCGTGGTTTCAGAAGGCTAGCATGTATTGTAACAGCCCAACTCATATACTTAGGATATTGTCCGCTTTGGGCCCGCACTCCCGCACGGATTTACTTCTGGAGGCTCGCTCATGAGCAACTTCCCAGTAGGTCACCCATCCTGGGATTGCTCTGAGCTCAACAAGCTTAACTTCGAAGTTCTCAACCCCTTCCGAAGCCATTGCGCTCCCAAAACGCGTCCTTAAGTATTGAGCTAACTCTGCACATATAAGCACAGCATCCACTCTTCCCCCGGACGATGTGGGATGTGTGACCTACCTACCTGCTAGCTTCCCTTCCCTAGCCAGGTCAGGTCGCCTACCTGCTAGCTTCCCTAGCCAGGTCAGGTCAGGTCGGGTCATCACACCCATACTGTCCTAATCGGAAATCGACACATATCACTGCGACACCTACATTTATTGCACGGGCAATAATGGTATTCATTCCCGTTTGCATTTTCCTCGACGAAGTGCACAAAATTCACAACTCCTGTAGTGTATCGTCGGTCATGCCTTGGAACCGAAATCCAACTCTTATCCGGATCCATATATAGCCTAAAAATAATATATATATAACTTTAATTAATAAGAAATTAATTAACACATACATATATATATATATAAATCCTTAATAATTAATTACATTACAATATATATTATTATCAACATCAACTCATATATATATATATATATATATATATATATATATACCATTAACAATCATTATTTAAGTTACATTATATATCAACCATTATTTAAGTTAATTACACTATCAACAACCATTAATTAACATATATATATATATATATATATAATTAAACTCCACACACACACACACACACACACATATATATATATATATATATTTTAACACTAATTAAAATAACATCAAATTAAAACACATAATTAAACTCTAACTTAAAATCAACTCAGCTACAACTCAAAATCAACATATATACATATATTCTAACACTAAAACAGGAATTTATAAGTGAAATGTATCTTTGCTCTTGTATTTATACATGAATTTCTTTCCTATCACTTTACTGGATTTAGTATATCTTTCCTTTTCAATTTCAAGAACTGAGTAAACGCAAAACTAAGATTCAGTTCTTTTTTTTTTATGACTTCCAAGTGGCACTATCAAAACTTTTGCCAACAATCTAGAAGTATAGATTTATGTTATATGGATTTCCTTTTAACAAACTTTGTAAAAGGTACGTTGTTATTATATCAAACTCTTTGGCTCACCAACTATTCTACATATAGTTATAATCATAGTTGTATATTCCAATTGTGAAAGCGGATAGCTTTGGACAGAGAGTGTTATTTCAGTTTCTTGAGTTAAAAATTAAATATAAAAAAATACTTTGCACTCATTTTCCATTTAATCCACCACATTAGTCATAACCCAAGGTCGGGTTGTGACACCCAAGTCCCGCTCACCGTGCCATCTCATAGCTTTTGCGGTGGTTTCTGACATGTACAACCGCTCAAGCCTATCTCTCAACGGAAAATACCGAAGCACTTTCACAGGTTTCCTATTGCCTGCTCCCGTCAACTTATATCGGTGAGAATAACATATCGGACATGCGTCAAGGCTAGCAAGGTCATTCCCTTCTACATCTTTACCCCAGAAGAGAACGCAGTCAAATGCGTATGCATGGATCTTAATGTAGGAAAGGCCTAGATCGTTGAGGATACTTCGGACCTTACGGTGATTGGTAGGATTACGATGACCCTCCTCCAACAACGAAGAAGTGTACTGTAAATATTCATCCACTTGCCTAATAGTCGATTTTGTCTCGACTTTAATCCTCATTACCTCCATCACACTTTCAAGAACTGTATTCTCAGAACTTGAAGACACAGGGGTCTGTTGCAATGCAATCAGTTTGTTGTACTTGTCAAAGGCAGCAGTGTTGACAACTTGTGGGAAGGGCTGCACCGGGTCATGCATATATTGTTCCCCACGTACACCAATTTCAAAAGGAAACACGTCGTTGACGAATGCCATTGTTGGATTGTTGGATGTACTACTACTGCCCGCCTCAAAAAACTGCCCATGATCATGCGATCCATCTAATGATGGCTCACCGTGATATATCCAACATTTGTACTTCGGCCAAAACCCATTACTCTTTAGGTGCTCC